>CM026569.1:3050362-3112373 GCA_015143295.1 Tetracentron sinense
ACAAAATGGAATTGAACATAAAATAATACTACGGAAAGTCAGTCAAAGATCCCGAGCTCCATCAACCGGAAAATTACCTTCTTCCACTTCCTCCAAAATATTCCTCTTCCACCCAAGAAGTAGCTACCTGATCCTATACTAGACCTGAACGACAATAACATGTCGACTGAGCATTGAATACTCAACGGATATCCAAATTAACCAACAATGGCACATGCATATTTCCAATATTCAAATCATGTAACAATTGTAAAGTTAATAGCAGTTTAATATAACATGAACATAATCAGAGTGCGGAACATGTGAACATTATGACTTAGCTTGACTCATGTACTTGTGTAACTCTTGAACTTGTAACTCTTGGACTTGTAATATGAGATTCATGCATGCTTGTTTTCCCATAAAAATAGTCATCGAGGTCTTTGTATTAAATCCATGGAGGTGCATCGACAAAAGCGTAAGCCCCTAGAGCTCTTAGATACCAAATATCCATGATAATTATCCAAGACTTGAAATCTTATCCATGGAGAGCATCATCAATTACCGGAGCTACTTGAAATTCAGGGTCCTTGTAAAATCATGTAGTGTTCTTATTCTTATACTTGTTCTTGAATCTTGTACTTGGACTTGTTCTTGTTTCTTGTATTTGTCCTTGTTCTTGTACTTGTTATTGTCCTTGTACTTATTTTTCAATGTCCAGTGTTCAGTGTCCATGCAATGTTCGTGTCATGCTTATGTACACGTGAGACTTGTAATCTACCACACATGCGAACTTGCTTGAGTGCCGTGATTAGTATCGAAGCTCAGTCATCACTTAGATTGCGATCTTCCATCAAGAAACTCTGCTAGGTTACATCTCCCTAATTAGAGAATTTCCGACATGGAGGACTTCCTCTAAGCATTAACCTATCCGAATATCAATCACCATGAATAAGCATAATTTATCATAACATACTTCATATCTTGTTATACTCATGCTAACATTTCTAACATCATTATTAGGCATGATTCATCATAGCATATCTTATCGTACTCATACAAATATTTCAATATAATTAATTTCATATTTAGCATTCCTAGACATTTCAACAAACACCTACAATGCGTTAGTTATGTACACAATCCCCTTCCCATTTTCACATTCCATAACCTCACATACCCATCCATAACCATATTCACACATTCATAATTCATCACTTCTTCATTTTTTCTCATCCTCCATCATTTCCATACATCCATAATCCATAACATAATCCTTAATTCAATTTAAGCAACTAACATAAGAATTCATCTTTATCCTTATTTAAACATGCAATTCCTTTACTAATTCATCATTTATCATAATAAATCAATAATCATAATAATACAAGAGTTGGACTAGATATGATATCAACCTCAATTCATATTTCAATTCCTTAATTCATGCATATTCATGTAAATCTCTTGATAATCCATACATATTCTTATTTAAATATACAAAACATCTTAATAGCGTTAATTAGAAGGGATGTCGACCTTAGAGATCCAAATCACTAGATGAAGCTCCTTCAAGCTTTGGGGTTAATTTCTAAGCCAATCTTCTTCTTCTCTATGCAAATTCATTCTCCTTCAAGTCAATCTTCTTGAAACCCTAAGTTTTTCCCCAAATCTCTTCTAAATTAGGTTAGAAACCCTTTAAAGTCTAAAACCCTCGAATTAGAAGTGCTATTTATAGCCTACAAGTTTAAAACCCTCAGTTTCGTAACTCTTTTAAAAACCTGAATCGCGACTTGTGATCGATCGTCATATTGGGCGATCGATCGTCATATCTGTTACGATCGATCGTCTAAGAAACAGAAGTTTTCCAAGTTTTCTAGTTCAGGACCATCGATCGTCGCACAAAACACTTGCTTACCCAAATTTCAGGTTATGGGCAATAAATCATCGGCTCACCTGCGATCGATCGTCGCCTCTATTTTTCCACCTTATTAACACTTAAACATTTAAACCACACTACACCACTTAGATATAATTAAATATGCATAAAAACATAGCAAAAGACTACTATGCACATATTAATTGTGTTAATGGCATGAAAGAAGGTTTGGGTCTCTACACATGAGGATAAATAAGACGGGCTGAGCCCAAACTGACTTCAGCCCAGCCCAACCCAACCCGCCCATTGTACACCCCTAGTTTGGGGCTAGCACTCCTCTTTTCTAGAAATGCTAGCCCTTGTCGTAGTCCAGACGCAAGGTGTTGGCAACAAGTGTCAGCCCCTTCTCTCTGTTATAGGGTAGCAACACCACGTGTTGCACCCACACTGTGTCTATGGAAAAAAAATGTCTTGGTGTGTCTGGGGCTAGCACTCCTCTTTTCAGAAATGCTGGCCTAGTCGCAGTCTTCCCCAAACGTAAGGTGGTGGTAACAAGTATCAACTCATCTCCTTGTTATAGGGTAGCAACACCACGTGGTGCACCCACACTGCGTCTATGAAAACAAATTGCCTTGGTGCGTATGGGTATAGCACTCCTCATTTTTTTAAAGTCGTGCTAGCCCTACGCTCATCCCGTCCCTACTATCAATCAAGAATGACACAAGATCTTCTCCAATTGGTGTTGGGGAGGAGACCACCAACACCGTACCCAGTGGGAAGGTGCCACATTGGATTGTGCACATCTACCAAGGTGTTGGTTTGTGTGCACAATCCTATGTGGTGCCTGTCCACTTGGTGCTAGCAGTCTCCTTGCCAGCACCAATGGAGAAGATCCCAAGTCGTCAAGAATTACCACATGATATCATTTAAAAACCAACACTTGTAACAAAGTGGGACTACATGAGAGTGTATACTTAGGATTGTCTCTAGTGACTCTGGTTACAACTAGTACGGCGAGGACACGGCCTCAGATTCTCTCTAGCAGATGCCTGAAAGGTGGTCTCGGGCTACCACATATTATGCGACAAGTGGCCGGAGAAGCCATTTGATGTTCCCCATGATTTTGACTTCTCCACACTATATTCAACATGTGGCGATAAATTGGTGAGAAAAAGGGGGAGAGATATCAAGTGGGGAGAAGTCAAAATCATGGGGAGAAAATGAAATGACTTCTCCCCTTTTTTTATGCCAAGTGTCACACATATTGTGGTAGCCCGAGACCACTTTTCTAGCACCTGCCAGAGAGAATCCGAGGCCCGAGGACACTTTATTTTTGTGTTTGTGCGAATCCCCGTGGCGCTTAGTAGATACTTGACGTTGGATGAAGTTATTGGTCTTGTAGGCCCGGATCTTTTGTAGAGTGTAACTGATTTCCTACGGGAGATGCCAACTATTACTGTTTTTTATGCTTGGTCCTAATCATTTATCTACCTACGTTAGGGATAAGGGGTTCAGCACTCATGGTTAAGGTTGTCAAAGGGCCAGGTAGGGGCCAACCCGAGCCCGACCCTAGCCCTTCAGGGGTTTGGGTTGATTGGGCCCTAGTCCTGCCCTCAAAGGCTAAAGCCGGGCCAGAAGAGAGCGGGATTTTGTTCAAGAGAACCATTCAAATAGGTGATACAACCATACAACATATTAAACTCATGAAAAAATTTGTAATGAATTTCAAGAAAAATTGGTATATAAAGAGGTTTGGGTTGTGAATTTATGAATATATCCTCATGTTAATATCATTAATGGGGGTTATATTAGTAATTTTAGAACTTAAATTATGTATTCTTAAAGACGGGAGGTCGGGCCGGGCCGGGAAGGGCTGGGCAGGGGTCAGCCCTAGCCGGGCCCTATGTAAGAAGGGCTTCTTGGTTTTGGGGCCCTTCTCCGGCCCTTGGCTTTGGCGGGTTTGGAAGGGCCAGGTCGGGCCGAGAACCCTTTGACTCGGACTTTTTTGACAGGCCTACTCATGGTGGCAGCCACACCAAGACTAGAACACGAAGGGAAATACACTACTACTGGGACAAGCCCATGATGTGTGTGGTGTATTCCATCCGAGCTTGGCCTACCTCGGAATAGCCTCTTTACTCGACATGTGGCGAGAAATCAAAATATCAAGGGCCATTTCAATTTCTCCCACATTTATTTGATTTCTCCTTCTATTCATTACCATGTGTCTAATGAAGAGACTATGCAACCCTATACAAGAATTCTAATGGCCGGTCATTTATGGAAGCAAATCGTTTGTGTTCTTTCTTGTCTTCCATGTGATCATGAGTGTTTGAAGGTTATGATCAAATTGGTTGTAAGGATTTAACAATTGTGCAAGAGATTATGACCATCAATCACCCTGGCCACATGAAAGGACCCGGGGAAGAGCATAGATGATTTGGTTCCACCATTTATGTGCTCAAACAGTTATCACACGACACCTTGTTAAATCTTCGTGTATATGTCCGAAATCAAAATGGCTCGAACAATTATCACAAGCACCTTGTTAAATCTTCCCCTACAGCGGCCCGGCCCAACCCTTTCCACTGACATGGGGGAGACCCGAAATTTCCCTATTCTATTTCTGTCTTGATTCAAAGAAATTTCTATCACACCCTCAAAAAAACAAAACAGAAAAGCGTTTTTCTTTTATTTTTGAAAGGGAAGATTGGGTGCTTCCCCGAAAATCTTTTATGCCACCTTCCGAGAAGGGAAATGGAAAACGGACCAGGGTCAGCTTCTAAGCTGACATTTTGTCTCGACTTTTTTCTCTTGGTTTGGTATGGTAATGTAGTGTAGAGAGAGGTGGACCGTTGGATTGAGTTCAATGACCTCAAGCACACCCACCTAAATGCTTGATTTTTAATGATGTCACAGCACAAGATCGAATCACAGCCAAACCGATTGAACTCATGGAGAGTTCAATCACACCCACGTGTCAACATGTATCCTTTTTAACTTTTATTAAAGCACCTCCAACGCACTCCTCAAAGTCAACAATATCGGCAAACTACTTAGCTTTTTCAAAAAAGCTTGCTCCAACGCATACCCTAAATCCGAATGGCATTTTGCCGGAAGGGATTTTGCTTTCATTGCCGAGCGTTTCTCTTCCGCCATATAATATTTTAATATATATATTTTTTAACTTTTCTAAATAGCTTTTGAAATCTAACAACTTTTCTAAAAAGCTTTTCAAAAAATTAAGATTGTTGAGTATTTAATAGAAATGGAAAAGAAATAGGGAGTTTGGGTTGGAGTTGTAAGTAGAAAAAGAAGGTTCCTACAAAATCTAACACTTCATTTTAGAGTAAAAATAGGGAACTTTAGAGATAGGGTTGGAGATGCTCCTAGCCTACTCAAAAAAAAAAAACTACTCTGGTTAAGATTTTCTAGCTTTTAGATTCAACAATCTAACCTTAGTTTTTAGAAAAAAATATTTTAAAAAAAAATTTAATTTAGGGTTTAGAAATTTTAGCATAAGGTTAACTTTTTTTCAAAAAGAATTTTTAAGAACCAAGTGTAGATTTTTGAACCTTAACGGTTAAGGAATATTAACCACTATGAATATGGGTTAAAAAAAGGCCACGTGTTGATCTGGACGTGCGATTGAACTCTCACTGAGTTCAATCGCAATTGGGGCTGATTCGATCTCGCCAAGCACAGGCACTTAAACGCACACCCACTTAAATGCTTGACACATTGGATTTTCAATTGAAAATCCAACGACGTCAAGCGCACAGGCACTTAAACTCGGAAGCAAATCCTAAACACTCGCCCACTTAATTGCTTGACACCTGAATTTTCAACTAAAAATTCAATAAGTCAAAGTTTGCGGGCTCTAATTTCACCTCTAATTCTTGAGCGTTGGATTGAAATTTCAATCCAACGGTGAAAAGTTAAAGTCCGTACGCTCAACGCCAAGATTTTTAATTTGAAAATCCGACGACTTCAAATGACAACGGCTTTAATGGTTGACCATTGGATTTTCAATCCAACAATTGGTAGTGTTGTGAATATATAGAAAAGGAGTGGGAATTTTGGGACATGGATTGGCTTCCTCGAACAGTTACATTTACCCGCCTTCTTCTACTCGGTTCTTGAAGCGATTTCCAAATCAAAAACCAAATGGAAGAAGAGCAACATCCTTCAATAATTTCCGACATTGAGTTGGGTTCTCCTCCAGCTCCATCACTAGCACCGCCGTCAAGGCCCATCCATAACCCAGAACACGTCAGTCTAATTCTTACTACAGCTGCAATGTTGTTGGTTACCATGATGGTAGCATTCGTAATGGAGGTTCCAGGTACTGATCATGATGCTCCGAATCCATTTGCTTACATCACCTACATGTTCTCCATCTACATCGCTTTCTTCATCGGAGTAGGCCTGTCCGGACACCTCATCATTAGTCCCACAAGTTTAAATGCAACTATTCTGTGGATTCGTGAGAAGCTAATTCTTATCGGACTCGGCTTCTTCTCCCTAACTTTTGTTCTTCGAACGTGTATGACCTTTCCCATGCATCTTCTTTGGTGGGTTTGGGTCCTTGTCCCGCTTATCATTGGTGCTATCTCTGTTGTTCTTGTAATTGTCAGGAAGTATAATTAAGTATTGAATCTGGTTTGTATTGTCGAATCTAGCTAAGCGTTTCATAATTTCAATTACTAGTGTAATGGGTAAATTTCGTAAAAACCTAAGTATGGTAACAACGAGCTCGTCCTCAGTGTGGTGTTATCGTTTGAGCTCATTTCCGTCGTCTCCTCGGCAGCGGGCCCGTGGTCGTATGAATGACGAGAACGTGGTCTTGTGAACGACGATCACGTCTTCACTCTGACGACGGACCCGTGGTCTCGTGAACGACGATCACGTCTTCACTCTGACGACGGACCCGTGGTCTCGTGAACGACGATCACGTCCTCACTCTGGCAACGGACCCGTGGTCTCGTGAACGACGATCACGTCCTCACTCTGGCAACGGACCCGTGGTCTCGTGAACGACGATCACGTCTTCATTCTGACGACGGACCCGTGGTCTTGTGAACGACGATCACGTCCTCATTCTGACGACGTACCCGTCGTCTTATTATCCGCGATCGCGTATCCTAAACACGTAATAAGGTCTGACGTTGCTGCCCAGTCGCCTGGGACTAATCCTACCTCTACGATGGTAGGTGGGTAACATTGTCTTGGCATTAAATGGCATTTAATGCTGCATTTAATGCCAGTCACCTCGGACGAGTTCCTACTCTTTGCCTGATCTTTTTGTGTGCAGATGCGCGTGCAGTACGAATGGCCGGGAGATCTATCTAAAATGATTACTAAAGTACACATCAGGGATTCGAGGGATGCATGGACATCAATGGGTACCCATGGCCATGGCCAGGGTGGCCTATATAAACCAGAGAAAAACAGTGTGCAGGGGAGGAAATTTTAGGGAGCTAAGACCTTCGAACTTTCTGTATTTACTTACTATTCATCATCTTCTACACCTGCTGACTTAATCATCGGAGTACAGGTCAGGGTATCACACCCTCCACTCCAATCTTCTACCAGTACATCAGAACTTGGGAGGAGCTGCTGCTGACGCGTGTCCTTTCGGTAATTTCCCCCCACAAAATTGGCGCCGTCTGTGGGATATTCTTAAGCCGAAACCACCCTTCGCTCACACCACCTCTCGGTCAGCATGGCAGACCAAACTCCCCAGTCTATCATCGAGAACTAGCCCCCTCAAGCCTTTTCATGCACCCCTTCCACCATGCAAACGTTCGCATCAGGCCTATCTTCTGGACAACCAGAAAGGCCCATGACCATATCTGATCCCATCCTGCTACTATTACAACAACAACAGGCCACTCTGGCCCAGATTGTCAGCCAGCAACAGTCACTGCAGGAGCGGCTTGATGCTTTGGAGCACGAAAACTTGGAGATCGATGACGAATCTCCTAGAGGGGGCTCTGCAGCTCGTAAACTCAATTTCCCTCCTCCTCCCTCCAGAGGAACGGCCCCGATCTCGCCGTCTGCGCCAGAGAATCTGGAAAGAAGATTCACTCTCACTCCTTCTACTGAGGAAGCTGCCCACCCTCGTTCTCTTGGTGCTCGTGCTGAACATCGAGATCTCCGTGTCAGCAACGACGGGTTGAAGACAAGCCTGACCCTCAAAGACGTGGAAGCTTTGATTAATGCTCGAGTCAGAGGAACGACGAGTGGAGCCTCTCTCGATCAGTATGCTCAGAAGTACAAGGACGAGGAGGAGACGTCCCCTTTCTCCAAGGAGATCGTTGAATCTTATACCCCGTCAAAGTTCACGGTACCTAACTTTGTTAAGTTTGACGGGAGGAGAGATCCTATTGACCTCCTGACCGATTTCAAGAATGCTATGGCTGTCCGTAACCCGGATGACAATCTCCTCTGCAAAGCCTTTCCTAGCAGCCTGACTGGAGCGGCTGCGAGATGGTTCCGCAATCTACCCACAGGGTCGATCAGGTGTATGGCTGATCTGAGATCAGTTTTCATTGACCAGTACATCATTAACAAGAAGAAGAAAGCAGGGGCAGATTCACTCTTCGCCATGAGAATGAAGTCGGCGGAATCCCTTAGAGATTTTACTCAACGGTTTACCGATGAAGTCTCTAATATCGACAAGATCGAGGACTGCACTTGCATCGCGGCCTTCAAAAATGCCATACCCAAGAGTTCCAAACTCTACGAGTCTCTTGCCCTTGATTGTCCAATCAAGATGGACGAGCTGATAGTTCGTGCCTCTAAGTACGGAAGGATGGAGGAAGACATTGCAGCAACGACGAGGCCCAGAGCACGAGGAGTAGATGCTGTGGAGTGGGGAAACAGACCCTCCTCGAAGAGAGGGAAGAGACCAAAGTATAAATCATCTTCCAGTGACGAGGAACCACGAAGACGCACACGACAGGAAAAGGTTGTGTACGTTGAACGACGAGGAGAATCGAACCAACTCTCGTTGGGAATCCGCCAAGATGCAGACTCGTCCAGGAGCACGGATCTACGGTCCAATTTCCGGCGGAGGGACGACCGTGCCCATCAGAGACGAGAGGAGCACGGGCATTACAAGGAGAGGGAGAATCGAACGACAGAAAGACGTCCTTTCGCGTCTCGTGGTGGTCAAGTTAACTTCTCAGCAAGCCCAGCGACGATCATGAAAACGATGGAAGACAAACCATACTTCGAATGGCCTGCACGGACCGTTCGTGATGTCACCACGGGACCCAGGGCACACGAATATTGTCAATACCACAAATGCCATGGGCATCTCACAAATCGTTGTCGTATCCTGAGAGAATACTTGGAAAGATTAGTCCGTGAGGGCTATCTGGGAGAATACGTGGACTCTGGAAGAGAAGAGGGGCATATTACGGAGCCATCCACTCGGTCTCACGAGGGAGAGCCATCTGGTCAAATGAGCCGAGGTGGAGAAGCTCCGAAGGGAGTCATAAACGTCATCCATCGTGCTCGAGCACCGGAAGTCGATGTTGAGCAGCAGTACCGAGCGAAGGCGAGGAAGTTATCACACGTGGCAAAAGTTTACCAGTTGCGATCGACGACGAAGGAAGTCGAGCAGGCCCTAACGTTCACTGACCAAGACATGACAACTGTGGTCAGGCCTCACTACGATGCTCTTGTCCTGTCCATGAGAATTGGCGATTTCGACATCAGACGAGTGCTCGTTGACCCTGGGAGTGGGGCAGATATCCTATATCTCCATGCTTTCGCTAAGATGGAGTTGGATCCAGCGGTTATTGTCCCTGCACAGATCCCCTTGATAGGATTCGAAGGAAGTTCGATGCAACCCCTGGGAGAAGTCGTCTTACCAGTTAAAGCTGGACCTATCACCCTATCTACCCGGTTCTCCGTTATCGACGCGCCGTCCCCATACAATGCTATCTTGGGGTGATGGTGGACTCACGAAATGAGAGCTGTTCCGTCTTCCTATTACCAGGTACTGAAATTCCCCACTCCGGATGGACCACGTGAAATAAGAGGAGACCAACTGGCATCGCAGAAGTGTGATTACACCTCTCCCAACCCGCTCAAATAGCAATTACAGGTCGGATCCGTGGAAGAGGAGAACACGGGTGAATTGCTGATAAACAATTCTGTTGAACCCACGAAACTTGTCAACCTCGGGACGGAGAACGAACCAAGAATGCTGCAGATTGGGACTTGTTTGACAACGGATGAAGAGCGGGAGTTGATAAATTTTCTGAGGAAGAATCTTGACGTTTTCGCTTGGTCACATGAGGACATGACGGGTATACGTCCTGAAATCATCTGTCACCGTCTCAACGTTGATCCCGTAGTCAATCCAGTTAAACAGAAGCCTCGTAGACTTGCTCCAATGTACCATGAGGCCGTCAATGAAGAGATCGATAAGTTAATCCGGCACGGGTTCATTCGTGAGGTCCAATATCCGGAGTGGATAGCCAATGTAGTAGCTGTCCCGAAGAAGAACGGGAAAGTCAGAGTCTGCATCGATTTCACTAATGTTAATAAAGCTTGTCCGAAAGACTTCTTCCCAGTTCCCAGAATCGATAGATTAATCGCAGCAACCGCGGGTCACGAGATGTTGAGTTTCATGGACGGGTATTCGGGTTACAATCAAATCCTCTTAGCGGAGGATGATCAAGAGAAGACGGCCTTCATAACGGAGCGTGGCCTGTTCTGTTACCGGGTCATGCCCTTTGGCCTGAAGAATCCCGGGGCCACTTATCAACGACTAATGAATCTGATGTTTGGACCCTTGCTTGGTAAATCGGTGGAGGTGTATATTGACGATATCGTTGTGAAAAGTCGAACTCGGGCCTCTCTTGTAACCGATTTGGCGGAGCCATTTTCTATTTTACGCACTTTCAACCTGAAGTTAAATCCTGAGAAATGTACCTTCGGCGTCGCCTCGGGCAAGTTCCTTGGTTATCTCGTCAGTCAACGGGGCATCGAAGCAAATCCCATGCAAATCCGTGCTCTGATAGATATGCCGGAACCAAAGACAAGGAAGGAAGTTCAAAAACTGACGGGACGTATCGCTGCTCTCAACCGGTTTATATCAAAGTCTTCTGATCGATGCAGACCTCTGTTCGAGTTACTGAGAAAGAATTCCGTCTTCAGATGGACAGAAGAGTGCTCCCAATCTTTCGCCGCCTTGAAGACGTATCTAGGCTCTGCTCCGATCCTCTCCGTACCTGAACCTGGTGAAGTGTTGTACCTCTATCTCTCCGTTTCGGAACGAGCCATTGGCTCCGTGCTGCTCAGAAGCCATGACGGCATAGAGAAGCCTGTTTATTTCGTCAGCAAAACATTCCACAAGGCAGAGTCCAACTACAGCAGAATGGAGAAGGTATGCCTGGCTCTCGTCTTTTCTGCTGAGAAGTTACGTCCTTATTTTCAGGCACATACCATCGTCGTCATCACAACGTACCCTTTGAAAACTGTGTTGGGGCGGCCTGAAACCGCGGGACGTATGTCGAAGTGGGCCGTGGCGCTTAGCGAGTTCGATATCCAATATCAGGCCCGGACGGCAGAGAAGGGGCAGGCCGTTGCAAGCTTCTTAGCCGATTTCCCCGTGGAGGAGGCCGAAACTTCAGCAGAGCCCGACCGTCACGAGCTCCCAGACGATGCGGAGGAGGATCCCGTTGTGGAAGAAGAGGCTGGAGACGGAACCAAGCTGACGGCGTGGTGCGATTGGGTCTTGTACGTGGATAGATCGTCTAATGTCAGCGGTTCGGGACTTGGTGCCGTTCTTGTCAGCCCGGATCATATTAAAATACAAAAACTGACGCGCCTCGGTTATGCTGCCTCCAATAATGAAGCTGAATATGAAGCGTAATTCCTTGGGTTGCAGAGTGCCCGAGAGTTGGGAATTTCTAAACTTCGGGTGTTCTGTGATTCACAGCTCGTGGTGAACCAAGTCAACGGTACCTATGAATGTCGGGATGAGCGGATGAGGCGCTACGCTGTACTTGTACAAGAGCAACGGAGGGCCTTTGATGTCCTCGAGATCAAACATGTTCGAAGGGACGATAACAGGAATGCTGACGCGTTGGCATACCTCGCCTCAATGTTACAAACTGATGAACCCAAGACAATCCTCGTTGAGTATAAAGAGTACCCCTCAATTGAGCTACAAACGCAACGCATGGTATTGTCCGTGAATCAGGTACCGAGCTGGATGACGGGCATAACAACTTACTGGAAGAATGGCATTCTCCCCTCTGACACAAAGGAAGCAAGACGAATACAATATAAAGCTCCCCGTTATACCCTTGTGGACGGGGAACTGTACCGTAAATCCTTTGGAGGACCCCTTTTGAGATGCGTGCATCCTGAGGACGTAGAGACGATCTTAGCCGAGCTCCATGAAGGGATTTGTGGCATCCACTCTAGAGGACGGACTATCGCTCATCGTGCTCTGGGGCAAGGCTATTTTTGGCCTTACATGCAAGCTGACGCACAGAAGTACGTACAGAAATGCAGTCAATGTCAGCGTCATGCGAAGTTGATTCATGCCCCCGCTCAGGAACTCAATATCGTATCTCAACCTTGGCATTTCGCTCGTTGGGGACTTGACATCGTAGGACCCTTTCCCAGAGCTCCCGGTAATTTAATTTTTCTGCTGGTGGCCACGGATTACTTCTCCCTGTGGATCGAGGCTGTTCCCCTAGCGCGTATTAGAGAACAAGAAGTGAAGAAATTCTTGTGGGAACATATTATCTGTAGATTCGGCATCCCGCAGTCCATCATTTCTGACAACGGGAAGCAATTCACAGGAAAGCTCATCGCCGACTTTTGCCAAGAGTTGAAAATCAAGCACATCTTCTCTTCTCCTTATTATCCTCAAGGAAATGGCCTTGCCGAAGCAGCCAACAAGAACATTTTGAATGCCCTCAAGAGAAGACTGGAAGATTCCAAGGGAAAGTGGACCAGTGAATTGCATAATGCGTTGTGGGGGTACAGAACGACACCACGGAGCCCTACGAACGAGACCCCGTTCTCTTTAGCATACGGGGCAGAAGCTGTTATTCCCACTGAAGTCTTTCTGCCAACAACACGTTCACGGAGGAAACACGGAGAGGAAAACAAAAATGTCGAATTAATGGCTATTCATTTAGACTTGCTGGAAGAAAAGCGGGAAGATGCCAGCATTCAGATGAAACGCTATCAACAACAATTATGAAAAGCATACAACAAGAAAGTGCGGAGAAGGATTCTTCAAGTCGGAGATCTCGTTCTTCGAAAAGTTTTCCAAAACACTCGAGAAGTCAATAGTGGGAAACTGGGTCCCAACTGGGAAGGGCCATATATCGTGGATCGTGTCGGGAGTCCCGGGGTGTACTACCTTAAAGACTTACAAGGTAATGTAATTCAAAAATCGTGGAACATTATGAATTTAAAGCAATTTTTCCAGTAAAGTTGTGTGTTATGAATTACCACGAGTTAATTTTTCCAATAACATTACGTTGTAAAACATTCTAGACGAATTACCACGACGAGAACATTTCACTCGCACAGGGTACTCACCACGGGACACGGGCGGCTCATACAAAGGAATTGCCATCTGAGCATCTTAGCGGCTTATACTAATGGAATGTCCTCTGAGCATGGTGTCCCACCACGAGTTACCAAGGCGAGCGCACTCCATACGAACAGGGTACTCACCACGGGACACAGGTGGCTCATACAAAGGAATTGCCATCTGAGCATACCGGCGGCTTACACTAATGGAATGTCCTCTGAGCATGGTGTCCCACCACGAGTTACCATAAGTTCGTCTTTATGAAATGGACTTGTTGTCAAATTACGTCCGTAGTGTTAATCCGCTTCTTTAACGACCCGTTATTAGAAGAGATGTGAATTATATTCATTATGAGATTTATACTCAATCACGAGTTAATTATGTGCTATTTGTCTTATTTTCGTTATGAGGTTTATACTCAATCACGAGATAATTATGTGTCATGTCTTATTTGAACGAGATGATTATTCCGGACCAATCGGTTGCAACACAGTGATCATAAAAGGAGGTACATATAAAACAGAAATTTTTCATTGATATAAGATGAACGGGAGTACAGCCGATACAAAGTTGAAAAGAAAGGGATGGAAAGGAAGAAGGTTCAGTCTTCGACAACGTCGACGATCACGACAGTGTCATCAGGAACGGTCCGAACGTCGTCAGCGGCAACAGCAGGATCGGCAGAGGCGATTTCAGCAGGAGCCTCGGGCAGGACGGGAGATGGTCCAAGAGAAGACGAGGGTGCCCCCCTCCTTGTACCTCGGGTTCTTCGCCAGGCGAGATCTCCATGCCCACAGCCTCAGAACGAGTGGCCTCGTCCTTCGACTGTTGGGGAGACTCTACCAGTCGTCCCGACTCTCGGAGTTCGTTCATGAGTTCTCTCTCCGTCTCGACCCGGTCTTCAGTTATCAGCCGCTCCATCTCCGTCTGGAAGTGGGCTCGAAGAGACTCCGTTAAAGCCTCCTTGGCGGCTTCAACCTCCTTGTCCCTCGCGGCCGTGGCCTCCTCGAGCTGTTCGGCCAATGCTGCTTTTTCGGCTTCTATCGTCTCCAGCCGCAGACGGAGAGAGTTCACGATCTCGTCCATCTCACTGATCCTGAGGACGGACCTCTCGGCCTGTTCCACTGCCGCCTTCTCTCCTTCCATCGCCTTACGGGCTTCGTCCCGAGCTTTGTCCCGCTGTTTCACAGCCGAGGCAATCGTGCCTTTGGCAGTCCGAAGATCCGCTTTGACAGACATCAGCTCGTGATTCAGCCGTTTCACGTCCTCGGCTCCCCTCCTCTCCAGGTCAAGGACCTTGTCCCTCAGCCCATTGGAGGTACGCCTATTCTCGGCTGTGACCTCGTACATCCCGGCAAGCATGTTGCCCAGCTACAAAAAGAAGAGAAAAAGAGATGGTAAAAAAAAAGAGATGAAAGCGTACCGTGGCAACAGCTCGACTCACAGCACTGAACATCCCCATCCAGTGCAGGTCCCGCGTTGCGGCCATATCCGCTGGGAGCCTCATCGCCAACATCATGGATGTGGCGATGGAATCATGCTCCATCGTGGAATGGGCAACGGTAGGGCGGGTGTACCCTCTGGGGAAGACGGGATTCCAGAATTCGGCGGGGCCCCCCATGGTGATCCTCTCTCGAGGAGGGGCAGAAGATGAGGCCACATTTGCGGCAGGAGAGGGAGCAGAGGCCGGGACGATCGCGGGGGAAGCCGCCTCTACCACAATGGACGGAGCGGCTACGGCATCCGCGGGAGAGCCGCTGCTGACGATTGGAGTTTCCTCCACGGGGGCACCACTCCCCTCGCCAATTGTTGCAGCCAGAGTAGATGGCACCCCGGCAGATTCGCGCTCTCGGACCCGTCGATCGTGCTCTGCTTCTCGCCGAGCCTTCTTCGCCGTCAGGGCCTTGAGAGCCTCTACTCTCTCTCTTTTCTCCGCCCTCTTCTCCGCTGAAGATAGACGAGAAGGGCGGGGAGGACGAGTTAAGGCCGGAGCCTGTGTAGATCGTGGAGAAGATTGGTCGGCCATTTCTTCTTCTTCTCCAAGAACAGCTGCCTGTCCGAGCGGTCTCTTTGACGACGGACGAGCTTGTCGACGAGACTTTTTAGATTTGGCCCCTGCTTCTACAGTGGACCCTGCCTCTCGAGTCGAGGACGGCTTCCAGGTGACGTAGGCGTCCCCTTTCTCGCTGCGAATCCTCCGGAGCGCGTACTCTTCTTCCGCGGACAGGTCGGAGAAGTGTATCTTAGAAGCCTCTGCAGAAAAAGCAAAATATTATTAGTCATGTGACAGGAGCATGTTTTCAAAAAACCGACAACGGGAAACGACTGAATAGTAACAGACCTGAAGTAAATTCGTGGGGAACAGGACGGGCAGTCTCTGCCCTCCAAGCACCGGAGACCATGAAGGGCATCTCCTTCTAATCCCGTTCCACGTCGGGGAGGTGTGAGATGATGTCGGGGACTTTGGATTTTTGTCTCCAGGAGAAATACGTCTTCTCCCCCTCCTCAACAACCCCGGGGCACTTCACGACGAAGCGGAAGTGGAAGACGTGCCTGGCATCTACATTGTACCCGTCTCTGTTGAACTTGTCCATCAGAGACATGTACTTGTAGAACTTCGGGTGCATTTGACCCGGGGCAATTTGCAGGGCGGACAGGACGGAGTCCGTGACAGGAGAGAGGGGAAATCGAAGTCCAGCCTCGAACTGAGCGAGGTAGACGATTGTACAGGAAGAGCGGTGGTCAGGGAGAACATCTTCTTCCCCGAAATGCAGGTGGATGTGAGGAGGAATTTGGAAAAGGGTTCTGTAGTGGTCAAGTGCGTATTTGACCACTGGTCTGGTTTTGGATTTGGAAACACCGGTGATAACACCGTGAGGGGCACTGCCTGAGCAACTGGCCTCATCGGCACTGTCTATCCTAACTATTTCGGCAGACATGGTCGCAAACAAGGGATAAAAAGAAGAAATATAGGGAAGACGACCACAGAATAAAAAGAAAGGAGAAGGTTCTTACCGAAACTGGATTTGGGAAGCAAGGGGAGGCGCAGCCGGAGAAGGGAGAAAACCAGAACAGTAGATCGTCGGTGAGGAGAAATTCCGGCAGAGTAACGGGATGCAAGAATTCGGGTGAAGAAGATGGAGTACCAGGCCTTCGGTATTTATAGACCAGTCCGTAATTCTAAGGACTATAATGACCTCGATCTGTACCGTACACGTGTCCACACGTCTAGACAGCCCGAAGGGCAGGATGGTCTTTTGACCGAGCTAAGTAACCGTCGGGAAAGCAAAGCGTCCGGAAGATAATGATGGCAGCCTGCCAAACATTTATGAGGTATGACGTTTCGGCACACGCAATACAGCTGGCACGACGCTACGCCTTCACGTACAGAGTATGTGACCTATCATCATTCTGAGGTGAGCTGTATCTTCTCCTCCAACGTTTCGCTATATTTATGACACTCTGAACCACGTTCAAAGTATCATAAAGGGGCCTTAACTCCTGCAAAGAAGACAGACTGATTCGGTCATATTTGTAATGGGTAAATTTCGTAAAAACCTAAGTATGGTAACAACGAGCTCGTCCTCAGTGTGGTGTTATCGTTTGAGCTCATTTCCGTCGTCTCCTCGGCAGCGGGCCCGTGGTCGTATGAACGACGAGAACGTGGTCTTGTGAACGACGATCACGTCTTCACTCTGACGACGGACCCGTGGTCTCGTGAACGACGATCACGTCTTCACTCTGACGACGGACCCGTGGTCTTGTGAACGACGATCACGTCCTCACTCTGGCAACGGACCCGTGGTCTCGTGAACGACGATCACGTCCTCACTCTGGCAACGGACCCGTGGTCTCATGAACGACGATCACGTCTTCATTCTGACGACGGACCCGTGGTCTTGTGAACGACGATCACGTCCTCATTCTGACGACGTACCCGTCGTCTTATTGTCCGCGATCGCGTATCCTAAACACGTAATGAGGTCTGGCATTGCTGCCCAGTCGCCTGGGACTGATCCTACCTCTACGATGGTAGGTGGGTAACATTGTCTTGGCATTAAATGGCATTTAATGCTGCATTTAATGCCAGTCACCTCGGACGAGTTCCTACTCTTTGCCTGATCTTTTTGTGTGCAGATGCGCGTGCAGTACGAATGGCCGAGAGATCTATCTAAAATGATTACTAAAGTACACATCAGGGATTCGAGGGATGCATGGACATCAATGGGTACCCATGGCCATGGCCAGGGTGGCCTATATAAACCAGAGAAAAACAGTGTGCAGGGGAGGAAATTTTAGGGAGCTAAGACCTTCGAACTTTCTATATTTACTTACTATTCATCATCTTCTACACCTGCTGACTTAATCATCGGAGTATAGGTCAGGGTATCACACCCTCCACTCCAATCTTCTACCAGTACATCAGAACTTGGGAGGAGCTGCTGCTGACGCGTGTCCTTTCGGTAATTTCCCCCCACAACTAGTGTTTGTGTGTCTGTGTTTTTTTTTTTTTTGGGGTGTGGGTGACGATGGGGTGGAGTCGTGGAGACTACTGTAATACTGTAAGGTTTGCGTTTCTTAATATATTGAGTGTGTGTGTGTTTTTTATGTTGCTAAAAAATTATCAATATATTAGTTTATCTTTAATGGTATCCGACCTTTCTTGATTTGCAATTTCCCGGCGGGTGGCATCGCCGTCGGCTGGGGTAGACACTCCCCTGAGGGCTGAGTCGTCTTTTTTAGCTCTTCTCTTCTTTGCTGCAGTACTCTCTTTCTCAAGAGAAGAGAAGCACCACCTGCTATCGCAAAAGATAAATCAGATCGTCGGAAAGCACGGTCCTCTACTGAGTAGAGACTCTAGCTAGATGACCCGCGGCACAAATCATTAGGTAATTACTAGTTTACAATAAGGGTATTTCTGTCATCTAAAGTTTTAATTCCCCAACCTGCCGCTATCTGACTTTTTTCCCGGCAAAAGATTAGCTCTGGTGCCTGCCCGAGCTAAGCGCTCGGGCATCCACCCATCATAAGGCACCTGTGAGAAAAGGCAAAATGATGGGACAGAGTGAAATGACTTCTGCCCAGGATTTTCTCATAGGTGCCTTATGATGGGTGGATGCCCGAGCGCTTAGCTCGGGCAGGCACCAGAGCTAATCTTTTGCCTTTTCCCCCCCCTTTCTTTGATAAGAAGTCAGTCTAAAAGAGAAATTGTAAAGGGTAAATGCAGTAGTTTTACCAATATACCATAATTTTCTACGTGGTATTTACGGAGCGCTCTAAGAATATACTTCTAAATGAACTCACTAAATGAGTCAGTTTATGGCTACTCCCAAATATAGGACTGTCAACGGATCAGATTCGAGCCGATGTACCTATATCCGAATCCGATTTGATTAATGTTTATTTAATATATATATTTTAATAATATACAATTCTAATAAGACCTTATTTAACTCCAATTAATATTAATTTTTTAAAATTAATACCTTATACATAGAAAAATCTATGTAATATATATAAATAATAATAATAAATATTATAATTGGATTGGATCACCCTATATCCGGATCCGATTATAATTGGATTCCACCTTTGCGATCCGTCTCTGATTCGACGGATCACTAACAGGGTCCAAAATCTGGCTAATCGGATCCAGATCATGATCTAATGCATTGACACTTGATAGCCCTACCCAAATATACTTTTAAATCATAATCCTTTAATTTAAATAATTAAAGTCAAGATTAGAGTGAGCTTTAATTTAAATAATTAAGGTCAAGATTAGAGTGAGTGTGATGGCAAAAGCAATAATCCTCTCTTTAGTATGCTCCTCGCCCTCACAAATTCCTTTTAATTATGGTTAATAAGTTTTAACTTCTGGATGATGCTTTAACCTTCCAAAAGAAAAAGATAAGTGGCGAGAAAGGGAAGAGAGTCATGAGATGGCTCCATTCGCTCCAATAGTGAGAGGTGATTATTTTGCATTTGGGAGCAAGGTTTGAATCTCGATATTATCGGTGATTTCGGTCAGCCAACTCGAACTGAAACCTCAAAAAATTTCGATATCTCAGTGGGATTTCAGATTCCGATTTATATATATATATATATATATATATATGTTAAAAGAATAATATTTATTAGAATTTTTATATATTATATATTATTCTTTTATCTTTAAAATAAATATATAAAATTTGAAATTTCACAAAATTTTGATAAAAAATATCAAAATATTTATAAATATTTCAGAATTTCAATTAAAAAATCTATAAATTTTTTTTTTTTTTGAAATATAGCCGAAATTCCCAAATCTTAGAATTCCAAAATTCGACCTGAAATTTCTGAAATCTCAGCCGAAATCGTGTTTTCGTAAATCTATGTTGTACTGATATGGTTCAGTTGGACGAAATCGGGATTGCGCGAAATCCCAACAGGATTTTAAACCTTGTTTAGGAGTACCGATTCTTTTTCGAGCAATTGTTCGCTCCATGGGAAAGGAGCGAACTATTGCTCCTCGCTCTCACAAATCCCCTCCAACTATCATAAACTTGGGCTAAATTTTTTTAACTCGTGTTATTATTATTTTTTTCTTCTAAAAAATAAGGGTAGATGGGTGAACACTGGTGAGTGAATCTTAATGGGAGTCAGAGAAAGACACATGACAATAAAAGGGAGACCAAGGAGGTGAATATTTTCTTTCTTTTCATAGATCCGTGCTCGATGTGCGTGTATGAGATTGAGTCGTGAAACTCCCCACACATATCTTGGGCCCCCAAACCCATCACCAAGATCGAATCACAACCAATCATGATTGAACTCGAGGAGAGTTAAATAGCATCCACATGTCCACATGTGTCCTTGTAAACCTTTATTAACCATGGTTAAAATTCACTAACCCTTAGGATTAAACCATTTAACCTTGATTTTTAGAAAAAAAATATTTAAAAATAGGGGGAAATGCATTTACACCTCCTGAGGTTTAATGAAAATACACATAGACACTACTAAACTACATGTCTGTAACGACGGTTCGATAAAACCGTAGTAGAAGGTTACTTATAACAACGGTTCAGTACAACCACAGTAGAAGCCCGGTTGCCTCCTCTTTGTAACGGCGGTATTTTAATAAACACCGTTACTGTATTTCTTGCCATGGCGGTATATTACAAAATGACGTGATAACATTAATTCCCAAGACGGTTTTTTAATAACCGCCATGGAAAATAATTCCCACCACCTTTTCAGTTTCCCGCCCTGTCACTTCCCACCTTGATTATAGCGGTGATAGGTTTAATAACCTTCGTTATAACTAAATTTTACCAGCGGTAATTAAAAACCGCCGTTACAAATCTTTAAATACAACCTTAATGTTTTCCTCTCATTTCACCCCGTTTCATCGATTTCGGCCTCCTGCTCGTGCTCCACTCTCCTTCTCTGTGCTCCGGCTTCCTGCTCCAACCTCTGGCATCTCCGGCCACCTCTGGCTTCTCCAGCCACCTCCAGTAAGTTTTCTCTGTCTCCCTGGTTCTCTCCTCTCTGTAATCTCTCTCAATCCCCCTCTCTATGCGCGCAACTCCTGTAGCTCCACACTTAGTCGTCCTTCGCAGCACCTCTGACCACCTCTACCGTGGTTCTAGGCTTAGTCGTCCCTCTTCGGCAGCTCACCCCTCGATGCCCAGGTAATCATCTCTCTCTCTCCCTAGTTCTCTCTCTCTCTATTCTCTCTCTCTAAGTAATACACAATGAATTTTTTTCTTGCATGCTCTCACCTATGCCTTCCCCAGCAGAATTAATAAGGGTTAATAATTTTTTTAACCCTTAGGGTAAATAATTAAAAAGACAAAAATGATATTTTAAAAAAGATTGAAAGACTAAAAAGGGATACAAACTTAACTTTATGTTGATGCATAGTGTTTTGAAGATTGATATCCATTTTCTCTGTCTATCTCCATATATGGAGTCTCAGTATAGCAATTTGGAGATTGAACTCCAAATATGGAACAAGGTTGAAGTTGGTTTTTGGAGATGAAGTACGGTTAGGGACACATGTTAGCAGAGGCGGAGCCAAGTGGGGGCACGTGCCCCCACTAAAATTTTGTAAATTCTTTTTAAAAAAAAATATAGTTATGGGAGAGATTGGATCCTGCCAATCACGATTGAACTCGGGGAGAGTTCAAACCCACTCACGGGTCAACACATGTGTCTCTTTTAACCCTTATTGACCATGGTCAAGATTCCCTAACCCTTATGGTTTAATTTATGATCCCTTTAATTCTTGGTTAGTTTTAATTAGTTAAAATTTTGTAATTTTGTTTGATGTATGATTAGTTTTTATGGTTTAATTTATGATCCATTTTAGTTTTTTTGTTAGTTTAATTTCTTGTTAATGGTAGGTTAGTTTTTAACTAATTAAATTCTGATTATGACTTAGTTTCTAATTAGTTTAATTCTGATTTTGTTGGTTAGTTCTAACTTAGTCTAAATATGTTTTTGTTAACTTTTTTACATTAGTTCTAGTCTTAGCTTAGTGTAAATCCTTTTTAGTTAGTTTTTTTAGTTAAATTCTGATTTTTAAGGAATCCCTAGGTTAGTTTTATAGGTGATTTTTCTTTGGGTAAATTATACTCACCTCCCCTAAGGTTTAGTGAAATTTCACAAATCTCCCCTCTAGTTTTTGAAATAACACTGCCCTCCCCTCAACTTTGGTTGTCTATAACAGATACCTCCTTCCCTTAAGTTTACCGTTACTTTATGGATGGACTTTGATGATGTCATCTTTAAACATTTTAAAATGTCTAAATTACCCTTTTTAAACGCAAGTTTAGTTAATAAAATAAAATAAATGTAATTGGTTTCGTAACCGACAATATCTAGCTATAGGCCATTTCTTATGGCAGTAATAGCATTCAATATTCTTGTATGATTTGGACCATTTTCTAGGTCCGTTACCCTTTGTCCTCCCCTCTCCTAGTAAAGTCTGCTCATGACTTTCACTATTTATCGCACTCTTTCACAACTCATTAAAAAGAAGTGCAACAATAACATCTTCCAAATTGATATCCTCCTTTGAGTAGAGCAACGTAGTACGGAGGTGCTCAAGTGAATGAGGTAGGGAAGTAACAACAAGTAGGGCTTTGTCCTCTTCATCAAGTTTCACACCAATGCTCGTTAACTCAGCAGTTATCTTATTAAATTCACTAAGATGGTCGAAAATTTTCGTACCTTCTACCATCTTGAGTGTAAAAAAATTTTGCTTCAAGTATAACCGGTTAGTGAACAATTTCGTCATATAGAGGCTCTCTAACTTTAACCAAAGTCTTGAAGTCGTCTTCTCTTCAAGAATGTTGTATAGTACTTCATTTGCTAAACATAGACGAATCTCACTCATCGCCTTCAAATCGAAGTCCTCCCAATCTTCCTCCTTTAGATTATCAGGTCTCTTATCCTTTCCTTTCAAAACTTTGTGCAAGCCTTGTTGAATCAACAAGTCATGAACCTTGATTTGCCATAACCCAAAGTTTTTACTTCCATCGAATTTTTCCATTTCGAATCTAGAACTTGTAGTCTTTGTCGTCATTCTAAACCAATAGCTCTGATACCAGTTTATTGTGCGGAAATCCCTTAGGATAGAATAAACGATAATGAGAAAATAAATATAACAAAAAAGAAGCACACACCATGAAGCAAGATTGACGTGGTTCGGCCTAAATGCCTACATCCACGGTCATAGCACACCAAATATCTTCACTAATCCAAGAGAAGAATACAAAAGAGAAGAACCCACAACGAAGATCAAACCCAAGGAAAGCCCACAATACTCTCTCTCACAAAAGTCTTCTTGTTCTCTCAACCCAAACCCTAGCTATGACAATCTTACTTGGCTTACAAACCCTAACCCAAAGCCTCTCTTTTATAGCCCCAAAGAGACCCCAAACAAAGAGGAAAATAGATCCCTATCAAAAGAGGAGTTTCTCAAAACATGGAACTCTCTAAAAATAGAATTGGAACTTTCCCGGAACAAAACACCGTTTGGGCGATCGATCCCCCTTTTGGGCGATCGATCCCCCTGCCCAAATCGAGCCAAAAACTCACTTGACCTTCCCCCTGCATCTTCTTTGGTGGGTTTGGGTCCTTGTTCCGCTTATCATTGGTGCTATCTGTATTATTCTCATAATTGTTAGGAATTATAATTAAGTATTGAATCTGGTTTGTATTTTCGAATCTAGCTAAGCGTTTCATAATTTCAATTACTAGTGTTTGTGTGTCTGTGTCTGTGTTTTTTTTTTTGGGGTGTGGGTGATGATGAGGTGGAGACTACTGTAAAGAATGATCATCTGCTTCCATTTGATATGGGGAGGGGATCAGATTGGATCGGATCACCCTATATCCAGATCCAATCCGATTATCATCGGATTCCACCTTTGCTATCCGTCTCTGATTCGACGGATCACTAATAGGGTTCAAAATCTGGCTATTCGGATTCAGATCATGATCCGATCCATTGGCACTTGACAGCCCTACCCAAATATACTTTTAAATCCTAATCCTTTAATTTAATTAATTAAGGTCAGATTAGAGTGAGCTTTAATTTAAAAAATTAAGGTCAAGATTAGAGTGAGTGTGATGGGAGAAGCAATAATCCCTTCTTTGGTATGCTCCTCACCCTCACAAATTCCTTTTAATTATGGTTAATAAGTTTTAACTTCTGATTGATGCTTTAACCTTCCAAAGGAAAAAGACAAGTGGCGAGAAAGGGATGAGAGTCATGAGACGGGTCCATTCGCTCCAACAACTCCAACATTCGCTCCACCCTGGCCTCGGATTGTCTCTGACGAAGCCAGAAAGGGCTTGTCTCAGGCAACCATAGAATAGGGGACATTCCCTTATACATGTCGTTAATGATTACCAATATATATAAGTTGTATTGTAGATACACATTATAAGAAGATGCATGGTGTATATCATTCACTATAGCTACTTTTCTTTTGATTGGTAAGAATTGTATTATAGTAAGAAAGAAAAGGAAGCCAAGGGCTTCCGATGGTCGAGGAGTGCCTACAAAAGCTTTTTCCTTCTAAGCGGTTGAACAGGGGTCTTTCCTTGTTCTTTTCAGGGATTCTTCTCTTGTTGGCATTTGGCCTCGCTGGGTTCCTAGTTGGATGTGTTCTGGGCTCTTCTTTTAGGGGCTATCTCTTGGTCCATCTGGAAAGAGAGAAAAAGGTACATTTTTAAAGACTCGTCATTATCCCAAGAAAAAAGTAAGTCAGTGGATGCAAAACCTCTTGCTCGATTTGGCCTCAATTAGGGACGACTGGGAGTAGTTGGGGGGTTTTTTTTTTTATTCTTTTTGTCTAACTCTAGATTTGCTCGCTGAGCTGGGATGTTGGGATTAGGTTTCACTTTGTTATTTGTTAGGATCTAATTCATTTATCTTTTAGGTTCACTATTTGTGAATTGTAAATCTGTGTTGTTTCTGTTTTTGCTTCAATTAATTAACATTTGATTACCAATAAAAAAAAATCTTTTATACTAAAAATTTAGAGAGAGATGACATATACAAGTGTAGGTGAGAAGATGAACTGATGAGAGCATCAAAGGTCAAATATATTTATTATTCGATAGCACACTTTACCAAGTGAAAATGGCTCCTAGAGTATGAAAGATGAAGACTCAAGCTTCTCTTCTTAATTAGACTCTTGATTTTTAGTCTTCTCATCAGGTGAATGAATGAGCAAAAGCCGAAGATTGATTGTAGACACTATTGAAGATGTAACAGCAAAAACACTAAGTACCTCAATTACCAAAACACAAAGAATAAACACCAAGTATCAAGGTTTCACTATAGAGAAGAAAGAAAACTAAAGGCTTTATTGATAAAGAGAAGATATAAAAAAAAAAAAACAGCCACACATAAAACTCACGTTTTCTCCTCTATATATAAAGAAAACAAAACTCCTACTTAAGGTATGATAAGGACTCCTAAAAGAGATAACTACAAACTTCCTAATTAAGATATAATAGAGACTCCTTTAAAAGAAATAACTAATTACAAAAGACTTCTACCAAGATAAAAACTCCTTAACCATATCCAACTCAAGGCTCTACTTATCCTGTGCATGAGTTAGAGTTTGGTGATGACTCTCAACACTCCCCCTCAACGCCAAATCTCTACTAATGACGCCAAGTGCATCTCTGAACTTTGTGAATTTTGACAAACCAAGCCCTTTCGTGAATATGTTCGCTACCTGCTCATTTGTATTAACTTGTATAAGATCAATTTCTCCTCAAAGCACTTTTTCTCGAATAAAATGATGATGAACTTCAACATGCTTCGTTCTAGTGTGAAATACTGGATTTTCTGCCAATCGAATTGTGCTTTCTTTGTCACAATACAGTCTGATCTCATAATTTTTGGTTTGATGCAAATCAAACATTAACTGCATTAACCACGCACTTTCTTGCGCTACCATAGCTGCAACCCTATATTCTACTTCCGTTGTTGACAAAGACACAGTTGGTTGTCTTTTGCTGCACCAAGGAACAACACCCAAACCAAGACTAAACATATAGCCTGTAGCTGATCTTCAAGTCGAGAGACCACCTGCGTAGTTTGTATCACAGTATCCTACAACTTTGCATTCGACAGCTCTTCCATACCAAACACCATGATCCATTGTTCCTTTTACATATCTTAGAATTCTTTGAACAATCTCAAGATGTGGCTTTCTTGGACTATGCATAAATCTACTCATGACCCCTACTGCTTGAGAGATATCAGGACGAGTTAGAGTTAAGTAGATCAAACTTCCCACTAATTGTCTGTATATGCAAGAATCTTCAAGTTCTTCAACTTCATCTATACGAACTTTAGTGTTGACATCCATCGGCGTAGCATTCCAAACCGCTTCAACAAATCACTGGAATATTTTTGTTGACATAAAAATATTCCATACTTAGTCCGATCTATCTCGAGTCCGAGATAGTGTTTCAGCTCTCCAAGTTCCTTCATCTGAAATTGAATTCCAAGATTCATGCGGATTCTTTTAATTTCCTCTAGATCATCTCTAGTAATAATCAAATCATCATCATAGACTAGCACAACTGCAACTTTTTCTGCTACAAATTTTACAAACAAACTTGAATCAGTTGGGGCTAAAATATAACCACTGATTGTTAGAAACTCAGCGATCTTTCCATACCATGCTCTTGGAGCCTACTTCAACTCATATAGAGTTTTTCTCAATTTGCAAACATATTGAGGATATTGTGAATTTTCAAATCCCTTGGGCTACTCCATATAGATTTCCCGGTCTATTTCACCATGAAGAAATGCATTTTTCATGTCCATTTGCCACAACCTCCAATCCTTGGTAGCAGCAATAGCAATCAGAACTCGTACTGTTGTTATCTTAGCCACAAGACTGAAAATCTCATCATAGTCTATTCCATACTTTTGTGAAAAACCTTGGGCAACTAATCGAGCCTTGAATCGCTCCACTGAACCATCTGCTCGGGTCTTGATCTTATATACCCATTTGCAAGAAATAGGTTTTACATCATCTGGTTTTGGCATTAGATTCCAAGTCTCATTCTGCTTTAAGGCTTGAATCTCATCTGCCATAGCTTCCTCGCATTCAGGAACCCCTTGAGCTTCTTCAAAAGACTTTAGCTTTTCAATCAGCAAATCTTTGCCAATCATTACTTCCGCTAGATCTGCATTCACATTCTTCAGTTTCGCTTTTCCATTGCATACTATGGATTTGGCTTTGGTACTCGTTGTGACCTCCTTCAAACATGCTCATCTTCTTGTTCAGACTCTTCAAGTTGTGAGAGCCGATTTTCTTCTATAACAGCCTGTTGATAAGTTCCAATTTTCTAAGGGCTTGCACTAGATGTCATCTGTGACACATCGTCATCAACCTGTACACTTGGTTCAAGTGTCTTCTGATTGGAAGGACACTTAAGTCTCGCCTCCTCTTCTAGTTCCTCTTTAAACCTTTGATCAACTAGAAAATCAACATGATCGACCGACCACCATGATGATAACTCATCGAACATAACATTTCTCAACACATGTACTCGATCTGAGGTTGGATCAATACACCTCCAGCCTTTCCTTTTCGAATCGTATCCCACAAAGATACATCGGATCGCCTTCTTATCAAATTTGTTGCGAAGATGGTTAAGCACAAATATATAGCATACACAACCAAATACTCGAAAGTGACTTACTGTAGCCTTCATCTCATATAACTTCTAGAAGAGTGAAAGGTACTCAATCTTTGGTTGTGGTAGGCGATTAATAACATGATTTGTAGTCATCATGCATTCAGCCCAAAAGCGAGCTAGCACATTTTTCGAATGTAACAGGCTCCTGTATGTCTCGGCTAGATGCCATTTCTTCCTCTCCGAGACCCCATTCTGTTGTGGCGTATAGGGACAAGTTAGTTGTCTTCGGATAGCATGCTCTTGTAGATACTTGTTGAACTCTTCTAAAGTATACTCTCTCCCGTTATCCGATCTTAGACATGTTATCTTATGTCCAAACTCTTTTTCTACCTTACTCTTAAGATCCTTGAATTTGTTAGTACTCCCCCTTTTTTCTTTAGGAAGTAAATCCAAGTGTATAGAGAGTAATCGTCGATGAATGTGAGCATGTATTTCATACCTCCAAGTGAAACATCTTTCACTATATCAAACACATCTGAATGCACCAATTCAAGAGGTTTCTTGGCTTGAAACTTCAACTCAGTATAAGGAAGCTGATGTGCTTTGCCATACTGACATCTTGCGTATACTGAATCATCTCGGATTTCTAGATCATGAAGCCCTTTCAATATGTTCTTCTTTATCATAGCCTTTAACTTGACGAATCCAACATGAGCAAGTCGAGCATGCCACAAATCAGTCGTTTCACTCTTTCGAGTCTTGTCTACTGACATAACATAGATGGATTCAATTCTTTTGCCTTGCATGATGGGAGTACCTTCGATCTGCATCTCTTTGTAGATCTTCACATCATCGGGTCTGAACAAGATGGTGTTTCCCGATGTCGTCAATTGAGAGACAGACACCAGGTTCTTCTTCATCATTGGGACATAGAATACGTCTTGAAGCAGGGTTAAATCCTCACTTCCTTTTAGAATACATACAACACTACCTACATGAGTGATTGGCAGCCTCGCATTGTTTCCTGTCACTACTACTCGTTGGCCATTATATTGTTTCTTTGAAAGAAACTTTTGATCATCTCTAGTCATGTGATTTAAGCAATCTGGATCAACTATCTAATCACTGGAATAGTCTATTCGATTATTGTTGCTCGTAGGCATGGTAACTGTAGCAGTCAATCCGAGAGCATTAGATTGTTCTTCAGTGATAGACAAATAAGCACTCCACTCCTCTTCTTCGCCATCAATTTTTTGTGGTAGGTCTTCTGAAGTTGTTGGATTCTCTTCAACTTTCTTCTTCTTGGGTGCTCTACAATTTCTGGCAAAGTGGTCTGGCTTACCGTAATTATAGCACATTCTGATTCTAGGATCCTGAGAGTCACATTCTTAAGAACTATCCTCACTCTTCCTTGAATTTGAGTTTGATTGATACTTCAAATTCTTTTGTTTTCTCCTGTCATTAAAAGACCTTTTACTTTTACCGGTGTACAAGGCTTCTTCTTTCTCATTAGTAGAAAGACTAGTCATCTGCTTTGCTTGACTCTCCTTGTTTGCTAGAAGACTTTCAAGCTCCAAGAGTGTTGGTTGAGTCGGCCATCCACGAATTGCTGTCATGAACTCGTGGTACTCAGGCTTTAGACTTCGAATGATAATCCTTCTCATACGAGCATCTGTAATTTTTGACTCCTCATCAAGTTGCGATATCTCAAGACAGATACTTTTTACTTTCATAAAGTATTGAGAAATCGACATACTTCCTTGAGATACTGAACTGATCTCGTTCTCTAGCAATTGCAACCGTGCATCATTAGATCTGGTGAAAAGTGTGGATATCGCATCCCACGCTTCATTCGGAGACTTGGCCTCTCGAATATGATCGAGCAATTCTTTCTAAATTGTAGCTTTCAACACGAACAAAGCTTTGCTTGCCTTTATCTTCCACTTCCTTAATTTCTCAGCATTTTTTTTAGTTTTGGGTGGTGCGATGATTTCTTCACCATTCATCACCTCCCAAAGATCTTGTCCCTACAAATACGATTCCAAAAAGATCTCCAATACTCATAGTTAGTAATGTTCAACTTCTCTATACCAATTATATAATTTGCATGCTCCATTGATCTAAGTTGACGAATACAAGGTATTTGATGAGATCTTCAAACTCACCGTTTTGAGGCCTTCATGCCCGTTCCCTGAACTTGGCTTTGATACCACTTGTTGAAGATGTAACAGCAAAAACACTAAGTACCTCAATTACCAAAACACAAAGCATAAACACCAAGCATCAAGGTTTCACTATAGAGAAGAAAGAAAACTAAAGGCTTTATTGATAAAGGGAAGATATCAAAAAAAAAAAACAGCCACACATAAAACTCACGTTTTCTCCTCTATATATAGAGAAAACAAAACACCTACTTAAGGTATGATAAGGACTCCTAAAAGAGATAACTACAAACTTCCTAATTAAGATATAATAGAGACTCCTTTAAAAGAAATAACTAATTACAAAAGACTTCTACCAAGATAAAAACTCTTTAACCATATCCAACTCAAGGCTCTACTTATCCTGTGCATGAGTTAGAGTTTGGTGATGACTCTCAACAGACACGAGCATCACGCCACATGCTCTCTTTAGTCAATACAGGATTAGATCATCCAAAGTTACCTATTTCACTTTGATAACAGTAATCATAAAGTATTTCTAAAGAAAAAATTGATTTAGGACCTCTCAAACTGAACTAAATTATCCGAAGTTACATATTTCACACTGATAACAGGATATTGAATAAAGTATGTGTGAAGAAAAATTTGATTTATAACCTCTCAAACTGGACTAACTCTGTAGTCTTTCCCTTTATATATTCTTCTCTACATGTCAATGATAGTGAATGATCATACACAAAATGATAATCAGTTTGCACCAATGAAATAAAGCTGATCTACTGGGCAGATAGTTTTATCCTATCACGATTGGTTGGCTTCAGTTTTTTTTTGTTCTATGCTGTCAATCTTATAGAACTAATCTGGTACATGAGAGCTGCTGGACTCTTTACATGTTAACACTCTCGCTTCCTGTAGACCTTCCTCTTGTTCTACCACCATGACACTGTTTACTGTTTCAACGATTGACTGTCTTTACTCTTTTAAAAAAATTATTTAGCTCTTTTTCTCTTGTACGTTGGACTAATATCTTCACTTAAATCCCCGCTTTAGTTAATTTGATATAAACATATTTTCAATTTTACTTTTTGCCCCATTTTATAGACCCTTCTTATGCCCTCCCATTATTTGAAATCGTTATTACCTTGTTCAAGCAAGTGAATCACCCATGCTCTTCTCCTTCATGTTACTAATATCTGATTTGTTAGAGGATTGGTAGGAACTTGTCTCAAAGATGAAGAATTTAAATACCCATTACTATAGAAATGATATTGCATGCTCATTGGGCCAACACTCCTGACTCCTTCCACCTCATGATGATCAGGACCAATGCCAAAGACGTTGAGGACCGACAAAAGATGGAAAAGCTGTCTTTGAAGTGTTGTATAAAATGTGTGGGGTTCTTGGGTGTTGCAATTGTGTTGTGTAAAAAGTGTAAAACTTAATTTTTCCTTGTGTTTTTAGTCCCACATCGAAAAGAGAGAAAGTTGTGAAAGAGTTTATAACCTCTAACACTTTCATACTTAGGTAATAGAAGAGGAGTGGGCTAGGCCCTCGCGCATATGTGAGGCCTAAGGAGAGGCCAAAGTGGTTTCAATGAGAATTTGGCGAGTTAGGCCAAAAACCTTTCATGCGGGACGCGTCCTGTGCGCGAAAATCAAAGACACACACACACGGCCGGCCAAGCCATGCTGGGCTGGGTCGCGCTTGGGATATTGATCCATTTTTTGTTTCTTTTTTATTTTGTTACTCTTTGGCTTTTGGGTTTCTCATTAGTTACCGTTTTCTTACCGTTATACTATTTACTCTTGCTATTAAAAATGGAATTAATAGAGTTAATTTCCTGTATCAGTTTCAGATCTGGAAAGCTTCCTTTTGGTTTTCAAAATTCTATATAAGGGTATTTGTTAGTGTAAACAAAACACAGCAACAAACAATTTCTGTTGAGTTCTTTCTAAAGGTTTTTTTGATTATTGATTTCCGAGTTTTATACAGCTGAGTTTGTTGTGATAAGATAAAGGAGAGTGTTCCATTCTCTCTGGATTAGATCGTTTAATCCCGGGGGTGCCCGCCACTATCCTACGAGCATCAAAGGTTGAGGAGAACCTATAGGGGCGAATTTCACCTTAAGGATAGCGTGTCAAAACACATGCCTCGATCTTTCCTACTGACGAGTTTCTGGTCTGGTGATCCATAGATCTTCCTGTTGCAGTTATATAGTGTGCCTTCGTTGGAATCTTAGCTGCTAGCTAGTCTTCTGCAACCTACGAATTGGTGTTTGGTAAATTCTAATCTAATTTGCATACAGATATATATAACATGAAGAAAAAAGGAGTAGACTCAGAAGCCAGGATGCAGATTTACAGCTATTAGGATAGGCTGAGCGAGACAGACATTTGAAGAAACAGAAGAAACGCAGACTTCAGGGTCGTGAAGAAGTAAGTTATTAGAAGCACTTGTTTTCGCTTTCCAGAATAGTAAACCAATTGGTTGATCACTTGTTTTTATCTTTTCTCTTTTATTCTTTTCTTTTTCCTCGTTATTTGACAAGGCAAGATGCTGAGTCCATGGGAGTAACTGAACACATAGTTGTCAGATAGCGAAATGGGTACAGGAAACAATGCATATACAAAAGCAAGTCGATCCCTTAAAGTTTTACCAGATGTGGAAATGCTACATGCATGAGAAATGTAAATGGAAATGGGTAGAAGGAAAGGGAAACACGTGATGACGCCAATTATATGGGAAACACCTTTCCCATGTGTTTTTCAAGTGTTTGCCAAGGTGTTTTCCTATGTGTTTCCTTCTCATTTCCACTTGTTTCTAAGGCTGTCAAAAAAGCCCATATAGAAGGGTACCCGGCCCAGCCCGGCCCTCCAAAGCCTTCCAAAGTCCGGCCCTACCCCAGCCCTTGGGCCGGGCAGGGCCAAAAAATTGGAAGCCCTTGTTCTGTAGGGCCGGGCTAGGGCTCCCCTTGCCCGGCCCTTCCTAGTCTGGCCCGGCCCTACTTTATCTTAAGATAAATATTTTTTTAATAATTTTACTAATATGCTCCATTTAACCTTTCATTAACGTTATGAAAGTAGGGCTATGTTTGTAATTGCGCCAACTAAAGACCTTATAAAAACCAACCTAACACAGACCACATTAGAGTTTGCCTCTTCATTCTTCAACTTCAATCGCACAGGCCACATACCACTTTGGCTCTTCATCGATCATCTCTCTCTCTCATATCTTACTCTCTACTCTCAGTTTTATATTTAAACATATTTTAAATTTTGTTTTATATAGTTTTATTATTCTGTTTGTTTACATATACTATGTTTTGGTTTATTATGCATGATTGTCACTGACAAGAAAGTTTTTTTTTTTTTTATAACTTTGTCATTGTTCTTTTTGTTGCAATGTCGATCCCAAACCCGAATAAAAGATGAGGGTATCCATTTCCATGTTAGGTTGACAGTCGGTGTAGTAAAAAAAAATTTATCATCTTAGATGACAAAAAAAATCCGCTCTTTCTTCTGGCCCTTTGGCCGGCCCTGTTCGGCCCCGGCCCTTGAGGGGCCGGGCTAGGGCCCAATCAACCCCGGCCCTTGAAGGGCTAGGGCCGGGTTAGGGCTTTACTCTTACAAGGAAGGGTAGGGCTAGGGTTGACCCCGGCCCTACCCCAACCCGGCCCTTTGACACCCCTACTTGTTTCCCATTTGTGGCGAAACTGATATTGCCTCAGTTTCCCTGGGCGACATCAGTTCCACTTGGAGAAACACATCATCTGCAACTATGGATGTAAATCTTCCTTGATTTAGTGAAAATGGCTGAAAATCTTAGTTTTTATGGGGAAAAAGAAGAGGGGTTACAGTACCGGCCTGAATCAGAATCTGCCATCCATTGAAGGTGCCCCACAAACTTGGAATCGTTCACTCACCTCTCGACACATCTCTATCCGTGGTGCCGCTCATCCACAACATACCTCAATGCAGACCTGAAGTGGATGGCAGCTGAGCCAATGTGTGTACTGGGATCAATGCCTCAGACTGATTCTATAACTTCTCTCCTTTTGAAAGGCAAAACGCCTCTCAAATGTATTCTTATCTCTTGTTTTGTTCTCTCCTCTCTTGCTTTGTCTTCTTAGGCCATAGTTCATTGATAAATTGTGCCAGTAGCCAAAGTGAGAGGAAGAAGTGTGTCATCTGTCCAAATTTTGGTCGTTAAAACTCTCTCCATGGATATCTTTTTAGTTTTCAATTATGAATATTTTGTGGCTCTTGACCTACATTTCATGGTGTACTTGTTTTGGTATTTATTTGTAGGTGCTGACAAAACTCGAGGAGTTTAAGAAGTTCGTTTCTGCAAAGCCCATGACACAAGTTAGCAACTCTGGAAGCGGTGATGAGGGGGATGCATCTGGATGGAGGGGAGTTCAGTTAAAACTTCTGGCAAGGTAAGCTTCATTTTTATAGTCATCTCCAACACATATTTCTTTTTTATTTGGTTATCATGCGGATTAAATAAATATGCAAATCATTAAACAGGATGGCATGGCTCGTAAAGATGAGGTGGATGATTATGTGGTGCACGACCCTCTTCTGGAGAAGGGGAAGGAGAAGTTCAACAATTTGCAAGCCAAGCAAAAGCAACGAGAGCAGGAATGGGCTAGAAAATATCTTTCTTGATGTTATTTGTCAACCATATGAGCTTTCCGTTTGCTACCTAATGGAAGCGATGACTGTTCACATCCTCAATTTGCCTTGGATATCCATATTTGATGACTCAACTTGAGATTGCGTGAAACTAATGGATTATTGGCACCTGCTGTCTCATGAGGTCAAATTCCTTGAAACCAAGGGAGCTAGAGATGCTTTGGTCACCAACAATCTAATCTTCTCAACTGCAGGCAGGGTCAATTGAACAGGGAGAGCAGCTACAAATGTGAATATGCACCCACCCCTTTAGCAGTACTGGTTTTCTTTTGCTTCAACCTGTATTGTACATGTCTTAATGGTGCTTGGACTGAACATTTATAGGCCACACCAAGGGATATTATCTGCACTATGAACTTATTGATCGGTTAATTGAAACAGAAACTCTGGTGTTTACTTGGTTTATTTTTCTTTTCTACACCCCAAAGGGTTCGGCCAACCCCAATGTTCTTGTATTGCATTTCGTTGGGAAATCTCCAGATGGATTAGGTTAACATCACCGGTGGACTAGGAGGGCTGTTTGATGAGAAATTTTAACCCTTAAAATAAAGGTACTATTCCTTAATTTGATTTTCCTGTTGGCATAATACGTTGTAACTTGTAAGCAAGGTTGTATTGTTACCATAGTGGATGTTAAGAGCACTGTTTTAAAACGTGAAGGTGTGAGGCAAGGCGTTAGGATCTCAAGAGGTGTGAAGCGTAAGCCTCACAAGAAAGCTTCATGCTCTCTCATTCAACAAATAAATAAAATATAAGAAAAATTATAAAAATATATATATATCAAAGTTAATGAAAGATTATAGTATATATATACATATATAAAGAGAGATAATATATATTTGTATTCGTGTATATTGTGTGTGTTCATGTAGGTGCACACATGCACATAACAAATATTATATAAATTAGTTAAAACTTGAAACAAATAACAAATTTTTTTTAAAAAGACATTTTAAGTCTTTCTTGTGGCTAGAAACCTACTTTTAGTTATTGTATGAGATACACCATATACATAAAGCAAGCTTCAAGGCTTGAGGCGTATGTCTCATGGAGTTTAGGCCTCATGGTTGAGCTCAATGCATTTTTCTTAAGCCTCGCCCCAAGAAGAGCCTCGAGGCGTAAGCCTCACACGCTTTTTAAAACACTGATTAAGAGATAGACTCTATCTCTATTCTATCTTACTAGATGTTAAGAGAGTCGATCTATCTCTATTCTATCTTACTGGATGCTAAGAGAGACTCTATATCCATTATATCTTACGGTTTTATATAGGATTCTTATCATTAACAGTGGAGACCATGGATTGAATCCCATTGAGTGTGGTTAATATGCCCACTTTGGGGCCATTTGCTATCAGTTCTGGTTCTTAATTCTCTCAGTTTGAAAAAAGAATTAATTTTTAATTTTTTTATTCTTATAATCAATTTTGTGTATAGAACGCGTATGGCAACTGTTTGTTAGAATCACATACCAGGGGTTAGTAATGTTGGCTGGCTAGCGTCTGGGGTTTGCTCCCTGTGATTGTGTTCAACTCTCACTCCTCGATTTACTCGCACTCCTCGACTTACTCTGGTATCTATAGGAAAAAATTTGAGTGAGTCGGTGCATATACTCAAAGGGATTAGTCCTTGGCTTGAAGGCTAGGACAACCTCAATTACCAAAAAAGAAAAAAAATGCCGTTAGAATTGATTATGGAGAAAAGTAACTGATTTACATTTGGATGAGAAAAAAAAAACTATTACTTTAAGCATTAAATATGATTATATTCATCAAGACATTTACAAGTGTCATAAAATATGTAAAATTTTAGGGAAATGGAAAATGGACCCCAAGGTCAGCTTAGAAGCTGACCCCAGTGACCTCATTGGTCCAAGCCCCTTTTTTACCATCCATCAACTATGGTTAACCTCCTATGGTTAAGCAATCTAACCATAGTTTTTAGAAAAAAACAAAATTACTAATTTTAATTTAATTAAGCTTAACCATGGTTAAATAGGAGTTAAAAGGGACACGGGGATACTTGGGTAAGCTTAGAAGCGGACCTTTCAGGACTCAAAATTTTATTATATCTCATCTATCTTGTCAATTTTCGTGCTTAACGCTAAAATCATTCCTAAATGATTTGTCAAACATGTTTACGTCTTTCCTGTTCCTAGGATAAAGAAAATTGTTCCGGAGGAACGATGTCAAATGACCCTGACCTACTAACTGGGGTTGAGGCCTAAAAGAATTAAAATCGAAAGTATTAGAACCCTCACAACTTTGAAATTTAATTTGCCTCAAAATAATCATTCATAACCAAGAGAGCATCTGTGTAGATCTGACCAGGATGAAGCTGCAGCTATGTGCTCTCCTAGGAGAAATGCCACAACTTCAGCCATGAAAGACGGAGTACCCCTCGCCCCAGCCAATGCAAGTCCCTGTAGAATCAGACACAAAATAACAACTCCCTATTCAGTTGTCCCGAGAGGACACTGCTCTATCTACTTAGATTAGAACCTTGGTTTGCCCGTTGGGGCTGGCATGGAAAGAAGGAGAGGAAGGTAGCGGTTGAGACTAGAAGTGCTTCTCAAGGTCAAGGTATTGCTGCTGGGAGACAAGGCAAGACTGCCTAGTATTGTTCTTGTTTGAGAAGGAAGAGCACATGGGTTATACCAATGACAAAAGATTAGCTCTAGTGGACGCCCGAGCGCTAGATTAGCTCTGGTTATACTATTCCTTAATTTGATTTTCCTATTGGCATAATATATTGTAACTTGTAAGCAAGGTTGTATTGTTACCATAGTAGATGTTAAGAGATAGAGTCTATCTCTATTCTATCTTACTGGATGTTAAGAGATAGACTCTATATCTATTCTATGTTATGGTTTTATCCAGGACACGGAGATACTTGGTCAGCTTAGAAGTGGACCTCTCAGGACTCAAAATTTTATTATATCTCATCTATCTTATCCATTTTCGTGCTTATCTTGTTTGTTTTAAGCACATTTCTAAGATTTAATTCTGTTTTTTTTCTCCACTAAATTGTGCCAAAAAGGGAATAATAAAATCATTCCCTAATGATATGTTTGGTTGCCAAGAAAATAGGTTAAATCATGGAAAAGAAAACAAAATATTGGATTTCTAATACAATTTTTACTTGTGTTTTGTCCAATTTTATTTTCTTTTCCATGTTTTTACTTATTTTCTCGGCAACCAAACATAGGGTAAATGATTTGTCAAACATGTGTACGTCGTTCCTGTTCCCAGGATAAAGAAAATTGTTCCCGAGGAACGATGTCAAATGACCCTAACCTACTAATTGGGGTTGAGGCCTAACCCCTACTAACTGGGGTTGAGGCCTAACCGCATGTTGTATACCAAAAAAAAGTTAAAATGGAAAAGAGTAATAACTCGAAAGTATTAGAACCCTCACACCTTTGAAATTTAATTTGCATCAAAATAATCATTCATAACCAAGAGAGCATCTGTGTAGATCCGACCAGGATGAATCTGCAGCTATGTGCACTCCTAGGAGAAATGCCACAACTTCAGCCATGAAAGATGGAGTACCCCTCGCCCCAGCTAATGCAAGTCCCTGTAGAATCAGACACAAAATAATAAATCCCTATCCAGTTGTCCTGAGAGGACATTGCTCTATCTACTTAGATTAGAACCTTGGTTTGCCTGTTGGGGCTAGCATGGAAAGAAGGAGAGGAAGGTAGCGGTTGAGACTAGAAGTGCATCTCAAGGTCGAGGTGCTGCTGCTGGGGGACAAGGCAAGACTGCCTAGTATTGTTCTTGTTTGAAAAGGAAGAGCACACGAGTTATACCAATGACAAAAGATTAGCTCCGGTGGATGCCCGAGCGCTAGATTAGCTCTGGTGGACGCCCGAGCCAAGCGCTCAGGCATCCACAAATGATTGGGCACCTAGCGATAATTTGGGGGAGAAGTCATTTCATTTTATCCTATGATTTTGACTTCTCCCCACTTGATATCTCCCCCCTTCAAAGGCAACGGATTACCTCTGGCCTCGAGCGTCCATTCAACATGTGAGAAGTCAAAAAACAGAGGAGAAAATGAAATTACTTCTCCCCTTTTTAGCTCCAAATGCTGCACGTTGAATGGACGCCCGAGGCTGGGCCTCGAGCATGCACCAGTGGTAATCCTATGCTCCCTTTAAAACATCACATGTCCCATCATTTGTAGATGCCCGAGCGCTTAGCTCAGGCATCGACCATAACTAATCTTTTCCCTATCTATACTATAATATAATATAAAGAAATAAGTGTCACCTAACCCCTCTCTTTACTCTCCAATCTTTAATCCCGAGAATCCTATGAGTTCTATTTTCAGGATGCCATGTGTCACCCTTTTTTAATCTCAACCATTAACTCCACTCTCTCTCTCACACGTCTCCCAATTCCATCTTCCACTCATGTCCCACTCCACATCTCTATCTCCCCTCTTAATCCCCATCTTTATTATCCTCTCACGTCCCTTTTGTAATTGCTCACGTATCTCCTCATCTCTATCTAACTCATTTTATCTCATTCTCGATCTATTGGTTATTCTTCCATTGGCAGATTTTGGTGGAGGATTTGAAGCAGCATGCACGCATATATTTTCTCTGGTCATTAATTTAGATGCTTGCAATCAAGGAGTTCCATGGCAGAGCAACTCTTATCTGCCATAGATGTGCATGATCACATGGATGAATCCACCCTCATCATGCAACAGAAGTTTTTTCCAGGAGAAGATTTTCGGCATTTATATTAGGGACATCGATTAGACCTTGGATGATCCCTGGCTAAGGGAGGCCAACCAACATGCCGAAGAAAAGTATTTTTGCTGTAGATTAAGAATGCGGCTGCATCTGATAGGTTCCATCTATTCTCATTGTCTCCTTATATATAAACAAGTGTTAATGTCTGTCCTTTGATCGAGCGGTGTTCTTAAATGCACTTGCGCAATTGCCGAAGCCGGATGTTTGGATTGGAACCATCTCAAAATGATTCTACGTTTCATGTCCGTCTGACTGAAATCCTAATACCAAGGCCGGTTTACAAAGATCAGTGAATAATATGTGCATCTCTCTGTTGGGCTCTCTACAAGTCTCTATCTCTAATTGTTATGATAATCAACCAATCTCCATGGAATACGCTGCTGGGCTTTATACACAGATTTTTCTTATATCTAATCTCTTCTATATTGCTATCTATTGATCTCCATGGAATACCTAGATGCCATGTATTAATAGATTTGAATTTCATAATATTGTAGATTTTATTTTAATTTTCTTCTATTTTCTATCTTTATTTAAACCTCGTGCATCGCACGGGGTCTATGCTAGTACCAATATATAACAGTGGCTAAAATGTGGTTGATAGTAAAATGTCATTATCTTTCTCTACTAATATAAAGAGGATTCCTCTGTTCAAAACATAGATTGATATTTGTGATAATTTCAAAAATCTCATTTGGCTTTGTAGACACAAAATTTTGCAGATGAAATAATTGAGGATATCAAATAACAATTTAATATTAAAAATTGTACACTCTCAAATAACCCTCTGATTAGCAGTCAGAGTATTAAAGATTAAAGAAATTTGATGAAAAGAACATGAGGCCAATGAACATGTTCTTCGCTCTTGAAGAAGTTGTGTGATTCTCTTCTCTTTGGTAAGAATCGGGCTTTGGCTTTGACTTGATCTTCTTTGGAAATTGCAGTAGCTTTATCATTCCTTCCGTGCTTAACGCGTTACAGGTTAGGGAGGTGTTTTCTCTTTGGAAGACTTGCTTTGGATTTGACTTGATTCCTCTTTGGAGAGCTTTGAGTCTCTTCTTTGATCTTTTCTTCTATTCTTGAATTCTTGTCTCTTCTTTGATTTCTCTCTTGAGGTCTTGTCTTGATTGTCTGTGAATCCCCTTTTTTTCTTGGCTTAAGAGTCTTATTTATAGACTCTTGAGATGGAGATCTTGTGAGTTCTACTTCTTTTTGTGATTTTAAACCCATAAAAGCTTAGATGTTGGCGGGCCAACCCATGTGGTGCATTTATGGCTTCTTTATGGACGGACCCAATTTGGTAGGTGTAAGGCCCATTTAACTTTGACTTCGGATTTACGGGCTTTCTTCTTCGTGCCTAAAACCCGAGCCATCAAAGGCCCATTTGGATTTGATCTTGAATTTTGGGCTTTCTACTTCGTGCTCAAATCCGGGCCACGGGAGGCCCATTTCTTGCCATTAGGCCAAATTTAATTGTATAGAGTCATTATGATGGTCGTAGGGATTATTTTCCAACTTTACGGGCATGTAGGACCCTTTTTGTAAAGTTGACAATTTTTAGGATTCTACAGGCTTCTATTTATCGGCTTCTATCTATCTATCCCCTCATAGGATAGTTTATTTTTCTAAATTCTCAAATTACCCTTATCAGAATCATCTCTACTAATATAAAGAAGATTCCTCTGTTCAAAAACATAGATTGATATTTGTGTTAATTTCAAAAATACCCTTTGGATTCTATCTATCTATCTCCTTAAAAACGTAGATAGTTTTTTCCTAAACTCCCAAATTTTCATTGAATGTGTACTTAATTCCCATACTATCCTTTACTCATCTATAGTAGACATGAAATTCTCAACGGTTATAACTTCTTACTGTGGTTAAGTTTCACCCACCCCTAGGGTTCACCCACTTATCCTTGGTTTTTAGGAAAAAAATTAACCCTAAGAATTAGTAAATTTGACTAGAGTTTTTAAAAAATTAATATTTTTTAACCATAGTGAAGAAGTGTTAAAAGAGACACATAGTGACCTTAGTGGCATAATTGGATTCCTTGCTCTCTTGGCAAAACGCTCCGAAAGAAGAACGTCTGGCCAAGGCCCTGTTTGCCCCTTTCTTTGCTATACCTAAAATACCCCCCCTAAATCTTTTTGAGTCTCAAAATGTCCCTACGTCATATTTCTATATCCTACATGTCTCTCACAATTTTTTTCATATGAGATATCCAAAATATCCCTCAAGTTTTTATACCTAAAATATTCCTTATTTTCTTTTCAAATTCCCTCACTAGGGTTCCCCTTCCCGCTCTCTCACGTGCATAGCACGTGCCGCCCACTAGTACTAATATAAAGAGGATTCCTTGTTCAAAACGTTGATTGATATTTGTTGTAATTCCAAAAATGCCCTTTCACTTACACTTTTCTAATGAGAATGCTCCTTTACATTTTTCTAAATTCCCGAATTATCCTACTAATGTATATAAGACAAAATTCTGTTGAATGTTTGCTTAATTCTCATACTACCCATTGCTCATCTATAGTAGACTTGAAATTCTCTATGGTTATACACTCCTTAATTGTGGTTAAGATTCACCCACCCCTAGGGTCACCCATTTATCCTTGATTTTTAGAAGACAAAAATTAACATTAGGAGTTAGTGAATTTTAACCGAGGTTTATAATTTTTTTTTCCCCCTAAAAACCAAGGATAAGTTGGTAAACTCTAAGTGTAGATGAATCTTAACCATAATTAAGGGGTGTCAAAAGAGACACATGGAACCCTTAGGGTGCGTTCATTTGGCAAGAAAGTGGGTGAAAGAAAAGAAACTTAAATTTTCTCGCAAAATAACCATCAAAAAATGGATGAAGTTTTTAGGAGGAAAGTTGTCATTTTTGAGAAAGTATAAGAAAATGAAAGTGTGTTTCTTGCAAACCAAACACAAAAAAAGTGCAAGAAAACATATTTTTCTTTTACTTTCATTCATTTTCTCGTCAAACGAAAACACCCTCAGGGTTCACCTATTTATTCTTGACATTTAGAAAACAAAAAATAGTAATTTTTTAAACCCTGGTTAGAATTCACCAACTCCTATGGTTAAATTTTTTTTTAATATTTTTTTTTTCTAAAAACCAAGGATAGATGGGTGAACCCTAGGATGGGTGAATATTAAACTTAGTTAAGGGATGTCAAAAGAGACACATGACAACCTCAAGGGCGTAACCGAACTCCAACTATGGTTAAGATTCACCCACCCCTAAAGTTTATCTACTTATCCCTGGTTTTTAGAAAAAAAAAATTTTAACCTGATTAAGAATCAATAACTCTTAGGGTTAATATTTTTCAAATTTTTTCCAAAAACCAATGATAAATGGGTGAATTTTAGGGGTGGGTGAATCTTAACCACGATTAAGGAATGTTAAACGGGACACATGGCGACCTCAGTGGTATAACCAGACTCCTCGCTCTCTTGGCAAAATGCTCTGAAAGAAGAACGTCTCACAAAGGCCCTGCCTACCCCTTTTCTTTGCTATACCCAAAATGCCCCTAAAACCTTTTGTCTTAAAATGTCCCGCGTCATATATATTTCTATAACCAAAGTGTTCCTCATAATATATATTTCTACAACCAACGTGTCCCTCATAATTTTTTTCATAGGGACATCTATCCAGATTGAGGATATCCAAAATGTCCCTCAAGTTTTTATACCGTAAATATTCCGTAGTTTTTTTTTTTCAAATGCCCTCACTAGGGTCTCCTTCCCAGTCTCTCTCCCTTTCTCCTCTCTCATTATCTATTACGTAAATTCATTATATTATGTAATATAAATATTATATTTAATAGAGCACATGCCTTGCACGTGCACTTCAACTAATTTGAATTGAAATAAGAATTTGTTTTGAGCCTTCTGTAGAGACCATAAGATAATTGCCCAGATGGGTGATCATGAGCATATGGTTCTGAACTATTATGCCCTGATTTTTGAGTCTCTAGATGATACGAGGGGAGAGTCCATTCAGATATTTTTGTGAATGAATGAAATCCTCTATGGTTGTAACCAGACTCGGGGGAGTCCAGTTATGCCCTGAGGTTGCCACATGTCCCTTTTGACACCCCTTAACTGTGGTTTAGATTCGCCCATCCCTAGGGTTCACCCACTGACCCTTTGTTTTAAAACAAAATTAAAAAGGTCATAATATTAAAAAATATATATATTCTAAAAACAAAAGATAGGTGGGTGAACCCTAGAGGGGTGGGTGCAGGGGAGGAGACACATGGGGCCCAGGGAGTTGAAGCCCCCCTGCAATTTTGAAAAAAAAAATATCCTATAGTACTAATGAGGGCTTAGTCTGAGAGGGGCGGAGCCGAGGGGACCGGGGGCTCTAGTCCCCCCCAAAACTTCTGAGAAAAAAAGCATACTCTTTGCAAACAGATACAAATAGATGCGATGCCTCTCAAAAAAAAGGAGGGCTATGCCCCCGAATCCCAATTATTACCCCTGCACCTTGGGTGGGTGAATCTAAACCACAATTAAAGGGCGTCAAAAGGGACACATGGCGACATCAGGGGCATCACCGGACTTCCTGAGTCGGTTACAGCCGTAGAGGATTTCTTTACTTTTGTGAACGGTAATTTTGTCATTCGAATGTTAAGAGGAGAGGAAAACCACACCTGCTTCATTGAGTAAAGAGGTGCCATTATGAAAAAAGGATAAATATCCCTGATGTAATTAGTCAAAAAGAAAGGAGGAATGCTAGCCATACTCTCAATCAACCCCTACTCTCAATCTCAGCCTTCAATAACCATGTCAAATTTGCAATAATTAAAGCATGCTCTCATGGAAAATGGGTAGGTGGTTGGTGGAGGTTGAGAGTAAGTGTTGATTGAGAGTAGGGTTAGCACTCATCAAAAGGAAGTGATGTAACATAACTAAGGTTGTGAATGGGCTGAGGCCTGTCCATACTTATAAGGGTTTGGCCCAAGCCCTCGATGAGCCTAAATTGGATAGGCTTAAGCCCTACCATCAGGGTTAGGTTGGGGTTAGGTGGGGATGGACTTGAAAAAAAGATAAATAAATTTTTTGTTGTCATGATATTTAGTGATGTTTCCCTTAAATTATCATCAGTGTAATCATTTTGTTAGTTCATGTTGTTCGTATAGCCTTTTACTATCTAAAGACGTTTGGATGTGTTAAGGAAAAAGAGAGAGGGACTTCAATTATAAGGGATGATAGCCTTGCAGATGCTCGAGATGGAGAATATACACATTCATGTATATGAAATTCAAATATATAATTATACATGTATTGTTGGAGTTCATTTGGGCATGTTTGGCTGTAGCATAAATGGTGTTCTCATCCGAAATATGATGTTGGACATGTAATTTATTGTTTACTTGCAACAAGTATGAGAATTCAACACGCACCATTTATCTATAAGTCTAACCATATGGGTTTAGAGGAATCGATTTTTTAACGTTATCATTTGTTATACATACTTGGAGCAATGTGGTAGCAGACTATATTGTACACTTGTACCATATCTCAAAGCTCTTATTGTGTGTGATATTTTTAGTTTTATTTGTATGTTTTTGTTGTGTTTTATGATGTGACGATTTCTTTACAAACACGGTGATCATAGAGAATTTTTTTCCATTATGTAGTACAAAAAATCATTAATATCTAATTGATATATCTTTACTAATATAAAGAGAATGATCGGGAGGGATCAAAACGTTTATTGAATTTTTGCTTAGTTCCAAAATTATCTTTTACACAGATATGAAGACAATGATATAAAGGTTGATTGAATTTTAGCTTAATTTCAAAAATGTCATTTCACTAATATATAAAGAGAATGTTATTTCAAAATGTGGATCGAATTTTAACTTAATTTCAAAATTACCTTTTTACTAATATATAAATAAAATGATACTTAAAAAATTTAATTAAATTTGAGCAATGTTATGTCCACTTTCTGTCATTCGCTTATCCCTTTTATAAACAAGAAGACAAAAAAATAGTGGTGGCCCCATAAAAGATATCATATTTTTTTGTTTGTCTTCTTGTTTATGTTTATAAAAAAGAAAAGTGGATGGCAAAGAAAGTTGGCATATCATTTGCCCATTAAATTTTAGCTTAGTTCCAAAATTGTTATTTATTAAGGGTGAGGGTGGTGCTACACACAGACCACTCTTTACTGTCTAAACACCAATATTTTTTAAAATTCAAGTAATACAATAATAAAAATAAAAAGGCAAAATTACCCTTTCAAAACTGAGGCATTCTTCCTCCATTGTCAGGTATTGGAAGTTCTTCGAGTAAGGGAGCTCATCCTCGAAGAAAACACTAACACTCTTGCCATTTCCACCAAAAACAGGATCTGAAAGGACGTTGATGTAGTGAAGATCTACCATTGAATGACAGAAAATGGAGATTAGTGTTAGCAGGGCAGGGCGGTTGAAACGATGCCGTCGTGAGTCGTTGCCGTTGCAAACCATTGTTGTCAGGAGTAGGGCTACACAAAGCCCAATCTGCCCTTTGGTGTGGCTTGGCTCGGCCTGAATTTTAGGCTTGAATGGGTCAAGCCAAGACTAAAAAAAGCCCGAAAACTCAATCAAGCCGAGCTCGGGCCAACCCCTGTGCGGCTCGGCCCAGTTCGAAGCCCGACCCGAACTCAACTCGGCTCGGCTCGAATATTATTAAAAAAAATATAAATATATTTATATATATCATTATTATATATATAAATAATATAAAATATATATATTAAAAAAAAGTATTCAAGCCGATCTCGAGCCAAGCCAAGCCCGACTCGAGCTTGAATCAATTCGGGCCGAGCCGAGCTTCGAGTCAGGCTTTTGAATTCGGGCCGCGCTTTCAAGCTTCATTTCAAGCCGAGCTGGCCTTTGGGCCTAGATCAAACCTTTTTAAGCCAAGCCAGGCTTGGCCAAGCCCAAAGAAGCCCCACCCGAATAAAGCCCTAGTCAGGAGTCGACTTTGTTGCAAACAAGAGCTTGAAATGGTTATTTGTTCAACGGACAAGAATCGATTTGGAGAGGAAAATTAGGGTTTTAAATTTTCTAAGAAGAAATTAAAGCAAGGGTTTGAGGATTGAGAATGCGAAAATTCGCAAAGATCTCGGGTTTGATCTTCACATTATGTCTTGTTCCCATTGAAGGACCTTCAATCCCATCCCAAAGACCAAAAAAGGGGTTGTATCTATGCAGGTGCAGGAAGCGGAAAGACGGTATATAGATTGTATTTTAAAAAGTATTGGTATTTAGTAAGTAAACATAGGTTTGCGCGTAGCAACACCCTTTATTAATATATCTATACTAATATAAAAGCATCCTTTATTGATATATCTATACTAATATCAAAGAGAATGGCCGGGTTTATTGAATTTTACTTAATTTTAAAACTGTACTTTTCTAATTTAGCTTTATTAATAAATGAAACTTAAAATATATAAAGGACTTAAAAAGCTTATTGAAATTTAATTTAATTTCGAAATTGTCCTTTACTAGTATATAAAAGAATGTTTTCATAACCGAACAAGTCGTCGTATCGACTGGGTGACCGGTTCTCGGTTCGACTGGTCTGATTGGATCGTATTTTTATATTATTAAAAAATATATTTTTTCTTTTCTTGGTTGATTATTCTGGTTTTTCTCAGTGATATCACCGGTTCTCGGTTGAATCGACTGGTTCCCGATTTTAAGGCAAGTTTTAAAATAGTCTGATTATGTTGATTTTGGGGACCAGTTGACTGGCCAGTTGTCGATTTTGTCGGTTCAAGGTCTAGTCTGATTTTCAAAACACTAATATAAAGAAAACGAGAGACTTTAAAATATTGATTGAAATTTATCTTAATTCTAAAACTATCATTAACTAATATAAAGAGAATGAGACTTAGAAACGTTATTTGAAATTTACTTTATTCTAAAAATACCTACATTTTATTTTTTAAAAATGTTCCTAAAGTTTTTATACCCAAAATGCCCTCAAATTGTTTTAGAGTCAGTTGCCCCTAAAAAATTTTGATTCCTAAAATGCCCATGAGTCAAGTTTCTATACTCAAAATGCCCTCAAATTTTTTTTTCTATAATTAGAATATCCCCAAGGATTTTTGGTTCCCAAAATGCCCTTAAGTCAAATTTCTTTCCAAAATACCCCTCTAATTGTTTTACCCAAAATATTCTTCTAAGTTTGCCATATTTTATTTTCTTTATTTCTAAAATGTCCTTTAAGTTTCTATACCCAAAATGCCCCTAAAATTTTTACACTATCTATGCACGGGTATTGCACATGCACGCCCAGATGGACAAGAATATTACTTCAATGCAATGTTCTGTAGTTGATCTCACTTGCATCCCACTATTATAGTTCCTTGATATTATAAAGAGAATGAACCGATTAAAAATGTTGGTTGAATTTTGTCATAATGACAAAATTACACTTATTCTTATCTTCCACCTTTATCTATTATAAAGAGAATCACAGATTGAATTGTCGTAATGACAAAATTACTCACGTGCACATGTGCGGCTAATGAGGGTTGGCCGGGCTTTAGAGGTTGTTACCCAAGCCCAGCCCTCATATTAGTGGAGTTAGTTTTTTTTGGCCCGATTGAACTTGTGAGCGTTTTGAACGAAGAAAATTCCTCAATTTTGTGGGCTTTGAGCGTCAGGCCGAGTCCGCGGAATTTACAGGCCCTACCTATCATATCTTCATATTAAGTGGCAGTATTATTATCATCTATAAAGTAAGGGGCAAAAACAAAGAACAAAGAAAGAAAAGAAGGGGCAGTTTGTAAATCAGAGATGGGATTTCTTCTGCCCTCGCTATAAAAATACTGTCTGGCTATGCTCTGTAGGCACCAATTGCTTCTTTTAACACTGATTAACTCTAGTTAATTTTCACTCGGAAGGTTCATACGCCTTGGTTTTAGAAAAAATATTTAGATAAGTTTAACCCTAAGTGTTGAATTTCCCTTTTTTTAACCAGTGTTAAAGTGGGTAGTTAAAAGGGTTGTTTGAGTGGACGAGACGGTTTGTCTGGTGAGAGTTTTTTTTTTTTTAGTAATAGATTAAGACATAAGAAGTTAAGAGTACACAAACTCGTTATCACCAAATTAAAAAAAAAAAAAGGAGTACAAACTCGTTCGGTAATCTCGTTCTTAGAAAAGAGGAAGAGTTAAGCTCTGCTTGGAGTTGTGTAAAACGGATTTCCCTTTTTTAGCTATTGGCGATGGTAATCTTGTAACTTTTCAACTGCCATCCTCCATAGTACAAAACTGTCACTGGTTTACACTTTAAAGGATGTCCGCAAAGCAGGAACTGATTATTCTAGCGCACGCCCGAGGCTCAGCCTCAGGTGTCCATACATCATGCAGCATGTGGCTCTAAAACGCCAAAAAAAAAAAAAGAGAAGTCATTTTATTTTCTCCTACGGTTAGGGAGAAACGGGGCCATAGTGAACTTTGCTTGTCGAAAAGAGACTGGGTTTGTGTGTGTCAAGCGTAACACATTGTTGGTCAGTCTTCCGTGATTGACCTGGGCTAGGCCTTTACTTGGAAAAGGAATTGGGATCAGGATAGAGCGAGTCGGCCAGAGCACGCCCCTTTTTATCAGGCTTAAGAAGTCAAGAGTACACAAACTCGTTACTAATGTATAAAACTCCAAAGTGACAACCCCGAACATTTTTGACTTCGCATGAAGTCCCCTAAAAACTCCCTGAAAGTGACAACCCGGACGAAATTTTTGACTTGGCATGAAGCCCTCCCAAAACTCCCTGAAAGTGACAACCCCGAACATTAGGAGTCTCGAGTCTTGCCGATAAGTTTTTTTAAAAAAGAAATTGATAATTACAAGTTTACCCCAATGTAGTGTATAAAGGGAGCTCCTCATGATGAGAGCTTCCCATGATATTTAAACTGAAAAAAAAATTAAAAAGATGATGCGTTTTCGCCAAGTGATTTTTCCCTACAGCAACACCTTCTTTTTCTTTTTAACTCTGGTTAAAAACTTTAATCTTTAGAGTTAAAAAATTTTTTTAGAAACTAAGGTTAGATGGTTGAACACTAAGAGTTAGTAAATCTTAACCACCGTTAAGGGGTGGTAAAAGGTACATGTATTGTCATGTGGGACGTAACCGGACTCATTGTAGAGAATTTGTAGTCCCCTACTCTCTCTCTCTTTTTTGTTTTTGGTAATCCCCTTTCTTTATATTTTGCTGTTAATGAGTTGAGGAAACAAACACATTTCTTGGGTACTTGCTCTGCAAACCTGCTCAACGTTTAGAGGTTTCCACCATCAAATCCCCACCAAAATCTAATGGAAGAAGAGGACTATTCTTCAATAACGTCCGACATCGAGTTGGGCCAGTTAGCTACTTCTCCATCTCCATCTCCATCTCCATCTCCATCTCCATCACAACCAGCGACACCGCTGCCATCAGAGACCAACGAGAACCCAGAACACGTGAGTATAATTCCTATCACGGCTGCTCTGTTCTTGATTACCATGGCCGTAGCTTTCATAGTTCAGCCTCCAGGTATTCATGGTCCCAATCCATTTCTTTACATTACTTACATGTTGTCCATCTACCTTGCTTTCTTCATCGGTGGCAGCATGTCCGTACAACTGATCCATAGACCTACAAGTTTAAATGAAGCAATAATGTGGATTCATGCGAAGCTTATTCTTATCGGATTCGGCTGCTTCTCCGTAGCTTTTGTTCTGCGTACTAGTATGAGCTTCCCTCTGCATCTTCTTTGGTGGGTTTGGGTTCTTGTACCGCTTGCTATTGTTGCTAGCTATTTCCCTTGTTCTAGTACTTGTCTGGAAGTATAAATAAGTATTGAGTCTGTAGGTTTGTATGCTTGAATTTCCTGTAAGTATAAATAAGTAATCCCATGTTATAAAGATATTATTGTAATAGTGTGAGGTTTGTGTTTCTTAGTTTCATTTACACACTGTTTTTTTCTTGTTTTGTTGGCCAAGGGACAAGAACTACTTATATATAAAGTTTGTCTTTCATGGTATCCGAAAATGCTTGATTTGCATCAGTCTTTCAGCTCATTGATTGCTTTTCTGTTTATCAGGAAAAAAGTGTTGAAATGTTTTGATAATTAGCTGAGGGTTTAAACTACTCAGTTATTGATTCAAGCGTTTAAATATATCCAATGTTAATTCCTTCCTATATGATCTAATTGCCATAGAGCATTTTTGGGGTTGCTCGGTTATCTTTAATCTCCTAAAAATTATTTCAACCAAAAAGTTCTATGTAATATTGGAGTGGGTCTATAATTTGGATTCCGTAGCGGCCTACCCTATTTAGGTGCAATTTCCTACTGGCTGCTGGATGGGCTTAGAAAAATGTCAGCTTGTTGATGCAGTTGGTTTTGATTAGGGGTGTGAATGGGCCGGGCGGACCCGCCCATCCCTGCCCGATTATTAGTTGGGTTGGGGTTGGGCTTGGAGTTTAAAGTCTATGGGCCGTTTTGGTAGGCTTCCAACCAAGTTTAGCCCGACTAATCAGACCCGATTAAGGCTCGTTTAGTTTGAAGGCAAAGAAGTGCACGTGGTTTTTTTAAATGGGCCAGACCGGGCCTAACTAAGCTCAATTATTAAGTGGGCCAGGCCGGCCCATTGACACCCCTAATTTTGATCTCGTATCCTCTGTTATAGATATATATATATATATATATATATATATATATATATATATATATATATATATATATATATTTAGCGCTTTGGCAGGAGCAACGATTCCCTTTACCTATAAATAACAAGTGAGGATTCTCGATTTGTTTTCACAAACTAGTTTGTGAAAACACGCCAGGAATTACTTAATACATCCATACACCACGTGAGGTTCGAATATTATAGATTAAATTTAATAAAATGTAAGGATTTAATATGATAGTCATTATATGTGAAGATTGTAGCTATTAGTGTTTTATCCACTAAAGGTGATCATAAAGAAGTATGGCAGTTGGATTTTTTTTTTAAAAAAATAAACAGACTATATGACCCAATAACTTTATAGACTGGCTTTAGGGAAGTCAAAAGTATTTCTTGAAATCAATTGAGGCTTTAAAACCCATTTTGACCTATTATTTATTCACTGCTATGGAAACTAATTAGCAGAATCTCTCAAACATTTTCGAAGTTGATGCTAGTGGTTAATTAAATTACGCTGTAAATTTTTCGTTTTTGAAGAGAGAGGTATCTACCCAATCCTTTTCCTTTCCCCTCCAAAAATATGTTTACATATCAACAAATCTGTAAAGGCACCACCCAAAGTCAATAATCCAATCACAAACACTTTATATTAACTATGAGAGATCAGCTTTGTTGCATAGAGATCATACGTATTAAATCCCTAAACCCAAACGACTCAGCCTTGATTACAAAAGATAAAGGAACATCCTAAAGGAAATAAACAACTATTACTGTGAAGATAATAAAAATTTTAGTATATTTTACCAGGAAGCAAGAAAACAACCTAAGTATGGAAATATCCCATCCTGAGCTTGAAAGTGAAAACTATGAAATTCATTGTCCGACAAGGGTAGCTGTCATTTTGAAGTGTTCAGGCAACATCTATAGTTCTGTTTTGGAAAATGCTTGCGGTTGCATTTATGTAACGAAATGAGCAGTCCTCATTGGTCCACGCCCTACTTTTTAACACTCAACTGTGGTTAAGATTCACTCACCTATAAGGTTAAGTAATTCAACCTTGTTTTTTAGAGATCAAAAAAAATATTAAATTTTAATTTAATTGAACTTAACCAAGATTAAATGAGGGTTAAAAGGGACACGAGGACAGACAGTGACTTAAGTAGCTTTTCAATTTCATAGTAGGTTGGATTAAATACTAATTTAATTCTCTTATTGTTTCTACTTTCATTCAGTATGGAAAAGTAACTCAAGCAACCACAAGTTGTCCAATAAAATCCACAAAACAAAAGCACTGAATTGTTTTTCGTAGAAAAAACATGTAGGGAGAGTAATAATACAACGATCAACATGAAGTAAGCGACGAATCTACCTGGATCGACATCGCTTTCTTGTTAGATTCTAGCTGGCTTCCTGCGTAGACTGGAACAATGAGGAAACTAAATTTAAAAAAGACAGATCTTTCAACTTTTCAGTTTACAGAGACAAATATCATACTGCAGATCCCACCAACAAAATTCTATGAATAGAAATGTTCTTAAAAACTCATTTTCAAACAGCAACAACATCATGGATTTCTGAAGAACCCGTGAGAGAAGGCCTTCCGGCCACTGACCTTTTCTTTATCCAGGAGAAAACCAGGTCTGATTGCAGACATTTAGCAATTATTGAGCATGGATGGAATGCCAATAATTTTTCAAGGAAGTTCAGACATTTGACAGACAACGGGCATGTTATTCCACACACAAGGTCCAAGCCCCCATCCTTGACTCAATGTCGATGTTCCAGCAGCCAAGTGCTTGCAATCACTGTATAGATCTTCACCAAGAAGTGTCGCTATAGCATCAGTCATGATTGATTTGGTAGTGCTGTGAAACATGCAATTGAATCAAAGTGACCTCAAAAGAATGGCCGAAAGGTTTTCTTGTAAATCACATTAACCACTTATTTCCATTGAAAAAAAAAGTGTAGAGAGAGCCAAAGACTTAACTTGAAACTTGACGAAGGACATAGATGAATTGTTCATTGTCGTCCTGAGTAGATGAACAAAAAAGAGAACATAAGAAAAAATCATAATATGACACCCAAAAGAACTTTGAAAACTGTATGTATGTGCATGCATATACATATCTTAAGTATTATGTGTGAGCACGGGAATTTATCTTCCACTCACATGGGGGGCTTTGAGAATCGCCACCTATTAATTCAGAAGGGATAAGTCTCCGGGAAATGTTGGATAAGGTCTTGGTCTCATATTAGAGATCGGGATAAGAGGTTCGATTAAGTTCGGGGAAGAGGTTAGATACCCCGACACTTCTACATATAGTGATTCCCTACTTGTTAGGTTTAAGCCAAAATAATGTTTAAGATTAATCAAATGCCTAAGTGTTTAAGTTATACAAACCAGAAGAAAGTAAAAGCTAACTAGGGTCGAACCCATGTTGGGTTGCCTACGTACTCACATTAAAGATGAGATCAGACCGAGCGTAGTTCTAGTACTTGAGCTCATTCTAAGGCTAGGGGGTGTGTGTGTGCGCACCAAAGGTAGCTAATGGGCCTAATCCAGAGATTAGGGTTTTGCTTGACCGAGGTTGGTCAATGTGCAAAAGGTTGAACCCGGAGGCTAGGGTTGAGGCCCGGTAGGCCAAGGGTGAAGCCCGGAGGCTAAGGGTTGTGTTAACCTAGGGTTAGGTTTGCTAACCGGGGTTAAAAAGGAGTTAACCATGGTTAGGGGTGCTAACCATGGTTAAAAAGTCTAAGAATGATATTTTTTGGTCTTTCGTATTTTTTTGAATTTTTTGAGATTTTTTCAAATTTTTGTGGGGTTAAATAGTGCTTAACCATGGTTAAAAGTTAACCGAATGTCACTTTAACCATGGATAAGGATCAAGATTAGGCAAAATTGGGCCCAGAAGATATGACAGGGCCTAGAATGGCCTCCTACCAGGTCTGGGCTCTGCACAAAGCCCAAGATCAAAAGTTTACAGAATGGAGGTAATCGGATTACCTCCATTACAGTAAATTTTTAACCACAGTTTGTGAGAGTTTAACTGGGGTTAGGGATCACCCCTAGGGAAAGTGAACATATGGTTAGGAAGCCTGAAGTTCAAGGATTTCAGTGGGCTTGGTCTCAGCCCATGAGCATCACAGGTGTGGGCCCCATAGGGGCCCAAGGATGAAAAAAACAGGTCCCGTATTGTTGGTAGTCAGACTGCCAACAGCCTGAGCAGTCTCTCAACCAGGGTTTGGGGCCTTGCTAACCATGGTTACGCTTGGCCCCTGGGTCTGAAAATTTGTAGGGAAGAAGAGGGGACTTAGGGCTTTCAAATGGACTAAGAGTGAGCCCTAAGCCATAAGTCATGTGGGCCCCACAGGGCCCAAAGCCACTGCAAAAATTGGTCCATATTGTCGGTAATGGGACTGCCGACAGGGAGATAGTCTGGGTTTACAAGCAAACTAACTATGGTTAGAAGCATGGTTAGGGTTGGTTTTCTGCAAAGGGGTAGCTGAGGGTCTGAGCTAACTAACCATAGGCCCTGGAACTGACCAGGGCCTTGACTAATCGTGGTTAACAAGAGAGTTACAAGGAAGGTCCATAATGTCGGCACTACTATTGCCGACATTATGCTGATTTTCCATAAACAACATTTTCTCTCTGGGGGGCTACACCAGCATGAGTCTAGGGGTTCTCTCATGGACTGAGGGACCCCCAGACCCTTCAGGGAGTAACCAGGCACGCTAAGGGGGTGTTGCACCCGTGTTAGATCTCGAGGGATTATCCTATGTCTATGGAGAAGACATGGAGCCCCTGTCCTCAGGCCATGAGGCTATAAAACTGTAAGAAAATGAAGAAGGGACCCCCTAGACCAAGACCAAGGGGTCTTACATTGAGTTTCTACAGAAAAATGAAAAGGGGAGGGTCTATTACCATTGTACAGAGCTGCTTCGGTGGTGGCTGCTAATGGTGGTGGTGGAACCTGAGACAGATCTTGGTAAGGTTGCTGGAGTACCGAGGGGCCTTGCCCTAAGAAGGCAGAGGTTGGATGAGATTCAAGCTGATGAGGCCTGGTTTGGAGTGGGGATAAACCGCGGTGAACCAGGGTGGTGCAGGGCTGTGGCGCGAGCCTGGGCGTTACTGGGAAGGCTGTGATAGCCTGATATGGTTGTAGGGACTATCCTAAGGGCTATGGGTGGATAGAGAATAGCCTCGGTGATAGCTGTGGTTGAGCTTGGGTTTTGACAGAGGTTCTCTACCAAAGATCGGGTTCAGAACTCATGGGGGATGGTGATATTTATAGAAGAGGTGGGAGGCCCTCAGGGGCATTTTTGGCATTTTGACAAGCATGGGAGACCAATGGTGGAGGACCCAAGTGGCCAGGAGTGGTGGCAGTACGCGGGTTTTGCAAATCACAGGGTGGCGGTAGTTGGATTACCGCCACTCTCCAAACAGTGCAATTTGGAGGTGTCGGCAATCCATCTGTCGACACTATGTGATTTATGCTATTTTGGGCCAGTCTCTTACTCACTTGGCCGAAAGCAAGTGTTTTTTGCCATTTGGGGGAATTTTCCCGCTGATTTTGAACTGATGGGTTGTGGGCCCCACCCTAGTGGGACTAGGTGTTGTGGTGGGCCCTTGCTTGGGCCCCCAAAGGCCTTGGCTCATGGATTTTGGCATTGGACTAGCATGATGGGCCTTGAGCCCGTGCGGGCTTGCCCTAGGTTTTGGATGAGGGTTTAAGCTAGGGCTAAGTCTAGGGTTAGGTCTAGGGCTTACCTAGGGTTTAGCTAGGATTTAGCTAGGGTTTAGTCTAGGGTTTTAGGAGTTTTGCTAAATGGGCTTTGAGCCCGAGAGACTTGTACCTAGGCTTGGCTAGGATTTAAGCTAGGGTTAGGCCTAGGGCTAGGTCTAGGGTTTAGCTAGGGCTCACCTAAGGTTTGGTTCTAAGGTTTTGAGGCTTTTGGGGTATACCTAGGGTTTAGGGGCTCTACTGGAGATGCCACTGAGGATGCCACTGGGGAAGGACTGTGGTTTGGATAGGATGTAAAAATTGGGTGCTTACAGTTGCCCCTCTTTGCCAGAGGGTACCAGGATGGCAATTGAACGGCAAAGACTGGAATCATCCAATTTTTACACTAAGATGGATGAGATGGATGATGAGATGCATGCATGTTGTGCCCATGGTGAGTGTGGTGAAGTAGTGAAGACTACTGATAGGAGATAGCGAGTAGCAGAGGATGAGAGATAAATGCAAAGATGGTGTTACCCGGAGGCGCTGGTCAAGAGCAATGTGTCGCTCGGAGCAGTGAGGGAATTGATCGAAACGGTGTTTCCTGGAGGATATTAACCGAGTTGGTCGGGAGACACACAGGGTGTCCAGGAACGGTGTTGGGAACATATGGGTGTTGGACATGCGAGGAGTCGGCATATTGACCTCGTTGTCAATGGAGACGCTGGGATGTCAAGGACACACGGGGTGTCAAAAAAGGATAAAAACAGGCGGAGGTGCTAGCCAAAGCCAAGCTGTCGATCGGGGATGAGGTGAGAGGACTGATAGAAAAAAACAATGGTTTGGCGTAGGATATTCAACCCGAATCGGCGGGGAGACACCAGGGGTGTCAGGAACCCACACGGAGAGTGTTGGAAACACACAGGGTTGTGGGAAACACGGGGTGGATTGGACAGCGAGGTTTTGTCGGCATATAACTCGGCGTCAATGGAGAACGAGATGTAAGGACACCACAGGGCATTGAATATTGGAGGGACAGCACGCGAGGTACATTGTAAAAGTACACACGAGGACGCCCGGCATGAGAGGGTGTAACAACGCGGGGTTTTTGAAGCTCACCTGGGATGCCAAGGGATACACAGGTATCAAAAGGAGATAGGCGACGGTTGTCGACAAAGTGTATTATGTCGTATGCTCATGGAAGGTCTCGGACACACGGGGGGGCAAAAGAGGGAAATGCTGGTGGTGTACACTTGTAAAGGTACCCCCAAAAATGTGAATGGTATAGTACGTCAAGGCTCTACAAGAAAGGTGGGGTATATGTTAAAACAAGCTAACACATAGGGTGATGCACCACTGTAAAGTGTAACACACAAAGTGTTCAAAGATTTAAGGCGACTGATGCCGGGATTATTTGACTTTGGTATGGCCAAGAGGTGTGAAGTTGATTGCCTATTAGTGATGCTGAAATGGGGTCATGCAGGGTATGACTCTATACAAGGGATGTCATCAGGGGGTAAACGGCAAGTATGCTTTCCCATGACTCGGTTGATGATGCTTGCTGGGGAGCGTTGGAAGCTGCTTTCTTCTGCCTTGTCTGCTGGGTCGCTCGGGCAGATGGTTCAACGGATTTTGAAACCAGATTTGTGTGTTTTTAGAAAATCTTTTTTTTTAGAAAAAAGTGTAGGAACTTTTGTAAAAGATTTTGATGTTGACCAAGTGCATGCTCAGTTAGATTGTAGATTTGCATAAATTGTCTCGTTAGGCCTTCTTAAGGGGGGAGTTTAGTTCCCTTTACTACGGAGAGTAGATTGTTCAGAACAGATGCGGCTGAGGAATAAAACGAGTTTGTCTAATTGCTTGGTGCAAGCTTCAGACCTCATTGTCGGGGGAAATCTTTTGGTGGGCTCAGAAGATGGCTAAACTCGGCTGCGGGACGGGAAAGAACATATGTTGAGAGCTGTGGAGGCTTCTGTTAGGGGATCCGCTAGGGATTTGAAGATCATGTAGGCCCTGTTGACTGAGGACGTTGGGGAGTAAGCTCTGTTGTGGACTACTGACTGGGGGTAGGGTTCTGTTTAAACTATTGCCGGGAACTTGGGATTTCCAATCTGCTGAGTAGTTCCCGAGGTTTACCTATATAGTGGGTTATGTCCCTGGAGTTACCACACTACTGAGGGTTATTCCTAACTTGAATTTAGCTGAGGATATGTCTTATGAGAGTGGACACACCTGCTGGGAATATTTCCATGTTGGATCTCTGCTGAGGATGCTGACATGTCGAGAGATGCTGACTGTTGAGGGTGACTGGGGCGCGTCCGGGGATGGTTGTAACAGAGTGTGTTGGCAACTGATTTTCAGCTTTTCTCCATTTGTTACCTTTGGAATGACCAGTCAATAGGGTGCACATAATTTTGAGTGATATTTTTGTCTGTTGCTGGTTTTCCTCATGCCTGCGAAGGCTGATTGTGTTTTGTACCGTGTTTTTACACATAGTCGCAGGACTAGTCGGGTGTCACGTAATTTTGCGCAATGAGGCCGTTGCCAGTTGTCCACTCATCCTCGTAACTTGTGGGGGAAATAAGTTTGCGCCATTCATGGCCCGGACTGTGTTCGTTAGGATGTGACTCCCGCTGAGGATGTAGCATTCGATATTGAACTTGCATTGTAGTTCTAGGAGATTATTAGGAGGACTTATGATGTGGAAGAATGTAGGCTGGGGGGATCGAAGTTGGGACATATGGCATGTGTCCTTTGCTACAACTGCTTGCATGGGGATCTTTGCTGGAGATTTGTCCTTTGGTTTCCGTGGAGATTTTTTTTTTTTTTTGCCCAGTGGGGATTGTCCTCTTTTGGTAGGAGGTGACTGTGTGGGGCTCTGTCCCTAGAGCTGGGAGACGTTTCGTGGAGAGTTTGATTACACTTAGGAGGAGTGTTCTACTGAGGGAGCTAATTTGTTTCAGCTGGGAGGTGTTTGGGGAGAAGTTGATTCTGTGGGGGTAAAGCCCGGAAAGATTGTTTCCGGTCGAGGAGTCCCTGTCTTGGAGAGATTGTTCACTTCTATTTTGGATTTTCATTAGGGAAAATTTGTAAAATGGGTGTCGATTTTCCGTGGAAAGGGTAGGCGCATTTTTCTTGTTGGAGAGTGACTTTGCGGGGGAGAGTTGATGACTCTTTTCGTGGGAGGAAAGAACTCTGCTGGGGAGAGTTGGGGATATGAGTGCCCATTTGTGACAGCACCTGGATTGTCAGGTTGCCTACGGACCCTTTGCAGGATCAGGTTCAGACGTGTTCAGCATAATGCCATGGAGTAGCGAGGGAGGGTGTCCCTGAAAAGTTTTTTGAAAGAAAGGTTGTAGGCTCCAGGGGGGCATAATTAGCGGTTTTCATTGATTTGTAAACACGGATTTACATTTAAAAAGGATAGGGAGTGTCCAAGATGGCTCCGTCATTTCCCGGAGGATTTTACGAGTGCAAAAAGCCTATCGATTAGACTCTAAGCGTAGTATCGCTTTGACTTTGTCAATGTGACAGGCTCGCGGGAGGTCGTCGTCATCATACGTCCGAGCCGAAATTAGGGCGCTGCTTGAGAATTTGTCTACCGATGATGTATTGCGGCCTTCGTAGTTGGGAATGAACTTGCCCCTAGGATCAAGGGGGATTTGGCAACCACTTTCCCGAAAGACCACAAAGCACGACTCGATGCTGCGAGGTTGACGTCTCTTGTTAAATGTCTTCGCCATGTGCCCTTGATAACCTGGGAATGATTTAGACTTTTGAGTCGGGCGCTCTTCAGCAGCTTCAGCTGCTCAAACCGGGTCTGCACCCATTTGTTCTGAGGACTTCTGTTCCATTAACACGGGGAGGGATGGATCTCGACTTCGATGGGAGGACTGCTTCCATACATCGGCATGAGGAAGTGTGTTGCCCCTAGTGAGGTCTAAGGATGTTCTGTAGGCCATGAGTGCGTATGAGAGATCTCATGTCAAGTAGATAGTTGGTTGCCATTCTCAATGATCTTTTAAGTTTTGTTGGTGCTTCTAATGCACCATAGTCTGTTGGCATGTATGGAGTAGAAGTATGATGCTGTTCTTGAATTTATGGACAAAAGATCAGTCATTCCCTGTTGCCAGAAGTTTAGAGGAATATCTGTTACAATCTCGAAGAGAACACCATTCGGAGAGATGTCAATTTTCAGGAAGCGATGAACCAGGGAGACTAGCACATTGGCATAAGACGGCTTTTGCCCTCGACCCATTTTGTAAAGTAATCGATTGGCAATCAGGATTTGAAACGAGGACCGTTAGATGCTTGGAGCTTGGGTCCGATGACGTCGATTGCCCCAGGTAGAGATGGTCCAGGACTGCGCTAGGAGCGGTAGATGTGTGCAGCGTTATCGACGTGCATTGCATTGATTTTGTCAGCAGATTGCACTGGTGGCACTTCTGTACATGCTTGCAACAGTCATTCCAGGGCCTGGACCCGTAGTACCCAGCCTGAGCATTTCGGGAGCATCAACCCGTTCATGTTGTGGGACGACGGTTACTCAGGAAACCTCTTCAACTATCTGTGCTGCTTCACTAGTGTAGAAGCATCTAGCCAAATCATGTTCAACAATCTCTGGTACAAAGAATCCCCCTCGAGAGGACGATGAATAGCCAGTCTTCGAATCTATTTTGGAAGCATCGAGAGTGGGAAGGTCTATCCTCGAGATAATGCTTGCTGTTTGTATAACAGGCTTATGTCTGTGACTGAATCAAGCGCGAGACAATAGGCAAGATACTCCTGTGCTAATCGACCGAGTACAGTACCCGGAATTTGAACCATGGAAGCAAGAGTGGCCAGTGCATCGAGTTAAATTGTTGTGATTTCAGATCGATGGCTGAAAGGGATATCCTGACATCGAGGTAGGCTAAGTACGGAAACCAGCTTGGCTTCCCGATGGCCCAAGATTCGTGTGCCTGACATTACTAAAATGAGCCGCAGTGAAACGTCAATCTCCTCGTCCATGACCAGGGCTTCTTCGACCGTCTATGCATTGATCGTACTCCGCTCGTTGTTGGAGCATCTGAACAGCAGTTTGGAGATTAGGGGAGGTGTGATCCATTAGGTGAGATCAGGACTGCTCCTGCCCCCGTGCAATGATGTTTGTCAGCTTCGTCAAAGTACAACTCTCAGCAGAAAACTCTTTGCTCTTCTGCTTCTGCGTACAAATTAGCTTTGTCTGAAACTGGATCATGTACGACACGTAGTCTGTGTTGGAATGGTGGGGTCAGGTGATTTGCATAGCATGTCCCCTTGATTGAATGTGAGTACTGTACGTGTGTAGAATTAGACATATAAGCCAGCGGGCCCCAATCTTTCTAGTGTGGGGAGGTTTTTTTTTTTTTTTCCCAGTGATATTTCAGCGAACCATCCAGAAGAGCGGATTAACGCGTTATGGAAAGCAGACTAGTTGTCGAAAGACGATGAGTTGTCCAAAACAGTCTTGGACATGTCTTCTAAAGAGGGTGTGTACCGTCTTCGTACTTTAGCAGACACTTAGAGTAGTAGTAGCTTACTAGTTTTGCATTCTTTATACTGTGCCAGGACGCACCACATAGTAGGTTTTGCATAGGGATGTAGAGAGTAGGTGTACCGTCCTGGCGTAGGAGGCACTAATATTGGGGGTTTGGAGAGAAATCTACTTTATCCTATTTAAAGACTTCGTGGCTGTGCTGTCCAGAATGTCGGTGTGTTCTTCCGGGAGAGCGAAGATGGTCGTAGAGCGGAGTAGCGCAGGATGAACAACTACTGTATGAATTTGCCAGGGAAACCGTGGATGTCCTTTCAGTTTGGGGTACTGGCATTTCGATGATAGCTAGAACTTTGTTGAATCGATATCAATGCCTCTTTTGCTGACAATGGAAGCCAAGAGCTTCTTGATAGGCTCTTAAAGACACATTTAGCCGGATTCGTCTCAGGCCGAAACTCTTTGAGTCTGTCACAGAGTCGTTTCAGGTCTTTCGGGTGTTGCCAAGCAGTTGAAGATTTGAACAGATCATGTCATCACATAGAGTTCTGTTGACGTGGGGATCATGTCGTGGAGCAGTGCTCTCATGCCCTCTGGTAGGTAGCCCCTGCATCTGAGTTCCAAATGGCAGGAACCTATAGCAGAAAGGTGCCCACCAAAGTGTTGAGAATGAGGTTTTCTCTATGTCTTTTTCTGTCATTCTGATCATCAGGTTTGTTCTCTGTGGCTTGGCTTCTGACTACTGCTCGATCATCTCCGCCTTGCACTCCTGCTGGCGGTTTCTCACTAGTGCATGTGGCGGTAGGAGTGAAGTGAGTGCTGTGATGTGGTGGTTGATGGTAATGATGTAGGTCTTG
>CM026569.1:4912473-5064973 GCA_015143295.1 Tetracentron sinense
AGAAGAAAGCTTTAAGTTAAAATACCCCAGGCCTTTTTGATGGGTGAAGGTGCCTCTAGGCACCGACAACCATCCTGGGCGTGTCGTTGACGCTGAAACCCTTTCGACATGTGGTGGTGCCTCCAGGCCTCCTTGACCCTTCCGGGTGCACCTTTGCACTAAAATATATTCAATAGGTGACGATGCCTCCAGTCCCCCTCGACCCTTCTGGGTGCGCCGTGACGCTAAAATATGCTCGACAAATGATGGTGCATCCAGACCTCCTCGACCATTCCTAATGCATCGTGGCGCTAAAATATGTTCGATAGGTCATGGTGCCTCTAGGGCCCCTCGACCCTTCCGGGTGCGCGTAACGCTAAAATATGTTTAACAGCTAACACTGCTTCAGGCCCCCTCAACCCATCCGAGTGCGTCGTGATGCTAAAATATGCTCGACAATTTATATTTAACCAATCTACCCCTCTTGTGAACCCTTGTGTTCCCGGCGTGGATAACTTACAATCATAGTAACAAAATTCTGAATAATGTGCGACTTTTTCGTCAAATGATTAATTCCCGAATTGTTCACGACTTTTTAAATAGTTGCAAATTTCATGAATTATTCATGACTTTTTGAAAAAGTCCCAAATAAACATCCGATATATGAAATATGTGTATTTAGAATTTTTATATTTCATAATCTTATTTAATACCTAATAAATCTTGCCTATTTTTTATCAATTTATTATTGAATTTTGCCAACCGTGTAATTTTTTTTTTGAAATTTTTCCTGGTTGAATAATCCCTAACTCCGACTTGGTAACTATGGTTGGTATCATGTTACTTTCTTTTTATAATTATTAATTTTTATTATTATTTTTGTTTTTTCCCTGAAGTTTTCCTAACTTTGCCGAACTAGACCCTTGCCAAATTATTCCCGAACTCCGACTTTGTTACTATGTTTACAATACATTAATTAAAGTAGGCTAAGGCTTCAAAAAAAATCCTTAACAAGTGAGTCTTTGCACCTCGAGCGGATTAAGAAGGCCATGTACATTCAATATTGCGTCTCCTCAATAATACTTATTATCTGTGGGTCACAACACCTCGAACAAGTTCACAAGGCTCGTTCACATGTTATATTGCCTTGATATATTACCAGTCATTTGTGGGTTATGGCACCTCAAGGCATGGTAATGTTTGTCAATTGGGTTATCACACTTTGAGACATGGTAAACATTCAAGGAATAAAATATGACATGTGGTTTGGCGGGCATAGAGGATTGCTGACAAAGGTAGGCGTCCTCACTCTTGTGCACCCGGTGGCAGGATTGCAGAATGAGGCGCCGCTTGCGTCAGCCCACTTAGTGTACGAAAAAGAGTACAAAAATGTCCTGGTCACCCAAGGTAGTGACACGAGCAATCCGAACTTGGATAAGGTTTACACCCGAAATATCCGGAATTCCAGATTGAATAACATTAACGAATTAATTAATGTTCATCATTATTTGATACAAAACGGTTTTACCAAGTCTATAAATAGGGATCACTCCCTAGGGAAAAAGGCAGAACAACTTTGGACTGAGATTCTGAACCAGGAACTCATCTTCTCCAGTCGTCCTCAAATTGAGTTTGATACCCCTTTCTCCTAAGTGTGTTTTACTGTGCCCCTCCATAGCCATTTATCTCCCCGAAATTTCCCTAATCAGTAAGGCCATACTCAAGTTTAGGCTGACTTGATGATCATCTCTCATACCCTGATTCCTGTAGTGCTCACGTGGCAGTCCAACTCGGCACTTGCAAAATCACCCACTTACACACATAATTAATTTGTCGATCAGATTTCTATTTTCGCTTGAAAACATTGTGCTCATCTTCAATTTCTCAACAAGATTTTTCACTTGAAGTTAAGTCTTCTAAGAACAAATTCTTTATAGACGAATATTATCACTATATCCAGAGAGGAAGCCATCAAAAATATAAGTAAAACACCATATTTATTTAATTGTTGCTAGTCCTGAATCAAAAAAAATTACAATCTAAATTACTGATCTCGACCATCACAATAATAAATAAATAAACACATAAAAATTGAACAGATAAAGACACCCAAAATGGATCATTACCCCCAAAATGGCATTAGCCTAATAGTCCTAATACTCAACACGGTGACAGAGATCCATTCATCTCAATATGAATGTGAAATGAAGTACTTAATACATTCGAAACCAACATGAATATTTTCATAAAAATACGAATCCCACACCTAATATAATCAAAACCCAGATCCCAAAATCATATAAAATGAAACTGCAAATGAATCATATACAAATCAATCCATAGTCCATGAAAAAAATATCAAATGAGTCAGATCGAAGCATCTCTACTTCAGCTTAACACAATCAAATCTATATAAAAGAAACAGCAAATGGGTAGCTAATAATCTCAATTTAGATCACATCAGTTCCTCAAAAACACAAACATGTTCAAACATAACAGAAAAAAAAACATTGACATCACCATAACTAGATCCCAAAGAATAAATCAAACCCCATTAATGAACAACCATACCCATGAAAGAAAAAACGAAATTTCAGATCTAAAACAGAACTTGAAGCAGGATTTAAACCTGAGGGAAGGTCACGCTTTGGGCCCAAACGCTGCCGTCGTGGCCGATGATTGCAGCGGCTGTGAGATGATTGCCTTCGATGTCGCACATCAGATGATCATCAACATAGGTTTGCCACGACATCTTGTTTCAGTTTCAGCTTCTTCTTCGATCTTTCTCTTCTTTTTTGGTTCTGTGTGAATGAGAGAGAAGAGATAGAGAGTAATGGCGTCGAAACACGGAAATGTGTTGGCAGTTTGAAGCGAAATGATTGCCTCCCAAACTGTGTATTTAACCCGATTGCATTAACGCCCCTCACGTCCGCCTCTGCTGAAAACTGAAAGTTTAAAAGTACTTCTTTCTCCCTCACCAGCCATTCACCTACAAAAAGATATGCTACTCAATCCGTACCCGAGACCGTTTCCAATAACCTAGGAAGCACGGGTACAACTATACTTAGATACGGCGATACGATACGATATAAGTATGGCGATACGATATAAATTATGAAAAACAATTAAGATTTATCTTAGAGTACCGTATCCGATAAGACGATACAGTTACATTTCCATTTTCAAAATATCCGTGCTTCCTAGCCTATCAGGGGTGGTAACGCCGGGTTAATCGGATAACCTGCCGCAACTCTATTGGATGGGTTTGGGTAAAAGTGTTATAGAGTCGAGTCGAGCTGAGCTAAGTAGTGGGATGTTCAAGCTTGCTTATTAAGTAGAATCGGTTTATGGGTACTCTCATATATACTCCCAAATCCTGACAGTTTATAACCAATCACTCGGGGTTAGGATTTGAGTTAACTTTTTTTTGTCTTTTCTAATGCCACATCAGCATAAATCCTAACCATTTAATAATTAAGATAAATAGTTAGGATTTTGAGATAAATGGTTAGGACTTGGGAGTATATATGAGAGTATACTTTGGAGTATCCCTAGACTAATTCTATTAAGTAAATGAGCGCGAAAATCAAGTTTGAGCTTGGTTTGTTTATTAAATAAATGAATTCGAGCTTTAACACAGTATCTGAAGCTGAGCTGGATTAGTTCGCAAGTAGCTTGATTCATTTGATATAGTTATTTATTAGGGGTTTTTCCTAGATTGCCCCTTTAGTATGGGGTTCTTTCCCAAATAATCAGGTTTTAAAAAACCTTCTCTAAATGCCCCCACACAGATGTGCATCTATTCGCACATGCGAACTTTTCCCATTTTATCCAAATTATTTGAAGAAAAGACTTTGGGTATCCCTACCTCATTTCCGACGAGTTCTTCGTTCCCACCCTATTTCCGATGAGAGAACTTTGTTCCCACCCCATTTCCGGCGAGAGATCTTTGTTCCAAGAGCGTTCTTTCCATGTTCTTTTCGTGAAAAACGTTATTAACCAAATAACAACCCTCATTTTCGGGTTTCTTGTGTTTTTAAAAAAATGAATTCAAATAATCATTGCATGTATGATTAATTCATGGAAAATGTTTATAATCATTGTGTTTATAGTTTAAAACCTTAAATTTCATGTTATATATGTGTTTACATGTGTTTTTTTTTTTTTCCATTTTCTATGACTTACAGTCATGTTTCCAAGCTTGAAGACGACGGTCGATGCATTTTGCACGGGGTCGATGCATAAAATGCACGAGGTCGATGCATTGCATCAACCTAGTCCATTTTGTACGCGGTCGATGCATTTTGCACGGGGTCGATGCATAAAATGCACGAGATCGATGCATTGCATCAACCTAGTCCATTTTGTACGCGATCGATGCATTTTGCACGGGGTCGATGTATAAAATGCACGAGGTCGATGCATTGTATCAACCTAGTGCATTTTGTACACGGTCGATGCATTTTGCATGAGGTCGATGCATAAATGCACGAGGTGGATGCATTGTATCAACCTAGTGCATTTTATATGCGGTTGATGCATTTTACACGGGGTCGATGCATAAAATGCACGAGGTCGATGCATTTTGCATGGGGTTGATGCATAAAATGCACAAGATCGATGCATTGCATCAACCTAGTACATTTTGTACGCGGTCAATGCATTTTGCACGAGGTCGATGCATTGTATCAACCCTGCACACACAAAAATTTCGGGAAACTCAGATTTTTACAATTTTTTCATCTTTTCTTCTTCTTTTTTATTATTCTTCTTTCAAAATCAGTATAAATGGTAATAGAGGGGTATTTGGAAGATGAGGGGAGTGGGTGAGCTTCATTCATCTCATCCACGTACGTATTTTCTTCTTCTTGGAACGAAGAACTTTCGCCGGAAATGGGGTGGGAACGAAGAACTCTCGCCGGAAATGGGATGGGAACGAAAAACTCTCATCGGAAATGGGGTGGGAACGAAGATCTCTCATCCACGAACTTAAATCCCTCTTCTTCTTCTTTTTCTTTCAAAATTAGTGGAGAGGTATTTAAGATTTCTCATAAATACTGAATTATGGAAAATTGATGATAAGGGCACTTAGAGAAGGGTTTTCAAAACCTGGTTATTTGGGGAAGAACCCCATACTAAAGGGGCAATCTGGGAAAAACCATTATTTATTAGGTTTAAATTTTACTTTATTGCCTTGCACGTGCCATGCTAACTAGTAGCTAAAAGAAAAATTATGATGTTACATAAAATTTATAATTGCATAAAATATATTCTTATTATGTAACATCTATTATACATTATTAATCTTTACTAGTATATAATAAATATACTTAATCTTGAAATGTAAAAGAAGTAAGTATATTTAGATCTTTTAGTAGGTTAATTATATATGCAATCAAGCTGAGCAGGGGTGTGTTCAAGTTTGGCTCATTAACTAAACAAGCTCGAAAATAAGCTTGAGCTTGACTTGTTTACTAAATAAATGAACGAGCTCGACTTTTTAACGAGCCAAGCTTGAGTTGTTCGCGAGCACCTTTGGTTGATAACCACTCCTAGTCAGGGGAGGTCTTAGATGGGGTCGGGCAAGTTTGGGAATGAAAGGATAAACCGACTTGGGTTTGGGCCGAGGATGGATTTAAGTTGTTCTGCCCCGACCTGTAGTTTGTAATGTGAAATTACTATTTTAGCTTTAAATTAATCATAAATTACTTCAATATATTACTTATAATATGAAGAGGAATGCTAGCCCTACTCTCAGACAACTTATACTTTCACTCTCTACCAACCACCTTTCCACTTTTTTGTGAAAAAATACTTTAAGCAAAATAAAGTGAACATGTGTTTGGTGGAAGGTGAGAGTAGAGGTTGACCAAGAGTAGGGCTAGCACTCCTCTAATATGAAATATCAAACCGGTCCATCCCGCCCTACCTTGCCAGACTAGTGTTTAACAGGATGGGACGATACGGAGTTAAGAAGAGTTTTGATGAATCGGAACTGTCCCGCCCCAACTTGGGATTGGGATGAGTATAGGGTATGAGTCTTGCCATTAGAAGCATGGTAGGGTTGGAGTGCCTCGGCCCAAACCAGGCCCGTTCCCATCCCTACTACAGTCTCGTTATTCTTTAGTGGGATTTTTGCATATCACCTGCTAGGTTTATCCTAGCTTTCAAATACACTAATATTTACAACGTATATTTGCAAATTTACTCATTATTTTTAACCATTAAATACAAAAAGACCACAACCTTTAGCTCGGTTGGAAGGATGAACCATAAACTTGGAGGTCACGAGGTCGATCCTGGGCTCTCCTCAATATTGGTTGTATTGGTGAGGGTATTCCATATGAAGCATGTGAGACTAGTCTGAATCTTTAAGGCTTAGGATAACTACGTTTATCCAGGAAAAAAAAGCTCTGTTGGAAAATAACTATTAACCCATAAGATATTTCAAAGACCTCGATACCATGTAGGATTCCTTTTATAACCAGTATGAGATTTGCAAAGGAGTTTTAAGATTAAGATTAAGATTAATGTGAATGAATAGAAATTTAATTTTACATCATTTAAAAAAAAAATTGTATTATTAGAATTCACATGAAAGATTTTAATATTGAAAATAACGGTGTAAAGACAATGATTGTGCCTGTTAGAAAGAGAAATAACCATTTTCTCTGCTTGAGGAGGAGCGGACTATTGCTTCTCACCCTCACAAAGCCCTTTAAATGCCCTAGAATTATGGTTAACAACTTTTTACCCATGTGGTTAATTTTATTCTTCTAAAAACCAAGGTTAAATGCTTTAACCCATAGGATTAGTGAATCTTAACCATAATTAAAGAGAAATAAAAATAGACACATGTCACAAGGATATTATAATTACTTTTAAAATGTTTTTTAATGCAATTCAACAGAACTAGAAATAGAAGAATGAGATTCTTTGTCTATCATTGATGAATGATGAGTTAAATTGCAAATATTGTTATCCATAACGTATTTGCAAACTAAGGATAAACCTAATTGTTGATGTCAAAAACCCTTATTATTTCGAATTACCCTATCTTTTTTCACTATTCACACCTAACTTATTGCGAAAACCTTTCCATCATCCTTCCTCATAGCATCTCCAACACTACCTAATACCAGCTCCTTTCGTCTGTTTAGGGAACTGTATAAGGAAAAAGTGCTCCAATAGACTCCTCAAAGGACCTCACCAAAATAGGGTTGGCAAGTCAACTCGTCAACAGTGGCGAGATTTTCAGCTCTCCAAACATTAAAACCCTTTCAACCCTCGACTACACCAATTGCAATTGAACTAATAAAGGAGAGTTCAATCGCATCCACAGGCAAACACATGTCTTTTTTAACTTCTACTAACCATGGTTAAGATTCACTAACTATTGGGGGTTAATAATATAATCTTAGATTTTAGAAAGGAAATACACGTGTTGGCTGATTGGTGCAATTGAACTCTCAATGGTTGCAATGATGTTAGAATAAAATGAAATAAAAAATGAATATTTAATATAAATAGAGAATAAATTGGGATAGTGTTGGAGTTGAAAGAATAAAAAGTGACTCCCTACTTGAAAAAACTGTCGGTTTAGAGAAATAAATAGGAAGTTTTTAAAAAGGGATAACTACTTCAGAATGCTTTGAATTGAAATTAAACACCAAAACGGACTCTCATATCGGTGGCATTGATCAGACGTACTGAGTTGAGAGCGACAAGAAAGCCTTTTCAGGAAGCGGATGTCTTGATTGACTTCGAATCTTCCCTCCTCTAGTTGGCCACCTTAGGGATTTATCCTGAGGGATGATTGACTTCGAATCTTCCCTCCTCTAGTTGGCCACCTTAGGGATTTATCCTGAGGGATGATTGACTTCGAATCTTCCCTCCTCTAGTTAGCCACCTTAGGGATTTATCCCGAGGGATTTAACCGGATGCTCTAAGAGGCCCGGATACTCTCGTTGCCCAAAAAAAAAAGCCTTTTGCATTGGTCCAAATAAAGATACCAGTCCGATGGTTACCAGCATAAAACCATTTGGATCTTTGTAAGTAGGGGTCGCAACTGAACGATTTGAATTGATGGTCATGTTGCAACCAGCTGAGCTGATGCCCACTTGATAAAAATTCTGGCAAGACCTGCTAGGAGAACCAACTCCTACCGAAAAGATTGGATTTGGCTAGACCCCAGTTAATATCTTTAGAGTCCATCAATGTACTCACAGGAGATCTTGAAACTGAAATTCCAATGCCGATAAAGAGAAGGAAAATCAAGAACAAATAAAACTTTTAATATGAAATGCAATTGGAAACACAGTAGTAGTGAGAAGGCAGGATACACATAAACTTAGAGAGCATGGGATAAAAATGATCTTAAATACGCCAAAATAACTGTTACTGTCCTCACACAGTTATTATCTGCAACAACTTAATGGCCAATTCATGGATATCGAAGGAAGAAGCAAGCTCAGGATCCAAAAAAAGCAACAAAAAAAAAGGAAGAAAGAATTACATCCCACTGAAAAATAAGGAACTCAAGAATATGACACTCAGACCTACAGGCCTTGATCAATAAGATAATCTCCCAACCTCTCAACAATGATGTTACATTGTCCTGGAGTTAAGGGCTCGTCATAGACACCGAAGATTAGAGCTTGGTTGGTCTTCTTTATAGTGATGCCACCCGATCCCTGCCAAATAATTTCATATGCACAAATTAAAAAACAAAGCTTATGAGAATTCAACAAGGAAATGTATATAATCATTTCAATCCACTTAGATGAGAATCTTTTTTTTTTTTGCCCGGTACTTGGATAAGAATCTCTACAGTTTTGAACTGAAAGAACAGCTCGATGTTGTAAGAAAAGTAGGCCTTACAAGTATGCGGTTACAAACTAGAATTTGATTACCCATGAATATTTTCTATGGCTACAATGATGAAAAGCTCCACTTCTAGATGGGAGACCTATAAAGTTGCAAAAAGGAAACCAATCCAAAAGCTCTGCCTAGTTGAAACTGTCCAGAAAGCAAGAAGGATGTTCTGTTGCAGGCTGACACTGCCTCTTTGTGATCATCTGAGAGTCATCGGACTCCAAACAAGCTAGCTTGACAACCATAGATGTAGGTAAGGAATTTCTTTCGGATATGATTTAGATTTTTGTAACCTCCTGTTACATGGGATCCTGTTACTTGTCATGGACTGTGTGTGGATGGGGCCATGGGGGAGTGATTGGGTGCCCCGTGCCCCCTAGTTTTATATCATATTATATATATATATATATATATATATATATATATATATGGTGGTGGTGGTAGGAGGGGGGGGGGGGGGGATGAAAAGAAAAAATGCCCTAATCCATAGAGCCTCGGGTCTTGGTAGATAGACCTAATGGACAAGAGTCTTTATTGGTGGGGTTAAGTAAAACAAAAACAGCAGTAAAAATTGTCGTAGCCTGTTGGGAGTCTCTCATGTGAAACAAGGTTCTAAAGTTTCTGCATGTGGGATTGTCAGGTCTCACAATCCGTAATATGCAACAAATAATTGGAAAGCTGATCATGGCTATATAAAGACAAGGGTATGAACAGTGGTAATTAGGGACTCCAGTAGATGGGGTCCTTGGTTGGAGTGTTGTGAGACTGACCATGTGCAATTATTATTGGGCCTAGTGACTAGGATGAGTTTAATTCATGCACCTCAGACTTGGCCTTTACAGCATATCTAACATATTTCGCAGTTCAAAAGAAGGAAATTTGAAGGAAAATTGCAAATGGAATGTTTCCCAAAGATCTTGATAGGTGTCGAAGCAATTAATGAACATAGGGAACATAGGGACGGCTGCAATACTTGAAAGATGGAACTTGGAACTTGGAAGACACTACCCTGGGGCTGACAGAACATATAATGGGATCAAAGGAATACTAGAGGACCGAATTTATATGAAGCTTTTAACATACAAATACAAATATTATAAGCAAATAAACCAAAAAATCATCACCATATCACTATTCACTAGATTGTAATGCGGCAAAAACTAAGAATGTGGTTTAACATTTAAATGCATTTTTTCTGTACATCAGTTGGATCTAACTGGTGGCTTAGAAGGATTGAGCTGCGATTTAATTCATTTACACAAGCATGCATTGGAGCGCAAATGTGGCATGATGGCATCTAACTTTGTTCATCTGCATGTATAGGATTGGCAGGAAAAGTTTTCACATGGAAAACCAATGAAACTTAGAAAATACACACGTTAGGCAGTCACTTAAAAAATACAATGAGATGTCTGTACACTTATATCATATGTAGATGGATATATTCTAGAGCCAATACTAGTTCATGAAAGTAGACAACTAAACATACAGAAAATTGCATCTGATGACTCTAAAGACATTGAAAGTCAATATATATTTATCTGATTCACAATTCATCTAACGATTAGGGAGACAACGAAGGTATAAGATACAAATATATCACCTTCTTTCCACGAATCACAGCTCCAGACTCTCCTTGGATGACCATATACTTTGTGCCCCCAAGGTATAAGCCAGTAGGGGCAAGGTAGCCTGGTTCAGAAAAGTCATTCATGATACCGGTGATCTCCTCAGGCTTAAACTGCAGATACATAACAAAAGGGAGCAAAGGTCAGCGATTGTTACACCAAAGAACATTAACATATATGAAGAAAATTCAAATCATGAAACCTAAAAATGTACAAGAAAACAAAAGGCAAAGCCTATTAGACTTGTCTGCTACTTCAAAGTTCAAACGTCATCAAATATCCAAGTCAGGATCGATCGCAGATGCAGCAGATGGATTTGAATTGCACAGAAATTTCACCATTCAATATTGCTATTTCATTTATTTTTTGATGAATACAATTTCATTTTATTTTAAGAAGTGGAAAATGAATTCTCAACACATTTCCACCAAAAAAATAGAGAAAATCAGTACATGAAAAATTCCCAAACATACAAATTATATTATCATTCAAGACCAATGCTTAGCCACAAAAAATAAACTCTGGAGCATTGTTAGCAAACATGAGATGGGAAAAAACCAAGAATGGAACGATAAGAGTTTGATACAGTTTTAGCTTAAAAGAGCAAAACTAGATAAAATGGTCAATTATATAGAAATGCAATTATTGAATACTTAAGAATTAATACGATCTTGGCTTAGAAGAAAATGAAATTTAAAAAATGCCAGGCAAAGCCTATTAGACTTGTCTGCTACTTCAAAGTTCAAATGCCATCAAACATACAAGTCAGGAACAATCACAGATGCAGCAGTGGGATTTGAAATGCACAAAAATTCCACCATTCAATATTGCTATTTCATTAATTTTTTTATGAATACAATTTCATTTTATTTTAAGAAGTGGAAAATGAATTCTCAACACATTTCCACCCAAAAAAATAGAGAAAATCAGTACATGAAAAAATTCCCAAAGATCCAAAATTATATGATCATTCAAGACCAATGCTTAGCCACAAAAAATAAACTCCAGAGCACTGTTAGCAAACATGAGATGGGAAAAAACCAAGACGGGAACAATAAGAGTTTGATACAATTTTAGCTTAAAAAAGCAAAACTAGATAAAATGGCCAATTATATAGAAATGCAATTATTGAATACTTAAGAATTAATACGATCTTGGCTTAGAAGAAAATAAAATTTTAAAAATGCCAGGCAAAGCCTATTAGACTTGTCTGCTACTTCAATGTTCAAATGCCATCAAACATACAAGTCAGGAACAATCACAGATGCAGCAGTGGGATTTGAAATGCACAAAAATTCCACCATTCAATATTGCTATTTCATTTATTTTTTGATGAATACAATTTCATTTTATTTTATGAAGTGGAAAATGAATTTTCAACACATTTCCACCCTAAAAAATAGAGAAAATCAGAACATGAAAAAAAATTCAATACCAGTACATGAAAAAATTCCCAAAGATCCAAAATTATATGATCATTCAAGACCAATGCTTAGCCACAAAAAATAAACTCCAGAGCATTGTTAGCAAACATGAGATGGGAAAAAACCAAGACGGGAACAATAAGAGTTTGATACAATTTTAGCTTAAAAAAGCAAAACTAGATAAAATGGCCAATTATATAGAAATGCAATTATTGAATACTTAAGAGTTTAAGTGTATATATATATATACCACCAAAGATCAATTACTAAAGCGTCCAAATTAGCAACAACCTCAAATCATGGAAACAAAAATCACTGAAACCGATACGTATAGGTATTGGTAGTCCCTATACAATATTTATATTGATACGAAACGGGTGATACGTATCGTTTATTAGTTATGTAAGTTTTAATTCACTTTGTAATTGTAATTGTATTTGCTACTTTGTTTTTTAGCCGCTTCCCATGACTTTATGTTTGATTCCTACAACTCATTTGATTTTTTTTAATTTTAATTTAATTTTTTTATTTTTTCTTCAAAAAGAAAAAGTTATATTTATCGTCCGAAACCGATACGTATAGGTTTCGGTTGGAATTGATACATTCCCCGAAACTGTATTTTTAATTCTTGCCTCAAATTTCGCATTTCAATCCGAATTATTTTAAAACAGCCCATAAGAAATTTTATTATTTTTCAACAGCTCTTTTAAAAAAGTATCAAATAACCTACTTTTAAGTCTCAAATATTTTATAACTGGGAAAAGAGCTTATAAGAGTCCTTTCCTGCGATATCTATGTAATCCCAAAATTCTTTGATCCAATAGCAAAATCAGTGTTGTAAAACTGAATTTGTATTGCAATGATAGATGAAAGAAAGATTGATCAAAATGAGACTTTTAGCCTCTCTCTTAAGAAATAAAATGATAAACCTATATATATGGTCCTATACCAGCTAAAAACTAAAACCAGTCCCCAAAGGCATGAAAACATCACCACTTCAACGGGAATAAAAATCATTAGCAAACATGAAACACAGAAGCTAACTCGAACAAGTAGAAACTTCCGAACGTGAGCAAATCACATATATACGAGTCACCAAAATAAATCATTGTCAAATATATAATCAAATACATAAACCAAAGCCCTAAATAAACTCAACTACAGATCAGAACATGCATTCAGCAAATGATCTCCAAACGGAGCAACATTGCACAGATTCAACTACCAAACTGGTGACAAGCTACGAACAACAAGACAATCGGATCAAATAAAACATCTATTTAAACACTACCACGAGTTTGATTCAATCAGTCTCTTCGTCTACCATTTCACTATACACAACTCGATCAAAACTAAACAGATCAATCCAGCAGCTAATGATACATTATGGAAAATCCACGGTGAACAGCATAACAATCCGATCAAATATATACATATATATATTGGATCAATCAGCTCGAATCAATAGGAGATTCAATCAGAAACAACCAAACTCTCAGAAAATTACATGCTTGAATGCGTAAAACGATAAATAGAAAGAAAATGGAGATCCAAAAGAGCAGATCGAAACAATGGAACAGAAGAGAGGAGAAAAAACCTGAGGAAAAGAAGCGCTCTGGGCCCACACGCTTCCATCGTGACCGATGATTGCCGCGGCCGTGAGATGTTGGCTCTCGATCTCGCACATCAGATGATCATCGACGTAGGTTTGCCACGACATTCTCTCGCTTCTTCTTCTTCTTCTCTCTCTCTCTCTCTCTTTTTCTCTGTGTTTTTTTTTTTTTTGCAGTCTAAAATAATGGAGAGAGACTAGAGAGAGAGAGGGAATAGGTAGAGGGAAAGATGGATCTCCGGTCTTAGCTCAACCGTCCATCTGACCCGATTGAATTATTGCCATTTACGTTTACCTTTATCGGCTAAGGAAATTACGTACCTCCGTTTCCGCAATTTTTACCCATGGTTTTTGCAATGGGGTAAGTTGGGGTTTCAAAGCCTATATGTAAATGGGTCGGACTGGGCTTAGACTGGCCTATTCAAAACTCATTAAAACTCAAGCCCATACCCGACCCATTGCCAACCCTACCTACAACTACAAGCACATGCCACATTTAGGGTCCCGGAGTGTCTCTGGCGCCAGAAACCCCTCTCGTGCAACCATAGAATAGGGGACATGTGGTGTTAAAAGGGGAGAAGTCAGTTCATTTTCTCTCCATGATTTTGACTGCTCCCCACTTGATATCTCTCCCCCTTGATCTCAACACCTCAACGCTATGTGTCATATTGTGTGCGGAGAAGTCAAAATCATGGGCCCATGATTTTGACTTCTCCACCACTTGTCCCCTACTCTTTGGCTGCCCCAACAAGGGGTTTCGGGCTTCTCCGGAGACAATCCGAGGCCACATCCTATAGGGGTGCAACAGGGTTGGGCACTTGGGCTTGATCGGGTACACATAGGAGCCCTTACTAATAAGGGCAAGACCCTCACCCTGCCATAGTTCTTTTAAGGGCTTGGATTGATTAGACTCTAACCCTGTCCTAAAGGGGGGCTGGGCAAGGTACCCTGTTAAATATATTTTTTTACAGGCCTAGGTACGCATACCCTAAAACAAAATTTGAAGGGATTGGCAATCCCACATGCTGAATCCAAACCCGCTAACCTAACCCCATAAAAATGATAACACATCCATTTAAGTAAAAGAGGCGTGCTGGCCCTAACAAACTTACACATGTCCTTGTTTTCAGTCAAAATCCATTTGTCTTTGCTTTAACGAGTTCGGATGGGCAGTTGTGCCTAAAAAATTAGTGGGGCCCTCTCTGTTGATGTGGGGCTACCTTGTTGAATGTGGGCCTCTCTGTTGATGTGGGGCCTACCTTGTTGAATATGGGTCCCTTGTCTTTCGGGCACAACAAGGCAACAACGCAACAACTAGCATTGTTGCTCATCCGAATTCTACTTTAATAGGTGTTGGTTTTTAAGTGAGAATAGAGAATGTATGATAGTAAAGCTAGCACAACTCTAAGTAAAAAATGTAAAAAAAAAAGGGTACTGCCAAATATACTCTTGATTCCTAATTCTTTAATTCATATAATTAAGGATCTATATTAGATTTAACTTAGCTTATTTTATCATTTTCTTAAGACATATCAGTTCTAATATACTTTTAATTATTTGAATTGAAGGGTTAAGAGTTGAGAGTATATTCGAGAGATCTGAACAACAATCAGTTGCAAGGGCTCTTTTTGTAGCTGGTGGTTGAAAATGGTCACTCACATTGTCACATAAGTATAATAGGTTAGGGTTAACATTTATTCTTGTGAGAAAAGTACAAGACATTATCGTCTTTTAAAAAGATAATAAAAAATAAGTTTAATCGTGTTTTCTACGTGGTATTGCGAAGACCTTTTGCAACTAACTATTGTTCGGGAGATCCATAGATTGATTCATTTTATAAGGCAATCTAAGTACGACTAACACACAACGGAAAAAAAGAGAAAATGATAATGATTTAAGTATATGATTTTCGTCAACAAAATTATTTTACAAGCTACCAAAGCCTCAACCAGTGTAGAGGTTCGGTGCGCAAGGAAGAGTAAACAATTGCTATGATTGTTTTTTTTTTTTGCTGGGAAAGTTGGGGTTAGGCAGACCCGACTAGATTTTTTTTTTTTTTCGGTTCTAGATATACGTTTAGGCCGCAAACTCAGGTTAAGTGTTAGTATCTGTTTAGTTAGTGGACAAGTGGAGAGTATATACAAACTCCCACCCTCTCAGGAATAGAACCCTGTACCTCCCCTCAAAGCAAGGGATACAGTACCACTGGGACAAAGCCCTATTGTGTCACCCGACTAGATTCATAACTTTACAAAAAGAAATTACACACAAATATCTAAAATCTCTCCAACAATTTTTGCTTGGCACAAAGAAAAGTTGGAGGGGCTAGAAAACACACTTTTATATTGTTACAAAAATGAACAAGTGTAAAAGTCACACAATCAAAAATGAGATTTGAAACCCTCCAGCCAGCCTAAATTGGCCCCTCAATGTCCAATCAAAATCAACTCATTTACCTTGTTACAAAAATTAGCAAGGCAATCTGCTCCTCGATTTGTTTCCTTGTGGGTGTAAAAGTCACATAATCAAAAGCGAGATTTTTTTTTAATAATCCAAAAGCAAGATTTGAAATCCTCAAATAATGCTTCCAGCACCAGCCAGCCTAGGTTGGCCCCTGGATGTCCCATCAAACTCTAACTTTGTCCAACCATATGGGGGTGGTAGCCAACGGATAGGAAGTGGGGGGATCAGATTTCGTCTGGCCCTCGCCAAACCAAAACCGTCTGTCACACTCACAGAGCCCCTTTAACCCTAAGTTAAAAGGTTTAATTCTTGTGATTAAAATTTCTTTCTTCTAAAAAACCAAGGTTACATGATTGAATAGTAAGGGTTAATAATTCTTAACCACAGTTAAGGGATTTTAAAAGGTACAGATATCCACCTGCGGGATGAGGACCAGACCATCTAGATGGTTTTGGCAATGGATGTCAAGGTACTTAGAAAAAGACTACATCATTCTGTGCAGTCTACACTACCCAAAAGGTATATGCAATAAAGATCAAGCAATATCATTATCTAAATATGGGATTTGAAAAAATCTGATTTTTTTTTTTTTTGGTAAAAGGATGACTTCATAACTAAGAATCGTTCATTACATGGTCAGGTATGGATCCATCGCAATCTCACAATTCTCAGACGAAGAGGAAGACAAACTAGAATGAAAGGCCACTTGGGCCTGGGAGTGGGCCTCCTCGTTTTCCGCCCGATAAGGGATTTGTTCTCACAGCCGAGTTATGTCCTCCATAACTGAAAAAATCTCCCAAGGGATTGGTCTAGCTGGAAGAGTTAACATCTCCATGATCCCCTTTGAGTCGAATTGGATAAGCACTGAATCCCATTTGTGCGCAATAGCAACTGAAAGCCCCAAGACTCACAACCAATTTGATCTAGCAAAGGGACATTGTAATAGAAGGTGAAGATTAGTTTCAGGTTCACTGTGACAAAGGTGCACATGGGGTGCTTGTAATTGACACATTTCAATTAAACTAAAAAAGAAAATTGTATAAAGCAATGATAAGACTAATTATACTTTATGAAACAAAATGTTAGGTTACTAAGAAGTCACATATTGATAGAATTAATGTAGTTGAGATGGGAATGTTGGAATAAATTAATAGAAAGACAAGAAAAGATGAGATAATAAATAAGTGTATTGAGAGAATCTGAAAATAGCTCTAATTGTATAAGAATAAAGGAGAGACAGTTGCCATGGTTCGGATACGCTTACAGAAGACTACTAATGACTCCGAAAGAAGTGAATTGACAAGTTGAAGGCTATAAAAGAGGAAAATGAATAAAAAAATAACATTGATGAAGTTAATAAGAAAAGATTTGATAACATACAATTTAACTAAAGTTGTAGTTTTTAATAAAAACGGAATAACATAATAGAATTTGTGTTGCCAATCCTAAATATTTGAGATGAAACATTGATGATAATGATGATGGAGGCAAATCTCTAGTCACTAACCTATATATTTATGATTTATTATGACCATCTTATTTCATCTAGTGAAATGATTCATAAAAATAAAATAAAAAGAAATGTTTTTTTTAAAAAAAATGGGGGGATGACAAGATATCTGAGGCATCAGAAGGATGGGAATCCCAGGTACCATGTCCCATTTTAGATCATCAAAGCAATGGGCCAAATTTCTGATATGTCACTTGTTTTGGGGCCCATTGTTCTGCCACTGAAAATGGGCAACACCCATATAACCAGACTATTGGGCTAGCCTGAGAACCTTTTGCTTCCCTAATTAAATAGACACCTTTGACAGTAAATGGTTTTTAATCAAAATGTCTCTTGTTATTTCTCTTCTGGATAGGCAAGCATGATGGTTCATGAGTTAGCAGGTGAGGATGGGTTTTGAATTCAGGTCGGGGTTTCAGCACACAACCCTCAATAATGCTAACACCACCATTTCTATTTTCGGCACCTCCGGCTACAAGATTTCCTTAATCAACACTAGAAAAATTAATGATGCTCCAACAAGCTTCAGTGCCTTATTTCAACTATTTGAGGTCGCTAACACAAATTTTGTTCCACCATTCTAAGTCTAAAGCCCAAATCAAGATTCATTTCACAGAATTTAGCGAAGTTTTACCCTGGTTGCTAACCGAAATAGCCCTCTTAATTACTCTGCAAAGGACGACATGAATTAGTAGAGTTTGGATGGTTAATCTTATTGACAGTTTGAATCGATAAACGCGTGTTAAGATCAAAGGCGATGGAACATAGGTGTGAGAGAGAGAGAGTAGATAACTTCATTTACTAGAATTTTAGTTCATAATATAAATACTAATACTATAAACTGAATCAGTTATTGGTAAACTAATTAATCCTCTTATACTTTCTGGGATCATCTTATCTTTACATTACAGAAACAATAACTCATAAATGTACTGAATCCATGAAGAAATAAATTTACAGTGCTCTGAATCATAACTACTTTCATTAAATGAAACAGATATCACCAACCTGTTCTTGCACAGACAAGCAATGGCTCTTTCTCTCTGTCTCTCTCATGGAGGAGAGATTGAAGGAGACACCATTTTAGATGGAGGGCTTGGATTTGTGTCTGGTGTTTGAACCATTAAACCACAAACCAAAGGCCTTCCTGAAGGGATTCTCAGACAATTCAAACCACCTCCTGGTATTATAGAACACTCTGGTTGAGGCCTCTGCATATCTCTACCTGGAATACAATTCACCGCGAAATCGAAACCCACATTCCTGAAATATAACTTGGTGCAGTCCTGGCTAAACCCAGAAAAGAAATTGTAAGAAACAGTAAGATTAACAAGGCTTCTCAGAGAACAAACTGGGTCAGGCAGAACCCCAGATAGCTTGTTATGAGCCAAATTTAGAACTTCAATCTCATTCAGGCACGATATCGAATTCGGCAATTGACCCATTAATGAATTGAAGCTCACATCCAAAACTTCCATTTCTCTCAAGAACCCAACTCCCTCAGGAATACAACCTGTTAGCTGGTTATTCAGTAACAAAACCTCCTTTATAGCAGGACCCATGTAGCCAAAACTAAGTGGAATATTGCCACTAAACTTGTTATTAGCCAAATTTATCACAGAAGCTGGAGAATTTCCTAAATTTAGAGGAATTGGGCCTTCAAACTGGTTGTTGTTGAGGAAAATTGCATCCAGATTTCTGTTGAAGAGATCTTCAGAAATGGGTCCTGAGAAATTGTTGAATCTGAGGTCCAAATATTTGAGGTTTGGGATGAAAAGAGTTACTGAAGGAAAAGGGCCTGAGAAATGGTTGTTACTGAGGTCTAACTCTGACAGAGAAGAGAGATCTCTGAAAGTATTTGGAACTGTGCCTGTAAATCTGTTGCTGTTTAAGTGAAGGAGAGACATGTCTGAAAGGAGAGAGAGTTCTTTGACTAGAGAGCCTTGGAGATTTGCATGGTTGAGATCTATTCCTGCAACTACTAACCCTGGTGGTGTAGACATTTCTTGTGGATCTGCACAAAATACTCCTCTGTAAGAACAGACATTAGAGCCTACCCAAGTTTCTAAGATCCCAAATGGGTCATCTGTTATTGCAGATTTCCATGCTTGGAGAGCTGTATAGGCTTTGTCTAGCCTTGAATTTGAAGACCCAGATGGGTTTGGAGTGTTGATTCCACCACCAATCCACACACCTCCACCACCAACACTAATGCCACCACCAACACCAAAAGCATCTTTTGTTGGGATAATTTGGAGGAAGAGAAGAGCCAGAAACCAGCTCTTCTCCATTTGCAACTGAAGAAAAAAATGTATATACTTAGAGGGATTTTCCTGTAAGGTTCTGCAAATGGGGTTCTAGCATTGAAGAAATAAAATGAAGGGGTTGATTTGTTTTGTTTCTGTAATGTCCTTATTTATTTATATTTATGGGTTTTATTATAATAGATTTTTGTCCATGTGTTCATTTGTGACAGGATAGCTGTTCCACAGTGGAAAACATGTTAGTTAAATTTGGTATTAATTAGAGAGTGATGAACTTGCATGGCTTGGCTACTTCTTAATACATCACCAACAAAAGCAAGAACATACCAATATACCATAACTTATTTGAATAAAAAATAACATATACAGAGGGTGTTTGGATGCAAGGTTAACTCTATTACCAAGTTTCTCCGTTCGCAGACTTCTTTAGGAGGGACTGGAAGGCCATGTCTTTGTACACCATATTCCTGAAGTATAAGTAAATTTTTGGATCCAAACACACAATATTGATAAAGTAGGGCTGGACCTGACCTGGGTGATCTACCAAAACCAGTTAATACTTACTTGGATTTGAATGAATCTAATCAAATCAAACCAAAAACTATGATATCTGAATACGGGATTAGTTAAACCGGTTTGGCCGTGTCCAGGTTAAACCAACATGACTTATACTTAGAAACTAAATTTGGATCAAATCAAACTGGATAAGAAGTATCTACACTTCAACTTGTGGCATGAGTAGTAACATGTAATATTCCCTTCAACAGATGAGAGGAATATACAGATTGGTTGATCTCTCTGATAGCGAAATCAGTGTTGCTGTATTTAAAAGATAACCATATGAAAAAGTTATAAAAATGCGAGCGCGTGCGAACTCAGCTTTCATTGGGTTGCAGCTATCCTCCATGCCTGTAACCAACCCAAAAAGAAAAAAGAAGAGAAAGGAAGAAAGGGAAATTTTATGCTCCAATTCAACTCCCACACATTGAGTGGAACTTAACATGGCCACAATAATTTGCAGATTTTTTTTGGCGACAAAAAATAAATAAATAAATCGACTTCGGATACTAGTTTAGTATATATTATACAGATAAACCCAGTTATTGTAAAAGAGATTGACAAAGATTAATCCCTTGTTCTAAAGAGCTAAAAATTAGTGTGAGATGATCAACCCATTGAAGTATATAAAAGAAATGGAAATTATAAATATTAAATTTCCATTTTCTTTTAAAAAATTTATAGTAAGTATTAAATAGTTATAAATGTTATTTGTATTTAGTTGTGTTAGGTATAGATGCATGAGTGCTTCTGCAGCATTACTGGTGGGCTTTAATGGTGTCCCCCACTTCTTTTTGTAAAATATCATGATGCTTCCCCTACTGGAATTCCTTCTACTCTACCATATCCAAAGGGAATTATAGTTTTCAAACTGAATAATTCCCTTTAAAAAGTAAAGAAATAAAAGGTACCTGAATCCTGATGAATGATCAAAAGTTCAAACCAAAAAATATTTATGATAAGTTCAAGTACAATCTAGTTACTCTCTATGGTACAGGAATTCAGGACAATTTGTAACATAATTTTCATTCATTAGATTCATGACTTTTCATTTACATTAATAAAATTAGACAATTTTCTAATAATAATTATATTTGGTAACTGTGAATAAACTTCTCTTCACAAACAGTGAAAGGAAAATATACTATGTAGGGAAGGGGCATATAAATCTAGACAAGAATAGTTCCATGAACTCTTAGGTTGATGCATCATATTATGTGCAATTCATTAAGTTGCTTGGGACGTCGATTTCATATTCTATACATAATTAAGTTAAGAGTAGGAGAAGGCCCTTAAGCGACCCATAATCATCTTTCTACTATTAGAAAGTCATGTTTAATCCTGAAATGGAATTCTTACTGCATTGTGAGTGAATTGATCTTTCTTTATATTCTTGAAGGGAAGTGAATTCAGTGCACTAGATGGTTGCCATGGTTTCAGTCTCATCTGATTCTCATACACCGGTCTGGGAACTTTCTGTTTTTTTTTTTCATCTGTTACTTAAAAGAAAATAATAGAGGTGAAAAGAGGAGATGAGATGTTAGAGACTCATTTAAGGCTTTCACACCCTTTTCTTTGATACATTGATTATTGATTCTTGTGGTTAGGGGTGTCAAAGGGCCAGGCTTGGGCCTAGGTATTTATGATTTTTAAGAGGCCCAACCCATTTACAATAGATTTTTGAGGCCCAAATTTGGCTCATTGGCACCCCTACTTGTACTATTCGTCGCTACAAATTATAACAAGGATGTTTAGGCGAAGGTCGGAAAAAACCAGAAACTGAAACTGAGCCCCCATGTGCCACTCTGTTAGGGGTGTCAATGGGCCCTGTCCCTCGACACATTTACAAGGGGTTTTGTGGCCCAAATTTGGCCCGTTGACACCCCTAGCCATGTATGTTTGGCCTCTAACGTTTTTCACTTACGACCTCGAAGCATCATTCATTTTCAAGGCTTATAAGGGGACTGATAGTTGCCGAAGTATTTATAAACTGTCTTGTAAAGCGAACACGCGCATTTCGTGAGCCTCTCATGGCTTCGCAGCACGAATTGTGTGATAGTTAGTAACTGTTAAAAGAAGTTGTTAAGGACACTTATCTAGCTTCTTGCTGGGAATTAGATAGACGCAAATAACAGTAATCTGGCTCTCTGTATTATTGAGGCTAGTTTGGACCCAGCCCGTTAACTCAGTCCGGCCCGAACTCAGTTAAGGAGCATTGGGCCAGGATGGACCCGAACCCAGCCCGAACGCAAAGTAGATGGCCACGTGGGGATCATATAGGTTTTGTGGTAATTAAAATCGATTTGTAGGGCATTTTGTCATTGCTTCTTCATTAAGGTACATTGACTCTCTTGTATTTTTCCTCGCTCTCTGCTTTTCTTGCTTCTTCAAATGCGTGGAGTTACAGAGGTTCAGAGAAGAAGAATCTTCGTGAAACTATCTGTTGTTATTAGTGATCAGTTCACATGATTGAAGATTTCTATTTCATAACTGAAAATTCTTCTTTTGGGCTTCCGATGGAGGTATTTTTCGTTTGATTTGGTTCAGATTTCGAATCTAAGGAAGCGATATTCTTCTAGGGTTTTTATTTTTATTTTTAATTTCGATGTAATTTACTTCAAATTTGTAGTATTTTCGGAATCCTTGGATTTGTTTCGGTGGTTCTGGAAATTTGATCTAGGCTTGGAGTTGTTGGGATTTAGGTTTAACAATTAGTGTTGATCGATATTGGGGTTAGGGTTTTACATCTGATTGGATTTGGGTAGACTGTGTGACATGAAAATCGAAGATTTAGAGGATATTGAATCGGATGGAAAAGATAGTCTTGTTCGAAGACAGATTGTTCGAGTGGACGCTAAGAGAGCTTTAGTCGGAGCAGGGGCTCGAATTCTGTTCTACCCGACTCTTCTGTACAATGTGTTTCGAAACAAGATTCAAGCTGAATTCCGATGGTGGGACGAAGTTGATCAGGTATAATTTTGCGTCAATTTGAACTTTTTGATAAATTTGGGTGCAAATTCTTGTATGTAGTGCTATTTGATATGATTCCACTATTTATGAAAATATAAAAAATATAGTGATTATCTCATTTGGGTGTGGTTCCTGCCAGAATTCATACTCCTAGAGTTTTTATAATTCATTAAGATATAGATTTCCTTAAATGGGTTGCGCAGAAAGGAAAGAAAATGTACAATTAGACGTGGTCGTGTTTTCTGCAATAACTTGTTATAATTCATTGTTCGTTGTAAATTTATTCACTAGGATTTGAAATTTTGATTTGTTTTCTTGTATTTCCACTTTCAGTTTCTTTTGCTAGGTGCTGTTCCATTTCCCAAGGATGTTCCTCGGTTGAAGCAGCTTGGTGTTGGCGGTGTCATCACCCTCAATGAACCATATGAGACTCTGGTTCCAACATCCTTGTACCATGTGAGAAATATCTGTACATTATGATTGTGTTTGTGGTTCTTTGTTGTTGAATGTTGACAGTTTTTAAAATGGATTTGCATCTTCTTGATTTTTTCCTGGAATAGTCTGAATTTACTATGTCACGAATGGCAATAAGCATATGTTTTTAATAGCATCTTTTAATAATTTATGGTTATTGGCAATTTTATGCTGGTGTTCGATCTCTGAGTTCCTCTTATTGATAGGAGTTTGTACTTTCTTATCATGTGAGATCACTCTTCATTTTCTGCTTTCATATTACTATAACATTTGTATTTAATTGCTCAGACTACCTGAAATAGAAGCTAGGGTCTAATTCTCTCCAAGATGATTGAGCATCCAAAAACAAGGAACAGGAAGAATATCCAATGTCCCTTGCATATGACATTTAATTGGCTGATATCCAATGTCCCTTGCATATTACTATAACATATGTATTTAATTGCTCAGACTATCTGAAATAGAAGCTAGGGTCTAATTCTCTCCAAGATGATTGAGCATCCAAAAACAAGGAATAGGGAGAATATCCAATGTCCCTTGCATATGGCATTTAATTGACTGATATGAATGAAGAAAATATCAATGTTTTGTTTCCTTTCATGAAAAGTTTTCGTTTAATTATGATTGATCTACAATATAAAGGACGACAGAACAGTTGGTAAAAAGTTTTGTACTGATTCCACAATTGCTGTTTGTTTTATGGGGATAAAAACAAGGCATTCTCTAGTTTTCTTTTTTTAATTTCACTCACCTCTTCTTTTTTCATTCTTATGGTTTTCTAGGCTCATGGGATCGATCACCTGGTAATTCCCACGAGAGATTACCTCTTCGCTCCTTCATTGGTGGATATTAGCCGAGCTGTGGACTTCATTCATCGTGAGTGAATCTTATCTGACCTTATCTGTGTGAATGGTGGACCCTTTGCCACTATTGGTGTTGCAATTCTCTCTCTCAAAATTTCAATCAAAGAATGATGGGAGTTGTTACTTCTGTTGAAATGCTTTATAGGATTTGGATATTGGAGTTTGTTACATTTGCTATGTTTCTTCTTCAATCGGATAGCTTTTGGAGTATTCAAGATTCCAAGATCAGAATTGACATTTGCTATATTATATCCTTGTTTACCGATCCAAAAAAAAAAAAAAGACACGAAGATCAGAATTGACATTTGTATCAACATTTTCTTATATTGAAATGTAACTTTCTTCCCTAATGCAGGGAATGCATCCTCTGGGAAAACTACTTATGTTCACTGTAAAGCTGGGCGGGGTAGGAGCACCACCATTGTCCTCTGCTATTTGGTCAGCGCCCATTCTCTGCATATGAAAATTTTCATCTGTTGTTTAAATTTTGCCTGTTTGCTGGGGATGCTGTTCTGCTAATGCGATTTCTATGGTCCAAGATTTTAAGCCCTCTTTGATTCTTTCTGACCATGTAAAACCATTCCAATGTTTTCAAATGTTGCAGGTGGAATATAAGCACATGACACCTGCTGCTGCCTTGGAATATGTGCGGTTTAGAAGACCTCGAGTGCTCTTAGCTCCCTCGCAGTGGAAGGTATGCAAGAAAGCCTTCCCAATTAATGTTTTATATAAAAGAGCGTGTTGCAACTTTTCTTTCTTTCGTGTAGCTCCCTGGCATATTACACCTGCCCATTGAAACTCAGACAAGAAGGCTGAGATGCATCGATTTCGGATGAAATTTTAGATAGTAAAAGGAGAATAGAAAAGGCTATTTCTTTATAATTTCAGTTTAAACCTTTGTTAGAAGTTCCTGTTTTGGTAGAACAAGTTGAATATTCAGGATCTTGTCTTGTTACAGTCAAAAGTTCTCCGGCAGTCAAAAGTTCAATTTGTTAAGCCCCTAGAGTTATTTGATGGTTGCTTGTACAGTCAAAGGTTGTAGGACCAAATGTGTTCTCCTTTCTTGATTGTTCATGTTAGGCAATTAGGTCGGAGTTGTGAAAATTGCCCTGCATAATGGGTCTGAATTTCCTTTTTAACAACTATATAGTAGCAAACCAGCTCACAGCTTCTTGTTTGCACATAATCATATGCAGGCAGTTCAAGATTATGGAAAGCGTCGGCTAGATAGTTATGCTCACTCTCCCTCGGGGGATGGAGTTTTGATAACAAAAGCAGATCTTGAAGGGTACTATGGCACTTGTGATGATGCTAGGAATGAACTGACGCTTGCCAGCATATCGGTGAAGGCTAGGCCCATGATAGAGAAGTTATCGTGTCTCTTTGCATCCCTGAAAGTTTCTGGTGGTTGCGGACCAGTCACTAGGCGGCTTCCAGCAATACGTGCTTATTAAGCCCCTAGAGTTACGAGATGGTTGTTTGTACAGAAATGCATTATGGAAATAAGTTTACGAGGGTGATCGATAATATAAGCATGGTACCCTTGGGTTTGTTCTCATCTCCTCCACGAGGAAAAATGGGTAGGGATAAAAAGGAAAACAAAAGATCAAGAAATCAGAAAAACTGCCCTTGGAGAAATGCTGTTTACATGTATAGAACCCTTGTATCGCTCTTTGTTTATGTGGTAAGTCGCGTAAGCCCCTTGGTCTTACTAACCAGGTACTGTTTAAATTTTAGTATTTGCATTTCGAAAAATTCTAAGTGTTTCAATATTGAGTGGTCTATATAGAAAATGTCCGGACCATGCAGCAACAGCACAGGTGGCAGGCTTCCACGCAAACCTGATCAAACACAAATTTTATGCAAACTGAGCATCACCAACTACTAAAACCAGTGATCTTGTCCAGATTCTGCACTGTGAGCATGTTCACCTCGCTCCCTTTAAAGCAGCTTCAGATCGAGGCAAGAAGAAAGTTTGGTATCACTGGAAGCAGGTCTTCCCAGTTTCAAGTCAGTTATTACTATTTAGTAAGACTATTTAGTAAGAGCAAGCAAGCTGCTCAATGAAGGGGGGGGAGGGGGGGGTGATAAACCCTTCTCTAGGGCATGAAAGAGAGGGGGGGGGGGGGGGGGGGGGGGGGGGGGGGTGATAAACCCTTCTCTAGGGCATGAAAGAGAGCCTTAGTTCACCTACGGCCCACAAGGCTAAACTAAAAAGCGCATATAGGAAGTTTCCCTCATACTATCATCCATATGAAAATGGTAATCTAGATCATGACCTGTAACTCAATCGTATTCTAACATGGAAATAAGTATAACAAGCCAAGCTAATTACTAATCAAGACAATAGTAGGCTATAATAAATACAGATCAGCTCAATCAATAGGAATTTAATCATTTTATATCTAGAATTTTTTTTTCTTTCGAGATATACGTATAGGCCGCAACGCCGGTTAGGTGTTAGTATCTGTTCTGAGTTAGTAGGCGGGTGGAGAGTATATACAACTCCCATCCTCTCGGGAATGGAACCCCGGACCTCCCTCCTAAACAGGGGATACACTACCACTGGGACAAAGCCCTGGTGTGTTATCTAGATTTTCTTTTAAGTATAAGGTTTTCATGTCCTTCCCTAGCTAGGTGTATCTTTTATATTCTCACTAATACTAAGTTAGGGTAAATTACCTTGATCTTCCTGAGGTTCGGTGAAATTGCATAAACCTTCCCTTTAGTTTATGAAATTACATTGCGTTCCCCTCTATTTTTGTTTTTGGTAACAGATTTCTCTTTTCATTAGCTTGCTGATCTTATTTTTGATCAGACAGTCTATAAACGTTTGATCAAACTGATTTTTTGTCACGTGTCACTCGGAAGACCCATCTTAACATCCAATGGTCGGATTCTGGAACAACCCACTAAGTGGCATGTTATTTGGGGTCGCTTATAGAAGGCTTTTAATGAGCATGACTCACTAATAACGTCACACATGGCATGTTGTTTCAGAATCTGATTGTTGGATATCAAGATAGATCTCATGAGGGACACTTGGCAAAAAAATTATCTCGATTGGACATTTATAGATCGTCCGATCAAAAATAGGAAGATTGCTATATTAAAGCAAAGGGGGAATCTATTATTGGGATCGGAAGCAGAGGGGAGAGCAATGTAATTTCGTAAACAAGATGGGAGTTTTTTGCAATTTCGCCAAACCTAGAGAGGTCAGCGAAATATATCCTAACTCTTAAATTAAAAAAAAAAAAAATCAACCTTGTAAAAAAGCTACTTGGGTTTAGTGGGCACTGACACTTGATCCTTTGTACAAGGAGCATAAAACTTTTTAAGATCTTTCTCTTCTTATTTGTCCATGTCTTATTCAACTATATATTTGAGATTGACAACACGAATCATGTTCCATGGTTCTAATCTATCAAGAACCCATATCTTTAATAAAGCATGTCTTGATCTTACTAATTAGCGTACCCGTTTTATTTGTTTTTTCTACTATCAGATCTTATTTTCATTTGTCCACTTTTGGTTTTTACCTTTTTTGTTTTCAAACCATTTAACTTAAACCAAATCATTCTCTCTTAGTGCTTCAATTGACCTTTATTAAACATGTCCAAACCATTTTATTTTCTATTTCTTATATTTGCACCTATTTCAATTATTCCCTAATTCTTCTTAATGCGCTAGTTTTTGGTCTTATATTTCTTAGGATTTTCCACTTGTCTGTCTCAACGACCTCATCTCAACTAAACTCATTCTATGAATATTTTGCTTCATGGTCACCCAACATTCTTCTACATAAAGTAATAGTTAGTCTTATTCTCATCATATTAATATAATCTTCTTTCATTACAACATTTCCAAGTTTCGAATTGGAGCTTTTCTACAGATAAGCCTGAGAAAAGAAGTAGTGAAAATTAAGAGGTAGGCTTTAATTAACCTAAAAAGCAGCAAAACTCTTGTTGTAGAATCCCATGTTGCATGTGTTATTCCCTATCCCACTACACAATTCTTCCTGCAACTTCTTTCTGGGACAAAATCTGGACATGGAAAACCCCAACAATGCTAGAAATCCCCTTTTGAAAGCATCCAAAATCTTCCAAGTGAAAGAATATCAACTTTTTAAGGGCGAACAAGACATATTATTCCTTTTTCCATTGCATGTGGAAAGAGACACCCCCCTTCACTCATTCTATTATTCTCATGTTCCCCAATTAGATTTTCTTCCATTTTTTTTTAATCTCAGCAAATACCAACCTCTTAGCATCTCACACCTCAGTGTTAGTCAATGATTTGTAAAATTTTCTAAATCCCCCTTAGCACATTAGTCAATGATTTGCTTTACTAATTAATCCATATAAATTTGGTTATTTACCATAATATATATCGCTATTAATGTTCTAGTGAATTATTACAAGATTAACACCTAATGTCTAATAGATTTGTCTAGAATTCTGTTTTATGTAAGAGTAATTGTCCCCCTTGGGTCTAGGAGGGGACTATTCCTCCTTGCCCTCATAAAGCCCCATTGAACTATGGTTAACAAGTTTTAACCCCTGTGGTTAATTTTTTTTCTTTTAAAAATCGAGGTTAGATGTTTTAACCTTAAGGATTAGTGAATCTTAACCACGGTTAAAGTAAAAAAGAAGACACATGGTACCAAAAAGGGGGCGAGATGGTAAATTAATCACCTCCTTGGTCTGAGGAGGTGATTATTTTCTTTTTATATAAATAGGTTGTATGCTTATTGAAATGTATGCTCATGAGCAATTAGGGCTTCTAGGGAGAGTGAGTTGCTCTCTAGGATAGCTCTCTTCTCAAGAAGGGCGGGTAACTTTCAATTAAAAGAGTGGTGGCTCTTGAGAGAACGTGTAGCTCTTGAAAAGAAGAGCGGGCTCACAATTGATCCCAATGGTTCTTATAGAGGGTAGACTCTCTATGTTTGAGAGTGAATATCCTTGTACTATGTAATCTAATTAAAGTTTTTAATTATATTCGCTCGTGAATGTAGCCCTATTTTAAGTGAACCACATAAATCTTATGTTAGGCTTTTGTATTTTTTCCATCTTTATTTGTGATTTTACCATTGAACCCCAAGTTCGTCATTTTTCCAGACAACAGTTGCTTCTTGCTTGTAACTATTAATGTTGGATCTGGTGCTACTACATATTCATTCAGAATGGCATTAGTTTGAAAACTAGTCGAAACTGAACAATGAAAAAAAAAAAACTTAGAATGATACACGAAAAGGAAGGCAAACAAACTACAGGAACCATCACCAAAAGCACAAGAACGGCATATCCTATATAACAACAACATAATAGAAAAATCACACATATATTAATTAGGTTTCATAATAGAACCAATTAATACAGACAAAAAAAAAAAACCTAATGTACAAAACAACAAATAAATAAATAAAAATAAGAACAATTTTTATATGAATTTAAATCAAGAAAAGGAAAACTAGAAAGGAAACAATCATACCACAGAGTTCAATTGGCATATAAAGTTCTGATAGAAAAATATAAAAGAAAGCAACAGATAAAGAAAGATAAGTTGGAACTCAAATGGGTTCATCTTAGAACATCAAATTGAAAACAGAAACCAAGGCTTTCTGCAACTCCAACTAAAAATAGAAACCAAGGCTTTCAAAGCATCATAATAAAAACCACCCACCTTCAGAAACCACATGCATTTCAAGCAGCATGCATCATTTAAATCTACTAAAAGAAAAACAATAAATGAAATCCACCCACCTTCAGAAACACCAAAATTCCATGAAATGCAAACCAATCCCCAACAAATTCCCATAAAAATGTTTAAAAAATCAAAGACCCACATCAGAAACCAACATTTGGAAGACAAAAACCGCAAGAACCCCACAAAATATAACCAAGTGATCAGTCAAAAATTTAACCTTGGCAGGGGCTGTGGGCTTCGAGCTTCGAGAGAGGAACCGGAGAGTGTGTAGGAGCAGGGAGCACGAGCAGGGAGCACGAGCACAAGCAACACCGGAGAAGGTGACCGGAGCAACGCAAGAGAAGGTGGCCAGGGCAGAGAGCACGAGCAGGGAGCACGAGCAAGGAGGAGAGGAAAGAGGAGGGAAAGAAAAAAAGGTCGGGGCCCTAAATCCCCAAATATAGATTCTTTACCGGCATTATAAAAAAACGCCGGTATAGACCATAAAAAATCGCCACCATTCCTTTGGCGGGAAATATTTTCGCGGAACCGCCCATTTTTATAACGGCGTTATTGTAAAAATCACCGTTAATAATTGATTAATACTGGCGTTTTTTCATATAACGCCGCTATAAATGTCTCTTTAGTGGTGTCTTACAATAAATGCCGTTAATAGTTATATTTACCGGTGTTTATCTCTAAACGCCGTTATTTGTTCGCCACTATACACTTATAATTTTGTAGTGACTGTGAAGTTTTATTTCATTCACATATACTGATGAAAACTCACTACATAGTCTGTGGCTCTATCTCCCGGCTTCTATCGGCGTCGGTTGCGAGCCGATATCATATGTAATGATGTCCACAGGCAAATGAATCCTCCTCAGTATTGTCAATGATGTTGGATTAAACAAACTCAAATCCAAATTGATAGAGAGAAGTGTATGGATTAGTCTGATATGATCAACAATTTTTGGTAAATAAGCCGTGATCGAGTCCACAGCTTAAAAGGGGTGCAACAGCTAGTTGAGCTAAAATTCCTTGTGCTCTCTTTATTCCCTTGAAAAACTACAATCAAGCTTCCTCTCCCTAGCTCCCATGTTGTTTTACCTTTATTTCATGCACGTCATTTAACATGCACGTTGCCCTCTCTCTCTCTCTAAAGCTCTCTCTCTAAATCTCGCTTCCATCTTGACCAAACCCGCCATTGTTTCCTTTTATGGTTTACCCACTATTTGGGAGGGGGTGCCTGGGTGGACTTGGTTTTCTTCTGGGGTGTGTTCATTTGGCGAGAAAAATGAGAAGTTTTTGGGAGAAAGTTTGTCCTTATTGGGAAAGTGTAAGAAAATGAAAGTTTGTTTCTTAAGTATCAAACACAAGAAAAGTGCGAGAAAACTCACTTTTCTTTTACTTTCCATCACTTTCTTGCCAAACCAATGCACCCCAAGGTATCTATTATGTAATGATTACAACTCTTTGATAGTGGAAGCCTTCGGGGATCGTTCTTCGCCTGTGTACATAGTTACACATAATGATGAATCACATAAATCCTTCTCTTGGGTGTGGGTGTTTGATTTTTTCTATTTTATTTTCTCTGTTAGTTATTCGAAGAACTGTTTGTTTTGATCTATTTTTTTCCCAACAATGGCCACTAGACAGTACACACTCATCAATATAAGAGTATCTTGTTGAGCATTATGAGGACAAGTGGAGCACATAGGACGGTAAAGACCCATTTTTCATGATACCCGAAAAGTGTTGTAGATCATTAGGGTTAGGATCATCCATTCTGATTTAATTGTGACACAGTATATCTCTGGGAGGGGGATCCATCAACTATGGGTCATGATCCACCTACATGTGTGATGTACATATCCAACCTTTCCCATTGTTATATTTCTTTCCTTTTCTCATATTTTTTTAAGGACACACTCATATTAATACAAGCTCGAATATAGGCTATCCCACTCAACAAGTATATGTCAACTTGCGACGGTAACCTTTACCGTCGATAATAGGTACAGCGACGGTAATTTTTCATTTTAACGACAGTTTATATCTGTCGCTAAAATTCATCTTTCTTGTAGTTCTAGTAGGCTTGACAAGAGCACTTAATGATCTTATCGGGTTTTCTCATGCGGAAACCTAATTTCACATCGCTCGATCGATCGAGACAAGAGATCGATAGAGGGTAGCTTGTTGACCTGTTAGCTAGCCCATAAAAATAAAAATTAAAAGAGAGGAGAGGAGCTCGAGCTCTTTCGAGATAGGTTATAGGCTGAGAACTATATATGAGGTAAAGGTTCGAAAGAAATAGAAAAGAAAAATAAAAATGTAACAGATACATTGAACACTCATATTTTTTCACACAATTTTGAACTTTTTAGGGGAAAAAAGGCTAGCTAAAGAGACAATACTTAAGGGGTTAGCCAACTTTTTTCTCTAAAAAAGTATCTTATTTTACATTAGGGTTATTGTTATTGTTATTGTTATTTAAGGGTTATTGGCTTATATAATAGTATATATTACGACCTATTTACCAAGACTAGCACCATGTTTTTGTTCAGGAATTTAGGTAATATTGAAATATTGTGAAGAAATACAATGTAATAAGGTGTATCTCATTCACACTATTATATGAGGAATGCAGTTTCACTCTACCCTGTTGCACTCTCTCCTGAGAGAAAAAAGCAAGGGGAGTGGTAGCCACACTTTTTTCTTTAGGTGCAAGAAGACAATAATTTTGTGTAAGCAGTTGTGGCCCAATACATAAATCCTGTCTTCTTGTCCCAAAAAAAGTGGGAGAGTGCAATAGAAGGAGAGTGTGATTAACAAAGAAACATGATAACATGTCTCTTCTCACCTATCATAAAACCTTTTTTTTTTAAGGGTGCAATAAGAAGATAATGCAGAAAGTGATGCAACATTGACATTAATAATTCTAAAATAGAATGAACTCACTTCAAGTTCTATAGCATTGACAAGTGACTAAACACAATACAACAGCTAGCAAAGTGTCTTGTGCAATTTGCATAAACACTTTGGTTTTGGTGTATGAAGGCAATAGAAAAATATACAAAAGGCCCCCCCAAAAAAAAACAAAAAAAAAAATTAAAGCATTAAAGATAATGTTGTAATCATGTGATGATGATTTTCATGCATGGTTGAACTGCTTTAGGTCTTTGGTTCTTCTTCTATTGTCTGCAAGAACAGCCTTTCTTTCTTTCTTTCCTTTAATTTTTTTTCTTCTTTTGTTCTTTCTTTCTGACATAGAATATTGGTACAGTTAGTTTAGTTAAGCCATTAGATCTTATCCTGTCCAGACCCCTAAAGGGAAAGAAAAAGCCTAGAAGTAATATTGGCTTCTTCTTGAGAAGAGCTGTAAGGAAGGTTTCAGGTAATGCTGATGATTACCATTTTTTTTTCTTGGTTTTTTCTCTTACCCATGATGATCCGGATTGTCAGGGTAAGGCCAGTAGGAATAGAACTTTAGCCATTCTGAATCTTGTTGGTTTGTGATGGATGATTCCTGCAAGAACAATATATGTAAGCATGTGAATATTAGGGTTAGGGTTTTAAACAAGCATAATACTATAGAACAATGAATGAAAAAGATGCCCCCTTTTGTCTTTTCTTCTATTTTCTTTTTTCTTCTTGTTTTCAAATCGTTTCTTGGTGAATTTTATTTTCTTATGAGGCCCCACATGGGAAAGCTTTTCTCAATCTCTATTTTATTTTCTATTTCCTATGTATAAAAGAATTCCTATATAAAAAAAAACCCAGTTTTTATTACATTTTATAGGTATTATAAGACCACAATAGATGAGAAAAGCTTTTCTGTTAGTTCCTCCTTCCTTTTCCTTAATTATTCAAAAAAATATAAAAAAACAAAAACAAGTTGGGATCCTGTTCTCACCAAAGTCTAAGAGGGAAGAAACAGCCTAGAAGAAGAAGAAAAAATTCCAGTTTTCATTTTTTTTCTCAAAAGAAAAATAAAGGAAGGTTTTGTTTTCTTCTTCCAAAAATACAAACAATTTAGTGAGTTTGTGGATCTTATTTTGTTAATATGATAGAGAAAGGCAAACCCATCGAAATATCTACAAGAAGAGGATATGAATATAAATTATTTGATTTTTTTTTCCTTCTATGTTTGTTATCAGTTAAAGTTTTTCTTTCTAAATAAACATTTTCGCATTTTTAATCCACCATTAAATTTCTATTTCAACAGCTTGTTTACAATAACAAAAAGAAGAACACCCAAGACATGGAAATAGAAATTTAATCTTTCTATTTCTTATATTGTTTAAGTTCATAACAAACTATCCAGGGAAGGTAAATTAAGAAATGGAAATGAAAAAGAAAAAGGGGAAAAGAGTAAAGGAAAAGGCTTCTGGTTTCTATCTGTACATCAAATTGAAAATGAAATGAAATGAAATTAAATTTTCTTCCTTATTCACTTTTTAATCTTTTCATGCTCTTTTTCTGTTCTTACTTGATAGATATTATGACACATAAGACTCATGGAATTCAGGGTCAAAAAGTTCATACTGATTTTATGTCAGTTGAATTGCAACCTATCAATAATTCCTCCAAACCAGATGCAGACCTTCCTACCAGATTATGTTGCTGCTGCTGCTGCTGCTGCTGCTGTTGAATTAATTCAGTTAGTGGAAAATCAAAAGATATATATTAGGAAAAAAAATCTTCTAAAATTATCATCTCTACACCAAGTATTGAAAACACAGTTTAGATTGTGACTCAGACTTGAACTGCTACCACCAGAGAACCCTAGCATCTTTCTAGTTGATAGCAAAGCAATTTTCAGCCAGAATTTCTTAAACTTGTTAGATAAATGAAAGAGACATAATGGGTTTTGCTTGAATACCTGAAAATAAGAGTTCTCATCAAGAACAATGGATGTGTGATGGAGTGGTGGTGGAGAAATGATGGTAGAGATGGGATGTGAAGGCCTGCTTATGTTGAAGGCTGCTGTTGCAATCTGATGAGGATGCTGTTGTTGTTGTTGTTCATGGATTCTGTGATGTGGCCTTTGGTAATCTTGTTCTTCATATTCCTCGCAGGCGCGAGTTACCGGTGCCTCATTGGCATTTGAAGCTTCTCCAATTCCCACCTGGAACAGACACCCAATAACTTGTTAATCTATTTCCTTCTAATTTTTCTTTGGTTCCTCCGTTATTTATTCTCTCTTACAGTATAAATCCAGTTACAACATGTCAATATCTTCTTTATTATTAATAATTTTTCCCAAATAGGTAAACAAGTAGCTAATTTAGGCTAGATAATATTGATAATCAAGATAGATTGATGAAGCTCCAATGGTGTGAGAAAAACAACCCCACAAACTTGTGATTTCTTCTCTTATTATTCAAAAGAATTAAACAAATTATATGCATATTTATTCATTTAGACCAGTAGCATGCTATTAAGACATTTCTTCTCAGTATTTGTAAACAAAGAGCTGTATTGGATTTCAAACTACAAGATCATAATCATTTTTTTTTTATTTGAATGATTAAGAAGATATTTGAAAATTTGAGGCTGGTAGATGTAGAATACACTAAACGAATAACAAATGTACCTCGTCGAAGCTTTCCCTTAATGGGGCAAAGCTGAAATGATCAGATTTCATTTGTTGAATATCCATGGCACTGTAACTTGAAATTCCAGTCCCAGTCCCAGTCCCAGAAAATTCATCTCTTTGGTCAGTAACTTCTTTAGAAGAAGAAAAACCCCCACTGCCACTATCTCTTCCACTACTCGGATCAACGATCCCTTCGCCCGTGGTTGCACTTCTGTCTGACCAATTGCATTGCCTAGGCTGTGTCTGATAGAATATCTTCGACACAACGAGTTCTCCTTCTTTCTCTTCTTCAAGCTGACCCAGGTGATATTGGTGCATGACCCAGTTGGTTTTTTCTGGTTTTCTGTTTTTGCCAAAGTTGGTATAGAGGACTAGAATTTTCTTACACCCTTTCTGTTTTCCTTTCACCATGACTGGCCTTGTCTTGCCAGTTTTGTGCCACCGAGTCTCGCCATTTTGCAGATCGCACTCGGTTTGTATTTTCCTTCTCTTTCTTGTTCCAGTTGTGTAGGCCTTGGAGGGTCTGTGGAAGAAATGCCTACTCAAACCATCTCTTGTCACTCCTGAGAGACAAGTGAATGCATTTTCAAAAATCAAATTAAGTTAGGTTATTTTAGGTGTAACAAACTATAAGACCATTTCTTGCAAGTCATAACAAATTGGAAGAGACTAGTTAAACAAACCCAAGAATTCCATGAAGTTTTAGCTTCATTTTAGAGAGAGAGAGAGAGAGAGAAATTAGACCTAACCTGGAAGTTTTTCAGGATGAGTGTAACAAATCCCATCTTCTCCTTCAATTGTAGGGATGAACTCATCTATCAGAGGGTGAGATTTCAAGTCTTCGGCTTCGTCCTTCGCTACAAGGTGCTCTATCAGTTCTTGATCTGTTGGATCAAATTTCACTCCTGCTGGTAGACCTAACCAATCCTGCAAATCCCATTCAAGTTCAGGAAAAAAGAAACACCCTACCTTTTTATTCTTTTCATATTCTTTTATAATGAAAAGGTAATACAATGATAATATTCAAAGAAATAGTAAAATTAAGACAATTTTGATCAGAATCAATACTACTCATACAACTCATCTTGTTTGATTTCTTTTTTGCAATCTTTCAGTTCAAGCCAAGAATATTATTGGAATTTTCGTACCGGTTTTCGTTCGAACTTGTGTCCACAACTAGGGCACTGCTTGGATCCACACATCTGATGCTCTTCAAGGTTCGCCCCAGTAAGATCAGAACTGCTCATGGAGCCTATATGACTCTTATTCATGGCTCTTTAACGTATCAATTTGACTGAAATTATTCTATAAAGTTCTCATCTTCATGTAACAGTCCACTCCTCATGTCCTATTTCAGCTCTCTACAGCCCCAAGTAGTATATCATCTGAATTTTGATTTAAAGCATTACTATCAATAGAACTAAAGTCAAGTTGAAGTCTCATGAGGCTGAGTAGAGAAAAAAAAAATCAAATTTTTTGTGGGTGTGTGTTTGAATGAGCTTTAAAACACAGAAAATTCAAATCAAAGAAACTATAGCATTTTAGAATGATCTCCAGAGATAAATCAAACAAGTATAGCTTACAAATAATTAAAAAATCATCAAGATCGATAAATAATCCACAACCCAAAGAAACCTCCAAATGTTATTCAACCAATATTCAATCTAAAACAGGAAATTTAACAAAACCCAGATGAGAAAAGAACTAGAACATAAGAAATATGAGTCCTCCCAAAGGAAACTAGAAAGAGAGAAGAAAAGTAACAAATAGAGGAAAAGAAGAAACCGTCACAGTGGGATTGAGCTATAAACCCCCCTTTAACCATGAAAAACACCAGAATTTCCTCTACTTTAACTGAAGCCAGTGAGAAAAGGAAAAGATGCCTCAAACATACCACCTTTGAGTTTGCAAATTTAAGTAGAGCATGTAGACGGTTGAGAGAGATAGATAGCTATAGAGAGAGAGAGAAACCCCATTAGTTTTCTAAAGCTCTATAGCACGCAACACCTTTGTTAGAGCCTTGACTACTAAAGTAAAAGCAAGAAACGGCCTTCACAGCTGTTACTCAAAGACACACTCAAAAACATAGCCATCTATAAATAAATTTATTATTAATATTTAAAACTAATAACAATAATTAGTATATTAATAGCAGAAGGCGGTTCACGAAAAATACACTCCTAGTTCATAGTACTTTTCATCACTGTGACCAAAAAAATAAGAAAAATTGCTGTTTCTTTCTTTTTAATTCTGTAATAAGAGATGAAGAGATTTCTATTTTTCATCACTTCATGGGGGTGAGAAAGAGAGATTTTGTGAAAATATAATAACAGAAGAAAATATGACAAAAACTCACATGGGTTTCAGAGCTAGTGTGCTCATGATTCTTGAGAGAGAGAGAGAGGAGAGAGAGAGATCTAGAGAGAGAGAGAGAGAGAGAGAGAGGGGAAGGTTGCTTGAAATGCAAGGCAAATGAGCAGTATACTTGATGGACCAACCCCACACCCCTTCCAGTTGAAACTAATAAAATATGTAGAAAAAAATAAGAAAGCTTCAACTAGAAGCACCATCTAATATCTAAATAGAATAGCATTTGGTTGGGTTTCAATGAGAAAAGTTATGGTGGACTAGAAATGTTCTTTTATAAAATTCATTTCTCAAAAATATTTTTGACAATAATGGAATTTGTAGGACAGAAATATTTATGTGGGAATTTCATATAAGCAAAGATGCATTTCGAATTGGTATGACAGATATCATTTCTGTGAGATTTCAAATAAAAGAACCTTTTAAAAGGCACAAATATGGGCCATGCTTTTAAAAAAAATAAACTTGGCTTAGCGTGTTGGGAATTGGGATAAAGCTTCTTGGAACATAGAGTCCTAGGGTTAACCATACCTCGTCTTAGAACCGTTAGGAGCATACAAAAATTAGTAAGCAACATATAATTTTACATGCGTCATATAAGTTGGTAAAATCTATATTTTTTATCCCAAGTAGCATCTAAAATAAAGGATTAACTATGAACAAGGCCTTGTGGTATGATTGAGTTTACAAAAAAAAGAACCTATGAACAGGGCCAGAGCCAGGATTTTCTAGTAGGGGTACATGACAATTGATTGAAATGGTAGTAATTATTGATAGAGTTATAGAGAATGATCAGCAGGTACAAGACATTTTCGGTCTAGGGGTTTGGGGTGTAGTCTCTAGAAATTTTTTTGACAAAAAAGTTCTTAGATCATTTTGTTCATACATTTCGAACATATATTAATTACCGGTATTGTTTCTCCTTATTTACGAGGCAGTTGTCCTCTTGCCCCATGGTTATGTCTTGTTAAAAAAATTAAATAACGTGGCATAGAATATATATTTTATTTTCAAAAGTTCAAGACGGTTACCCCTTGCCTCATAGGTATATCCTATTAAATAATTAAATAATATAGTATAATTTTTAAGGGCAACTACCTTTTGTCTCATGATTATGCTCATTTAACTTAAAATATTATTTTCAAAATTTTGGGGTCACCTACCCCCATTCCCTATGGCTATGTCCTATAACAAAAAAAAATTGTTTTCCAAAAGTTCAAGGGCTTGTCAATCTTGTTTTTTTCAATTGGGATTGGGGAGGGATGGGGGGAGGGATGCCCCCCCGGCGTACAGAAGCTTCAATTGAAGAGATAATTATAGCAACCCAAAAAATGCTCAACCACGCAGTTTAGGAATTACAAGAAAAAAATAGTTGATGAAATTAAATATTCTTCTGTTATATTTGTAATTACCAAACTATCCCTCCCATAAATTAATTTTTGAGTTGTTCCGGTTATCTCTTCAACTAGAGCTCTATTCATAGTTAAATCTCATAAAATAAATAGCTTCAAGCTAATTCCCAAATCTCAATCATTTAATTTAAATAATTAAAGGTTAAGGTTAGCCAAATAAGCAAAGCTAAATCTAACATTAACCCTTAATTATTTGAATTAAAGATTGAGATTTGAGAATATATTTGGGAGTACTCATCCCTAAAAGTTGTTCTAGATCTACGTCGGGGTAGGATGCCCGGCGTTTCTGCTAACAAAGTACTTAGCGTGTCATCATGGCTTGGAAATATTTCAAGGACAAAAACATTTTCTTTGAACGCAAACAAACACTTCTTTCTTTCGTGGATTTTTCTTTTGCTTCAAGATATCCTTTATGGCCTCGGATTGTCTCTGGCTTCGCCAAAAAGGGCTTGTCTCGGGCAACCATAGAATAGGGGACAAGTGGTGGAGAAGTCAAAACCATTGGCCCATGATTTTGAATTCTCTACCCACTATATGACACATGGGCGATAAGGTGTTGAGATAAAGGAGAAGAGATATCAAGTGGGGAGAAGTCAAAATGGGGAGAAAATGAAATGACTTCTCCTCTTTCTAACGTCACATGTCCCTTATTCTATGGTTGCCCGGCCGAGAGCCCTTTTTGGCTTCGTCAGAAACAATCCGAGGCTATCATTTATCTACGTTAATACACTTGAGGACAATAAGTAGTCAGCCCATGCAGGGAGCTCTTGCAACTCATACCCGGGAGGATTGGAACTGTGAAAATTGACGAAAATTGGAAACCACCAATCGATCGATCGATTAGGGTAGCGTCGATCGATCGATGACGCAACGCGAAAATTCAAAAACAGATTTATGCACCAATCGATCAGCCAGGGTGGCATCGATCAATCGGCGGCGCGATGATAATTTTCTTGGAGTGGGTTTAGAAGTCTTGCTGCTTTGGGAAACTCCTAATTCGAGTGAGACTTTCTATTAGTCTAGGACTCTGAGTTTAAGCCTATAAATAGGGGATTATGAGTCTAGGGTTTTTATCGAAAGATCATGGTTATGAGAAAGTAAAAGTAAAGGGCTCCCGGGGAGAACCCTGATGGTTCTCATGGGGAGTGGAAGATATTAGAAAGGGTTTTAAGCATATTAGGGCTTAGGAAAATGTTGAAGGGATGATAGATAAGGATTGTTCTTGGAGTCAATTGAAAAGGTGACTTGAGTGGGGTGTACAAGGGGTTCCGAGCTTGGGTTGAAATTTAATATGAGATGAGAACAAATATTATACTGGTTTCTCAAGGTTTCTCTGAATAAAGAAGAAATAATCGAATCTTGACCCATGGATGTAGTCAGGTTATTATCGAACCACATATATCTTTTGTGTTTTCTCTTTTAGTCTGTGCTTGTCGATTCTTTTCCATCGGTAGTTATTATGTTGTTTTCCCAACATGAACTCAGACCTCCCTCAACAGAGAGGTCACGCCCCACCACTGGCGCAAGATGGTGGTTAGCCTTTTGCATTTCTATTTTCAGGTCGAGCAAAGTTCGCTCCAATGGCGAGAAGTGAACTATTGCTCCTTGCTCTCACAAAGCCACATGAACTCTAGTTAATTTTTTTAAAACTCTTGTGATCAAAATTTATTTTATTTTACTAAAAATCAAAGGTAGATGGGTGAACTTTATGGGTTAGTGAATCTTAGCCTACAATTAAATGGAATCAAAAGAGGGACACGAGGCATTAAAAGGGGACCCGAGATGCACCTCCACCCGTCATCGACCGAGGAGGTGATTATTTTCCTTTCAGGGCTGTGACACCTAAACAAACCCTATGGTGCATAAGGAAGGGTAGGAGCCGGGGTTATATGGGTCCCACCTAGGTTGTATTTTATCTCAAGGTTAACTTAATCGGATGATGGTTAGCGCATGGGGCAGTCAAATACGATGAGTGGTCCATGAAAAACATATATAGAAAGGGATGCCTATGGCTTCCTGATATGATCGACAGCCTAAAAAAATTTCATCCGGACGAGTATAGTGGGTCCCACTTGATGTGGGCCACCATCGTTTAACATCACATAGAGGAAGACACGTGGAAGACATGCAGGAGACCACGTCCCACAATTTGATTAATATATGTGAAATATCATTTTCCTCACAAATCCAACCTAGCATATAAAAATAAAATAAAAAATAAAAGAAGAAGATGACTCATGAATTTAGGGGTGTAAACAAGCCAAGTTGAGCCGAACCGGGTGCTACTCAAGCTCGGCTTGTGACATATTTATGCTAGCTCAAGCTCGTCTTGAGCTTAAAATTCAAACACTCAAATGCTAGTCATTTATAGCTCGTGTATAGATAATCAAGCTTAAGCCAACTCACGAGTTTGCATTATTATTTTAGGCTTGTTTATCCTAATTATAACAAAAAGAATTCAAATCAAAATTCTAATAGTTAAACATCTTCATCAGATTCTCCAAAAAAAAAACTTAAGAAATTAACATAATGATTCTCATGAGTATAATTGAAGAAACATGATATAGAGAATCTATAAATTTTGAAAAGATGAAGTTACGTTTTAAGTTTTATCTCAACAAAAAATTGTATTGAAGTATCTTAACTTTTATGTGAAAACTATTATTACCATAGTAAAATTAATCGAGCCAAGTTGTGTTCGTCTTGATCAACAAACGAGTTTTATCATTGAACTTGGTCCAGTTCAACGACAAATACTGTCACACCCTGAAGTCCTTATACACAATATGTCTTATATTTGTATAAATCTCTGAAGCGTGAACCTGAGACAAACCCCTCTTATAAACATATAAAAACATTCCAGATCTATAAACATGACAAGAATAACTATAAGGTTTAAATAAATATAAAGTGCAATTAAGTTCTTAACAAGTTTCCTTCGTACAATCACTCACTCTCAAAAGTAATAAAAAGAAATGTTCTTCAATTCTTAACTCCTCAAGAGCTCTAATAAACCTTCAGATATCTCCTGAAAAATCAACATAACAAGAGTGAGCACAAAGCTCAGCAAGATGAACACACTTAACACATGTCACACATGCAACCATCAGTCATTATTACATTTTACTCAATATGCAATTAATGACAATACAAGTCAATTCATTTTCTTTATTTTGAATTTCTTGGTCCGTGTTAGACAAACTCTAAAAACTCCTCACAGTACAATTCTGGATCACACACCTGTACCTTTATTGGCAGCCTCTTGCAATGCCTCAAGTTCGTCGATGGCATCACACACCTTTACCTCTGTTGGTGGCCCATGACAACACCTCAAGGTCATCGATAAAATCGTAAGCTGTTCACTTAGGTGGAAATTTCATATTAGTCTAACAATTATAATAGTGTAGCAGAAATAAAGGTGTTATATCTTCTCTGCTATAGCGTCTCATACCACACATAGCGGGGTCGATCTAACTCAAGTTATTAATCCAGGGTAAGCTAGCTATATCTTTCCTGTTATAACTCTATAGCATCCTATATTACTATAGCAAGACCGATCTAACTAATTAACTGGGTAAAGTCTATGAATTTAACAATCTCACACAAGCATGCATGACAATTGATCATCATAAAGGATAATACAATTATAAGATAGTGACAAGATAAATGAAATAAAGTTAAGACACAAACATCAATTTAATAATTTAAGAAATAATATAATTTGATAGAAGTAATCTAACATGCATAGTCTCTAAGTTTCAAGAGAGAATCTTAACATGCATAGTCCCTACATTTAGTTGGAAAAATAACAATGAGACCCACCAAAAATCAGTGTGACCGGTGATGGATCGCCCATTGTCGGCAATCGATCGCCCAATGCCAGTGATCAATCGCACTGCACTGGTGATCGATCGCTCAACCTCTAGTGATCCCTCTATTTGTCTTATATTACGGCGATTGATCGCCCAAACCCTGGGATCAATCGCCGATCGCGAAATTTGGGGAAATCTCCAAATTTCTACACCAAAACCCTCTAATTTCCATTCTCTTCCTCCATACTTCATTTATAAGCATCCATACACCCAATATCAACATTAAAACACTCCTAGCACATATATTTGAGGATTTATGATGTTTTACACATGATTCAATTCTAGAAATCTAGATTTTCAAAAGAAGAAGAATCCCCAAATCTATTAATCCATTTTAAATTAACTTAAATCTTTAATGAGTATTTAGTATACCAAATACAACATTAAATATTATAGTACAAGGAATTAAATCAATAAAGAGAGTGTTTACTTACCTCAACTCTAAAGTTTATTGTTTCTAGAAGATAGAAAACCTTCAAATTGGTTTGCTTTAAGCTATTGACTATCCCTTGGTGAGAAATTAGGATCTTAAACCTTAAATCACCTTCTCCGAGCTTTACACCATACCTCCTCTTCTTTCTCCTTCCTTTCTCAAAGTTTTCTCTTAGATCATATTTTCCACCAAATGAGAGATTAGGTTATCGTTATCTTTTTATACTAAAAATCATTTTTGTGCTCTTACCCAAATATTATTGTTTAAAGTGTTTGATTACAACTTAATGATAAACTCTTAGTGTGTTATACTCATTTTAAATTATTTTATTCAAGATTATTAATTTCTCATAGCTAAACATCACACATGAATATTACTAAAATACCCCTAATTAGAAAATTACAAAAATACCCTTCACATATAGATTATAAATTCCAGAATTGTTACAAATACTCAACTCAAGCTCAGCTCATTTCAAGACAACTCACAAATTGGCTCAACTCATTAGAAGCCCTACTCATGACCATGTGGCGAATAATAGATATATTTTTGTAGTCAAAGTCACGGGCTGATCGTTGTCTATGTTACTTTCATCTCCCACATTGAGGAGGTGAAGAAGGAAAGGACTTGTTTTAGATCGGGAAGAATAAAGTATTTTAAAACAAATGAGAATAAAGAGAGAATTGTTTTTACTTTTTGTTAAGAGAGAGATAATGTCCTTTTAAAAAAACTTATTTATTTATTTTTAGCAATTTGATATTTAATTGTTCTTTAAAAAAAAAGGGTGGGGTGGGGGTGGGGGTGAGGGTGGGGTGGGGGTGGGGGATTTGTCCGAGCCTTTTGTTGTGTTGTTGTGATTATTGAACTTTATTTTCTTCCTAATTAAATGTGATTAGACTTGTAATGTTTATTTATTTTTACTTAAAAACAAGTTTAGGCTTTTCTTGAGAAAAAAAAAAATCCAAACGCAATAAAATGTAACCTATAATTTTCAGAAACGCAATCAAAGAAAAAGTTTAGGCTGTTCTTGAAACCGAACCCTCACCTAACAAAGAGAAATCTTGTGGCAATTACAACAACATGCGTCCTACTGTCTCAATTTGGTTAACGTTAACTCTTACGAAATAATGCTAACTCAATTTAGGTTTTCTAAAAAACTGACATTTTTCACATATTTTATGATTTCAAAAGGATTTTTAACCAGTAGCAAAGAGAATAGAAATCATTATCCTTTTGTCGAAAAAGAAAGGAACAAGGGTTTAAATATGAACAAGAAGCCCGGTTCAAGTGACAACGGGGCAGATATTATTTGTATCCGAATCCGTCTATTCTAGTAGCGAAGTGAATTCGGATAGTAATTTTACTATCCATTTATAATTGGATATGAATTCAAATACTAGTACATCCGATTCGATAAATATATGACCGATTATATATAAATATATATAATGGGAAATGATAGTTTCTGCGTGCATGTTCTGCCTAGTAGGAACGCACACGCATTTACGGGATGCCACGTGCTCTTTAATGCCCACAGAATCTGCCTCATACCACTAAATGTGGTTAAGATTCACTAACTTCCATCTAACCCCTAGGGTTCATCCATATACCTTGGTTTTTAGGATAAAAAAGTATTAACCTTAGTATAGTTAAGTTTAATCATAGTTAAATGGGCTCTACAAGCCGCCATATTTCCCTTTTAACACCCACTAACTATGGTTAAGATTCACTCACCCTTAGGGTTCATCCATCTAACCTAGGTTTTAGAATAAAAAAATAAAAAATGATTAACCTTAAGCTAGTTAAGTTTAACCATAGTTAAACAGACTCTACAAGTTGTCATGTGACCCTTTTAACACCCACTAACTGTGGTTAAGATTCACTCACCCTAGGGTTCATCCATCTACCCTTGGTTTTTAGAAAAAAAATAATAATTAATTTTTAATTTAATAAACCTTAAACAAGGTTAAAAGAGATTAAAGGGAACATGTGGCAAGAGGAGGGGCATCCGCGTTCCGCTAGACGGGATGTGGACGCGTAAAGTATCAATCCCCATAAATAATATATTTTAAATTTATAAAACTAATATAACCTTTAAAATATATTTTTCAAATAAAAATGTATATATTTTTTTACATTTTTTAAATATTAAATTATAATTTTTAAAACTTCTTAAAAAGTAATCGAATAATATCCAAATTCGAATATTTTAATAGGAGTCAGATTCGGATATCATATTTCACTATCTAGCCGAATATTTATTCGGATTCGGTTTAAATATAATCAGATACGAATTGAGATATACAACTATCCTCTCCGTTTCCAGCCTAACCACAATGTAAAACATAAAGAAAGTTTTTAATTAATGAAAAGTAATTAATGTATGAATCCCTATTGAAAAATGAGAGCAACCCAAAAATCGCCTCGTGAAGTCGTAGTCTAGTAGTTATGAACGTACAAGGGAGGGTATTTTTAACAGTAAAAATTTGAGTAAATTATACTCACCTCCCTGAGATTTGATGAAATTTCATAAACTTCCCCTCTTATTTATGAAATTACACTAACCACCCCTCAACTTTGGTTTTTGTAATAGATACCCCTTTCATTAGTTGGACGTTACTTTTATGGATAGACTTTAATGATGTCATCATTTAAACATTTTTAAAATGTCTAAATTACCATTTACAAAGTCAACTAATACAATTAAATAAATTGTAATTGGGTTAAGTAACCAAAGTCAATAGTATCAATTTAAGGTTAATATATATTTCCAAAACAGGTTAATGGTATCAACTTAAGGTAAATATATATTTCTTTTTCTAAAAACCAATGTTAGATAGATGAACTCTAGGGGTAAGTGAATCTTAACCATAGTTAGTGGGTATTAAAAGAGACACGTAGTAGCTTATAGAGACACTTTAATTGGGGTTAAATATAACTAACCTATGGTTAATATTTTTTTTTTTCTTAAAACTAAGGTTAGATGGATAAATCCTAAGGGCGAGTGAATCTTAACCACAATTAGTGGGTGTTAAAGGGAACACGTGGCGGTTTGTAGAGCCCCATTTAATTGTGGTTAAGCATAATCGACCCAAGTATTTTTTTTCTAAGAACCAAGGTTAGATGGATGAATCCTATAGGTGTGTAAATATTAACCACAATTAGTGGGTGTTAAAGGAGACACGTGGCAGCTTGTAGAGCCCCCTTTAATTATGGTTAAGCATAATCAACATAAGTTTTTTTCTTTTTTTCTAAGAACCAATGTTAGATGGATGAACCTTAAGGGTGAGTGAATCTTAACCATAGTTAGTGGGTGTTAAAAAGGACAATTGGTGGCTTGTAGAAATCCCTTAACTGTGGTTAAACATAATTAACCTAGAATTAATATTTTTTATTTTTTTCTTAAAACCAAGGTTGATTGATGAATCCTAGGGGTGAGTGAGTCTTAACCACAGTTAATGTGTGTTAAAAGGGACACATGGCGGCTTGTAGAGCCTCCTTTAATTGTGGTAAAGCATAATCAACTTAATGTTATTTTTTCTTTAAAAACTAAGGTTAGATGGATAAACCCTAAGTGTGAGTGAATCTTAATCATAATTAATGGGTGTTAAAATGGACATGTGACGGCTTAGGATGTGTGTTTTTGGTTGAGCTTTCAAACTAAGCATACATGTTTCCTCTAAGTAATAAGAGTAAAATTGGAAAAGAATATCATTAATTAACAGAGTTAATAGGATGAGCCTCACAGGAGAGGTCAAAAGAAGAGAAGAGGTTTCTGAAATTACTCTAAACCTCAGGGGAGGTGAGTGTAATTTTTGGGTTGCAACTGTTGAACGGTCAACCGTAAGGTCCTGTTGATAGTTAATTGCAAGGTGTTTACATTGAAAATGGGGTACTCCGATTAGCTCTTGAACCGGAGCTCCTATCATTATCATATTTAAAGTTTCAAACACATAATTTTTCAACCAAGTTACCCGACACCGATTGTTGCAAGGCTATATTTAAATAAAATTATTTAATAATAATAATAATAATCTCCATCGTGCAATAAGGGTCGAAATCTTTGCCTTGAGTTTGGTAAGACTCATGCTAAGGGTGGATAATGTTAGGTTTATCTAATGGTTTACCCTTCTTCTCCCATACTCCATTGAGTTTGCTAGGAGATGTCATGACTCATGAGTTGCAGATAGGGATGGCAATTTCGACCCGCCCTGTAGGGGCACGGACCCGCCCATCCCTATAGTGTCAGTTTTTTTTTTCAATTTAAACGGTTTTAAGGGCGGGTTTGGTATATAAAAAAGAAAACAGATCCTGGGGGCAGGGCTGGTTTTAGTATATCCCGCCCCGCTGCCCTGCCCCGCTCCGCTCCCGGCATCTTTCTTTGCTCTCCTCGGAGGCTCGAACTCCACCTTCTCCTCCTCACTCTAAGTCTCAAATTCAACTATCATTTACAGATTAGTATGTGTATTCATCATCCCTTTGTGTAAATTTATTCACGTATGTTTATTCATCTTCCCGGTTTGGGTGATCTCTAGACTTGTTTTTTATTATTATTGATTTTGATCAGATCCAAGATTACCATAAAGCTCGGTTCTCTTGGTGAAACTTTTAAAGTCTGAAACATTAATGTTTTGAAACAAGAGGCAAGGAGTATGAGAGGAGAGGGGAGAGGGTTTCTAACTCTTTTACACAATGATATCTCAGATTTATTAGCTCAATCTAATTATTAGTTCCACATGTATGGAACTTAAAAAATCAAAAAAAAAAAATTTGGAATTTGAAAGTTCCTTAGTTGTAGAACTTTTGCACTCTATGGAATAATATAATTTTAGACATTAAGTAAAATTTGACATGAAACAATAAAAGTTCTAGACTTCAAAAGTCCGACCAAAAGAACAGAGCCTAAGGCTTTTGTAAACCGGAATATAGAGGTGACATCCAGGGTGGGGATGGTTTCACATTATATAACCCCCAGTCGGGGCACGGTTTATTATAATCAGGTCGGGGATGGGTAGGTAGAAAACCGGCCCCACCCTGTTGCCATTCCTAGTTGCAGAGGCTTTATAGAGACTACAGTCAAGTACTGTTAAAAGACAGGCAAGTCAACAGACACAAAGTAGATATATACATACAAAGTTTCAGGCCCCACCAAACAAATCTCACCAGACTAATCCTGACCTGCTTAAATGATCATAACAGACCAATCTACTAATTGGAAGATCATGACCACCTGATCAAGTTTACTTCGGGCCAAGAGATGATAGTGGGCGGCCTGGATTAAAGGTAATCAATCCACTTTGCTTGATCAAAGGACCTGAACACAAATCATTCCATTAAATTAACCAAAACCATTCAACCAAATTATGATCGATCATCCATTGCCGATGATAGACATGCTTAGTTTCATATATAAATCTTGCCTTGTTAGTACTGTAATGTATAATAAGAGTGTGAACCAGTGGAAGTCAAACACAAAACCGCTCGTCAAACCACAATACCGCTTGAGACGCCAGTTGCGATTATCACCCATAATGTAAACAAAACAGAGAGGTGAAGGAGAACTAACCAAAGCTAGATTCCAGATTCCCTTCAAGTAACCCTAACAAGAAACAAAAGAAATACACAAAATTCCCAGTTTGATCATTGAAACTAAAGAATTATTCCATCAAAACATGGAAATGAATTCCCCACCCATGCGATCCTGAGCAAAATCCACCCAGAAAGATGTGTTGGAGGAAGTCTCAAAGCTTCAAAGATACTTCACCAGATCACCAATTTTTATTTATCCAAAAAGAAAGTCCCTTTTAATTCTTTTTTTCCTTCTTAAATTTTCAAAACCTATAGGCCAGGTGAAAAGGGGGATCTTGAAAATCTGCATATCCTTCATAAATAAACCGCCGTCCCACTTGCTGCTCAACAGCACTCTCATTTCGCATGGAACTTGCTGCTGACGGATTCGTAGCTGGGGACATTAATAACTGCGGAAAATAAAAGATGTCTCACTCCCGAACACTAATGAAATGAAAAGCAAATAACTCTCATTGAAACGAGAATTTTACCATCTCCATATGAAGCCATTGTGAGAGGTGAAGAAACAATCTTCTGGGCAATAGAAGTAATATCCTTCAAAGTAACTTCATCCACAGCCTTCAAGAAATGCTCCACAGGCTTCCTGTGAAAAAAATACAAACAATTCTACAATGATAAAACAAAGATCTTAAATTGAATTTAATTGAAAAGTAAAAAATTGCAATTTCAGCAATTTGGAACTCAGTAAGTATTTTCTCATCCCCTAATTGGAGAAAACAGAATCAATTACAAGGACTCTTATTAAAACTCAATCAGCTCTCTGACCTCAACAACTTTAAGGAACTAACCCAGTTTGACATGATGACCCTTGACACCTTTTGCAGTTGGCAGGCAGTCCTCACAAGTGGGATCTATTGAGTATGGGAAGTGGTAAAAAATGGATATTTCACTCGTTTTGAAAATGACTCTTACTCAAGTGCTTCAGAGGGAACTTCATGGAAGCAGCAGCATTTGCACCGAAATTTTGAGAGATCAAGGAAAAGACGTGACCCATTTCCAAGTGTGGATTAACAGAGTTTCAACCAAGGTTAGGACATTCTGTCAGGAAACTTGTGGGGTTCCAGCTATTATAAAGTGGGGACTGTGGGAGGAAGTCCTCTGCAATTTTTCTTGATACATCTTACAAGATCCTCAGGGAGATTATCAAAATAAGTGAATGTGTGTACAGTTGTTTACAGGGAGAACTGAGAAAACAAGAGGTCGGCCTATTTCGTACATCGAAATTTTCATCATGAAGATTCTGTTGATCTATAACGTCAAACCTCCAATCTGTTAATCAATGTTCACACCTAAGTAAGCTTTATTAATATGTTACATGTGCAAGGGCCATAACTAGCTATGGGATGGAAGTAGAAACAGAGAGGATTCTTTGCAGCATAGGAGAAATCTAGCCACAAATCACAACCACTATTTAGAAACCCGGGCAAGACGGTTGAACCATGAACCAGTAGTAAAAACAGGTTGTATGATCCTCAAAACCAAATCGGCTAATAAAATTAAAGTCGTCCAGGACCAGCGGTTGAACCACCGACCCATTTGGATCGTTTAACGGATCACCAAACTGTCTGGGTCCGTGCAATTTTAGTTTAAAACGAAGTAATTAAAAATAAAACTGTAGGGATCTACCGTTACTCTTACAGATTAGAAAGAGGGGAGAAAAGAGCGCACTAGGAAGTGTCTCCAACTTCTCGTCCTCATTGAAATACTGTCTGCAATGATCAGGTTCATCGCTCAATCTATCTTTAAGTCTAAAATCAGGTTTATCTACTTTTGATTTGGATTGACTCAATTTGGACCGTAGTTTCTTGGGTTTGTAATTGACTCTGTTTTACATTTTCTTTGGAGATTTAATCTGTGTGTGTTTATCAAAGTCCCTTCTGTGAATTTCTTACTGCAGTTAGTAATCTGGTTTATATTTTTCTTAGATACTATAAATCACTTTTTGTATTGCTTTCTAATTTCCTGTGGTTTAATACTGAAATAGGATTGCTCATTGATTCATTCTTCTTTAGTTTAGCTTTTCAGATCTTAAGTCTTATTGCTGTCAATTTTCCTTCTTCACATAATCTAATGTAGATTTCAATGATATTTGCTTTGTATTAAGGTTTGTACAATTGTACTTAACCTTAAAATAAATCTCTGATTTCATTTCTCCTATTAATCGATCCAACAAGGTGGTTATAATCATATAATCAGGTCAAATTTTGGCTTGCGTAGTAGTTAAAATATGGTTCAAAAACCCAAAAAAACTCAACTCGGTCCAATTCAGCATGTGTGCGCGCGTGTGCACACAATGTGTGTGTGCGCGTGTGTGTGTATGTGCGCACGCGCGCGCGCCAATTACCAATTTCTAGGCATTATTTTTTTGATCAATAAAGCATTTTATTAAGAAAGAATAGAAAAAAAACTACATTAAAAACAAAAACTAAAAACTAAAGACCTCTGAGTTTACAAGCGAGTAAACTCAGCCCCGGCCAGCCTCTCCCCCCCCCCCAATCTCTACAAAATCTCCTGAATTTCCTCCCTAGTAAATTGAAGGCCTACCCACTCCAAAGCTAATCAAGCGAATGCGATCACAAATCCTTGGTACTGAAGATATTTTATCTTCAATACTCTACTATTTCTCTCTTTCCATATTAGCCAAGAGATAGCCCCAGGAAGGACCCCCAAATCTTCTCCAAACTCCCTTGCCTTTAACCCAATACCAACTGTCAAAGAGGTTACGAAAAGATGAGGGAAATACCCATGCCACTCCCACTTTGGATAGAAAGAAACCTCACACCTCCGTTTCCATTGGACAATGCAAAAGAAGATGATCCGTTGTCTCTTCCGCTTGGAGGCACATGAAACATCTGTTTGCCATACTCCAGCCTTGATGTTGCAACTGGTCCCCGGTTAGGATTTTTCCCATCAAGTTGTCCAAAAAAAGAAAGAAACCTTAGAAGGGATACCTGAGTTCCATACCACTCTATGAGGGAAGGAGTATCCCGAAGAAGGAAACATTGACTGATACAAAAGCTTCACCGAAAAGCGTCCATTTCTGCACCTCGACCAAAGTCTGCAGTCCCTAAGCTCTGGTTTCACCCCTGTCAAAGTAATACGCTCCAAAAGCCGAGAGAAATCGCTGATTTCCCAGTCATTAAGATCCCGACGCAGCCTTGGACACCAAACTATATCCTCTGATTTCCAAAATCATCCTTGAGCCTCGTGGACCCTGACCAAACATCCTTCCAAAACCTTATCTCCGTTCCTCTACTTGCCCGATAAGTTAAGAAAGGCGCAATCAAATCGGCACTGGTCATGATCCCCTTCCGAATCCCTAGACCGTGTGTGCTCCTTACCTCCCGAGGAATCCAGCAAGAAGTCTCCCCATACTTAGCCACAATCACAGCCCTCCACAAACTCTCCCTGTCCTCACCGAACTCCACACCCATTTTCCAAGCAAAGCTTTATTCATTTGAATCAGCGACTTGAGATTCAGTCCTCCATCTTCCTTGGGTTGACGCAACTTTGGCCAAGCTACAAGGTGATACTTCCCTTTCTCCTCTCTATCATTCCATAAAAACTCCATCTGAATCCTTTCTAAGAAGTTGGCTACTGATTTGGGAATGGTGATAGACGACATAAAATAAATTGAAAGACTTTACAACGTACTTTGGATCAAAGTCAATTTCCCCCCTTTAGATAAGTAGGAAGCCCGCCATCCTGACAATCGTCTTGCAAAACGATCTAGAACAGGATTCCACACCAATTTGGCCTTATAGTTTGCTCCCAATGGCAAACCTAGATACATTGCAGGAAGGGACCCCACTCTGCAACCTAGACAAGTGGTGAGGTGATTTAGAATATGAACCTCCCCCACCTGCTAAAATTCAGATTTAGCTAGATTGGCACGCAAGCCTAATACCGCTTCAAAACAGCCTAGCAGACAGCGGAGATGAAAAAGATCTCTTCTCGACGCTCGACTGAAAATGAGGGTATCATCCGCAAATTGGAGATGGGAAATCCTCAACCCAGTCTGTCCGACCTGAAAGCCTTCAAAGAAGGTTCCCTCTGCCTTTGCTATCATTCTGCTCAAGGCTTCTGATACAATGATAAACAAAAAAAGTGAAAGGGGATCCCCTTGCTTCAACCCCCTAGAGCTCGGGAAGTACACCACCGGACTCCCATTAAGCAAGATGAAATAGGAGACCGACGATATACAAGTCCGCATCCACATCCTCCACTTCAGTCAAAACTCCATCCTGCCTAGTAAGTAAATTAGGAACTCCCAGTTAACATGGTCATAAGTCTTTTCCATATCAACCTTAGAAAGAATCCCCGGGTTCATTTCTCGCTTCCTAGAGTCGATACATTCGTTTGCCACCAGAAATCCATCTATTATTTGGCGCCCTTCAACGAACGCACTCTGAGGAGGGGATATGAGAGTCTCCATAACTCTCTTGAGACAAGTTGCCAGAACCTTGGCATTTTAGACGACCAAACCACAAAACTTGAAAAACCTGGGTTTAAATAACCCAAAGTAGGCTGGTTTTGCAGTCTCAAACAACCTAAAAATCAAGTTCAACAGAAGGCATAGTAGGCTGATTTTTGCAGAAAAAATCTGATGCAAAAAGCAGTGACACACTGACATTTGAGTTTAAGTTCTAAAAAAATGAAAATTGTAAAAATACCCTTCCATGACTCGACCAAGTTTAGTGAGTCGAAAAACTCGAGTCCACCGAGTTACCTGAGAAACCCGCCGAATAGTGTTTCCTTCGAGTTTTGAGGTGACTCGAAACTCTGTCGAGTCAAGTAACTCGGCTGAATTTCGAGTCGACTCGCCAAGTTTTCGAACTAATGAGTTATACCACTTTGATGCATTCACCCTCGTTTATTCTATTATTAATTTTGTTCATTTAATATTTTTTCTTCTAATTTCTTCAGAATTATTCAGATTTTTCTTTATTTTATTACCTATTTTCTGATATATTAATTTTTTTAAAAATATGTTATGACATCATGCTGATGTCATGGTTGAAGCATTGACATGACCCAGTATCTTTAACGGGCGGACCAATGGCTGGGCTTCTAAAAATTGATCACAAATTGATTTTTTTATAGCATTGATCGCAATTCACAACCAAAAAAGATAAAAAAAAGTCGATAATTATTCAGGAATACCTCTCCCCATATGTCAAAATCTGACGACCTATGTCTTCTGATGCAACCATCTGCAAGATGCACCTCATAATAAGCATATAAAAAAAGATGTCTGATATGGATCATGGTCCAGAACAATAACACAATATACAAGCAGCAAGCAGGAGAAAGTAATAGAGTGATTGCATACTCTAGATTCCAGGTTCATCAAAACTGCAGACTTTGTAGACTCTTTAGCACGGTCTAGCTGTACCTGGTCAACTGCCAGAAAAGAAGAACCAGAATATCAGAAAGTAGCTACAAGGAAACAAGCAGCTTGCCAAGAAACCGCACCGGCAGCAGAAGCAGACCTTGTCCAGGAGTTGCGACTGCGAGAAGTTCTCTTGCTGCTATATCAACAGCTTTTGATACAAATTCAGAGCCCTAAGTCCAGAAGGTGAAAACATCCTCAGCTTAAAGAGGCATAATAAACAGTGGCAATCATACATAGTGCACACAAATTGAGAACTATGCCCACCAAATCAGCATGTATAATGAACTAATTAATAATATTAAATGCCCAATGGAAAATGAAACAGTTTCAGGGGAGGTGTAGATGATTTAAAGACTTCCCCAGAAAGAAGGAAAAAATAAAAGGAAGACAGAAATACAGCTCCTATATCACCCTGCCATGCGAACTCCTATATCACACTGCCATGCAAAAGTTTAAGCATATTTCTTAAGCATTTGACATGAAATACTGCTCCTACATCACCCTGCCATATGAAAAAACACTGACGATTTAAAAGCATATTTTCATTAGCTACAAAACATGAGGAATAGTGTAAGATGCGTGATTAAAAGAGTACTTGTATATGCTTTTGGAATTTCTTGTACTGTGAGGGACAAAGATTAAACTTCTTCATTTTACTTTGATCTTCCTTAAAATTGTCCCCGATACATTGGCTTAAAAGGATCGCTGTATTTAAAAGTGAGTCCTCTAGTAAGGACAATCAGCTTGCAGCACTTTAAGTAAAGTCTAATATCATCAAGTAAAGTATCAAAGAACATTATTTAAGAAGCTCAATTTTAGCAGAATTCAAATATTTTATTTGGAACTTTGTCACCTCCTTCAGGTCAGCCTAGTCACCCAAAAAAGAAACCAAAGTATCAAACTTACATTTATTTTAGTTCTCAGTCTGTACATATATGAGAGAAACTAATGTTTATCAAAATTTCCCCCCCTGGAAAACCTTTTGACCCTTACACGAGCTTCTATGGAGGATTTCAGAGTCTTTTACTCATGGTTTTTGCTACAAGTTCATATCATTTTTTTTTGGAAGGCACAAGTTCATATCATGTTATCTTCTGGCAAATAAAATATGCATCTTCCTTCTCCACAGTAAAGCAAACAATGAATTAGTTAGAAAATTAGCCTAAATGTAAACCACTCCAGATAACATGCCAAAATCAATCCAATCATATATTCGGCAGCATGCACATATAATCAGGAGTCGGCTTCTTCAAGTTGTTCATTAAACTAAGTGGAAAACTCAACCTAAGTTACGAATTCCAAAGAGCATCAAGTCTATCAAGGAATACAAACTATACGACCTACAAATTAGTAAGGCATAGATCTTAGACATCAACAACCAAAAATTTCCTTATATTGTATAAACTCAAACAATCCCATCAAGAAATTGGTAACAGACCATAACATCGAAAAACATTTTTTGGCATCATGCAAATTTAGTAGCTAACAAGCCAATCTTTCAAATAATAAATAAATAAATAAAATGGTTAAAGGAAGCAAATTTAATGAATGAGACGTTGGTGGGATTGGGATATAAACCATACGAAATATGTGAAATTCATGCAAAATAGCAGAAAGAGTTCAACATACAACATGATCAACTGAAAAAAGGAAAGTTCCCATCATGACACATGAAAAGGACTGAATCATCAAGAGAAAAACAGACCACTAAAATGAAAAGAATTACAACAGTGAGAAGTGTAGAATTAAACTAAAAATGCGCAACAATCAAACAGGGAACAATATGACAACTAAGAAAAAATGTGGCTCTAAGTGCAAGCAACACATGAAAAGGACTGAATCATCAAGAGAAAAACAGACCACTCAAATAAAAAGAATTACAATAGTGAGAAGTGTAGAAGTAAACTAAAAATGGGCGACAATCAAACGGGGAACAATATGACAACTAAAGAAAAGATGTGGTTCTAAGTGCAAGCAACTCGAGTTCAACAATCAAGTATCAGTGAGATAATAAGGAAGAGAAGTTAGGGGAGAAGTTTACTATATAACCTAGAAAACGTAAGCCATATCTGCCAAAAAGTTTAGGGGTCCAAAAGGGTGACTTACAGTGGTAGCGTGAATTCCAAAGATGCCAGTATTATTATATATGCTGTTGAATGCAGAAAAAGACTCAATTTGTTGATGCTCATTTAAGACGCGGAGATCTGTTAGCATGAAACGTACGCAACAAAGAGCATAGTCAAAAACTGAAGAAAAAATTTGAGATCATATATTTCAGAAGCATACTAATGCCTTTATTAAAACAATAACAGAAAGAGGGGAAAAGAGAGAATGCTATCCCCTGATATCAAATAAGTTAACTACAGCAGATAACATAAATGATTTCATTTGTCAAGTATGTACAACTTACATAGCCATGAGTACATCCCTTTTCCAGGACCCCCTGCTGAGAATGAGCCACCTCCTCCCAAAAGCAGCTGCAGGAAGGTCAGTTTTTTATTACTTCCATTCTTAGCATATAAGAATCAGAAACACGGAAGAAGAAAATAAAGGCAACAAATACATAAGAAACAAGAAAGAAAACACAATACTAAGCTTTTTGAGAAAATCTATGAAGGAGAAGGCAAAAATAACTACTAACAAACAGAACACTTGAGAGAAAGCCAAGATAAAAATGTGAAACCTGAAGAACAGTTAAAGTCATAGCATCCTTCTCTTTATGCCATCCGCCAGGAACTTCAAATGCAAGAGCAACATGTGTTTTCTGGCCTCACAAGGGGTAACGAAAATTTAATCAAAAACAGCACTATTAACTAATCATAAAGGAACATGGGGAAACAAGAAAAAACAGCTCATATGGAACATCCATAATACACACCCCTGAATCAGCTTGACAACGATAATCACCTCCAACATACACGGATTTGGGCTCCTCGGGACGAACCACGATGGGAAGGTCAGACAAAAGTGGCTCTGCAATGGATAAAAGCTCCTCATGTTCAATCCCAGATGCTGCAAGTACAATCCGAGGGGCAGTATAATTCTCCTGAAATTCACAAACAGCCGTCTGAGAAAAAGAACCCAAAGAACATAAACAGATAAATAAATGAATGACTATGTGAAGCATAAAAAAATATGTGTATAGTTTTATAGTCTTACAGCAACAAATTCCTCTAAAATTGTACTATCCAATCTGTTTATTGCAGATTCAGGAGCCAAAAGAGGATTGGCCAATGCACCAGAATAACCAGCAGAGTGAATAGCCTCCAAAAGCAAGCCCTGAGGGTTGTTCGATATTTCTCCAATCTCCACTTTCACCTTCTGCAGCTGCAACAGCATATAGTGTAATTCAATAAAAACAGAAAATCTGGCATGCCATCTGCCAGTGGATGCCTTAAGGAAAGAGTGGCAAGCATGCATCACAAGATGATAGAAAAATACCTGTTCATTGACCTCCCAATCCAGGAAGACGGGGTTCCTTACACAATCAATAAGCAGCTCTAACATTTCAGGAGCGTAAGTCTTCAGAGCATCATAAGAGTACCCCATCTGCTCCCGAGAGGCTGAGGCTGTCACATTGCCTCCAATAGCCTCCACTTCCCGCACGATTCGCAAGTGGCTTCGGTTCGCTGTGCTCTTGAAGGCCATCCGTTCCAGGAGGTGAGTGGTCCCAAATGAGATTGGTGTCTCATAGATGGAGCCGCAGTCAACATATAAGCCTATTGAAGCAACAGGATTCTGCTCAACCAACCCAACCAACGGCAATTTGGTTAAGACGAGAAAATTTTAATTCCCTCCAAAGAGGATGAGAGGAAGGAAGAGAATATGTGCATAAAGAAGTCAACAATTTTAAAACACCCTATACATACCGCCGACGTTTCTGAGGCTATTTTGACGCCATTGGGGAGAGTTGTTATCTTGGTCTTGCCTGGTTCGACATAATCAGGTAGTGGAGGTGGGAGGGTAACGCCTGGGAGTGGAAATTCTAGAGGAGGAAGAGAACTAGACCGTTCCCCAGTAAGCCAGCTAAAGAAACTCCCAGAAGAGGATGGCCTTGTTGCCACAGCACTTGAGCTTGCAAACCTCCCTGCCGCCCTAATGCCCGCACGCCCCTACTCAGAAAATTTTGTATTGGAACATGACAGATTTTCCCTTTCGTAAGACTTCCCATATAGAATCACAAAAAATAAAATGCTCTATCGCTATACCCTTAAATTAAAAAAAATTTCTTTGTTGGGTGGGAGAGGTAGATGCTAATGTAATCAAAACACCACTATATAATGCTGCAAATTTCCTGTTTTATATTAAAACACACTCTTGTTATTCAATAAAATTTGCCCTTTTCAAAGCTGTTCGGAGATACAAATTCCTTGCAGAAATAACAAAAGGAACAAAATTTTCTCCCTAGAACTGCAAAAATATGTAATTTTTATATGAGCTCTCTCTTGCAGAGACATAGAGAAAACCATATCGAATCATTAAAATAAGCGTGACAACGTATACTATCAAACTAGAATCAGATCAAAAACTACACATAAACATTAAAGATTGAAAGAGAAAAACTCTATTTGGATGATTTACAAACAACTTTTGTAAAGGATTCAAGAAAAAAACCAAAAGTGTAGATTTTCCAGAGATGTGTTCATGAGCATTAGTGTGATTAGACGATCCCAATCGACGAGAAGATGTTCAGATTAGGGTTTTGATGGATTTAGAAACTGACCTTGAGAGCTCCAAGTCGTGAAGCTGCGGTTCTGTACATGATCGATTAATGTGAAACCCTAGAAAATCTGGTTTCGCTCCGCTCTCTGTTTCCTCAGGGCGAGGTCGTTAGATAATCGGAGACAGCTGTGGAAAGGAAACACGCGCGCTCATGGGGGTATCCTTTACCTTTTGTTTATGTGAGCCATGCTTTCACACGTGAGAAATGAGCAGCAAATGAAAACCTAAACTCTTCTGAACCTTCTCCATCTTGAGTTTTCATAGAAATTGTGGGCCCTACAATGGGACAAATCCAAGCCGTCAAATAAGAAAGCTTCGTATAGTCAGCCGAATAAGATGAATCTTAACCATCCTTTTGGTAGAATTTTTCAAACTAGTGCATTTATGTTAGGACCATCCAGTTAGATTTTGTTCTAACTTCTAAATTTCGTCAATATGGACCTGGGTCGGAAAGACCCGCCCCGTGAGATTCTTTTCTTCAAACATTAGTGTAAGTTATGTGGAGCAAGGTTTTAAATCGTGTTTATATCGGCAATTTCAGTCCTCCAGACGAAATCGAAATTTCAAAAATTTTGGATTTCTCATCAAAATTTTATTAAAATTAAATATTTCACCGATATTTATCAAAATTTTGCCTTCAAAATTTTGAAAATTTCAACTGGAATAATTTTTTAAAATTTTTTTTTAATATATTTATATAAATATTATTAGTTTATTTTTAATCTCATTATTTTATTAAAAAAACAAAATAAAAAAACTATTTAAAATTAATTTTCCAGAATTTCAATCAAAATAGTAAATCCAAAATATTTTTCATATCAATTTCGTATGGTGGGAAACGAAACTGAAACTTCGCAAAATTTCGAACCATGATGTGGAGTTCTAGAGCTACCATTAGATGGGTCATGCTAAGAAGATCCTCGAGTATGAAGAAGAATCAACTTCTCTGAGACTTATGAAGCCCGACACTTTGCAAGTTTTGTCATTTGACAACATACATTTTCTTTTGAGAATTAGATGTATTGTTTATCTCTTGATTTGTAATTTTTGTAAGACATCAAATGCAATAAAATGAATTATTTCAAATCTTATAAAAAATGACAAGACTTGAAATCTTATAATGGTAAGAATTAGTTTTATTAGAAACATTGATAAAGTGGCTCAGATTTTCTAACAACTACCATAATAAAATGCAAAGTGTCAAGCTTTATAAGTCTTAGCAAAAGAACGAACCTAAATGTCATTCTTTTGTCGAGACTAATAAAATGCATGTACTTTGCAAGTTTTGTCATTTGATAATAAACATTTTCTTTTGCGAACTACTAGATGTATCTTGTTTTAATTTCTTGGGTTGTGATTCTTCTAAAACCTTTTTTTTTTTTTTTTGGTAAATTCTCCTAAGACTTCAAATGCATCAAAATAAATAATTTCAAATCTCATAAATAATTATAAGACTTGAAATCTCATGATTAACAATTAATTTTGTTAAAAATCTTAACAAAATGACTCAAATTTCATAACAGCAACCATGACAAAGGCCAAAGTGAAAGGCTTTGTAAGCCTTCTTAGCAAAAGAAAGACCATTATTCCGAAGCACCTTATCCAGTGGACCATCAATTAGTAATGGATGGAAGATGATGTCAAGTTAGAATGGGATAGGAGTTTTTATTCTCTCTTGGATTCCTTCCCACAATATACCAAATGCCCTTCAATTTCCAACTCCAAATAGCAATGGTCGCCATGGGATAAACTAACAAACACATCAAGTATTTATGCAAATGCCCAACCCAACCCCAATTATTTAAAGAGCTGAACTATTGTTATGTGCAGTTTAAAGGAATATAAAGAGTCCTCAAATGTATTGTCCTTTTTTATTATATGGCCCTTGCTCAAAGTACCTATAGGTCTGATGGCACCACGTGCCCCTCACATGAGGGTGATCTAAGATCAAGTCTCGGGGAGAGAAAAATCACCTCTTAGTGGCCTCGCAAGCAAGAGAAAAAAAATCTCAAATTTTTATTGTGTTTATGCCATTGCAAACATGTTGGAACTAATGTTCAACCCAAAGGATTATTTCATCGGGTTTATGCATACCGACTCTAACCTGTTATTAATAAAGATGGAAAGAAGAATACGAAGCGAGTTCCGGAGGGGATGGTGGATCAGATCAGGAATTGCAACCACCGTAGTGTTACTTCTACTACTTTTTGGGAGCATCAGCATGGAGATAGATACAAAACAAAAACTAGGTGGATGGAATCATTCAAAAATGAGAATTAGTACACTACAGTTCCTTATAACCAAGTAAATAAGTGAGAAAAAACCTCTAGTTTAAGACCATTATCATAGGCATTTTAAGAGAATATAAAGAGTCCCAGTATGTACAACATTCCTAAAGAATATTACCTCTTTTTTTTTTTTTAAATCTAAAATAGTATAAAAGATATAGAAACCAAAATTCCAAATTAACATGTACCTCAAGTTTAGAATCTCTCTCTCTCTCTCTCTCTCTCTCTATATATATATATATATTCTGAAATGGATAGAACATCCTCATCTCCTTTGTAAATGACCAAAGTGATAGGTAGTAGTAGTAGTAGTTGGTATTGCTAGCCTATTCAAGTGGTTGGTTAATACAGTTATTGATAGTGTTGTCTATTAGTGGGTGACAGATTATACTTTATCTATTAGTCTTTGGATGTGGATAATTAATTAAGAAGTGGGACCACATTACTTGACTGAATTTGCCATCTCTTCATTCCTACTTGTGCTCTTACAGGATGCTATTCCCTCTGCTTTTCACCATTTGCATACCCATATGCAGTCTATCAGAGAGCTATATATTATGGTAATGGCCGTTCGGATCCGTCATAATTGTTATCATGATGGCGAAAATGGCGGTGACGAATGGCTGGCAATTATCGGGTTTGTGCTACCACCATTTGTTGACGGAGCCGAAGATTTCATGGACTGCTAACGTGAAGTTCCGTGGGCTATCGAGGGGTGAGCTGAAGTTTCTTCTTCTTCAATGAGATGTGTTCTTAATGTTGTTCTTATTTATTTAGATGTTTCCATGGTTGTATTTCCAGTTTCTACTTTGTGTAAATTAACATCTTCTTCCCCAGGGGGCAGCTTCCCCCAAACTTTTGAAAAACAAAAAATTACTATGCTATTTAGTTATTTAGTAGGGCATAGCCATGGGGCAAGGGGGGCAGCTGCCCCTCTGAACTTTTGAATATATATATATGCTATGTCATTCAATCATTTAACAGGTCATAGTCATCGGGCAAGGTAGCAGATTCCCCCTAAAGAAGAAGTAACAATACCCGGACGAGATGACCCACGAACTTAGTCCTAAAAAAAAAATTTGCCCCAACCATTTGTTAGATTCCCTTCCATTAGAAACAGCTGCAAATCGATACCATTTGATAATCGTGACTGTTCAAGCGATTATATGCTTAGGATCCTCCCTATAAGTATGCTAGCTCTAAATTAGATTGCAAAGATATTCAGAACAGTGTGAATTTCAGTTCATGGAGAACCCATGCTGATGAAATTTTATTAATGAATTCTTTTTTCCTAAGCTTGGGATGGCTGAAACAGTGAGTTTTTTTTTGTTGAAAACAGTCCAAGGGCTGGATGGCCAGTCATATGGATGGTCCAGGTTGATGACCATTATGTGTACCATGTCCAAGGCATTTCCAATAGGAGCATAAGAATAATGGACTTATCATCTGTGAAATTCAGCAAACCTAAAATTCACGAATAATTAAGGAATTTTTTAGAAATCGGCAAATTTTGTTACTATGGTTGTATTCTTCTGTGTTATTCTTCTCTTCTTTTATCGCTTCATATGATTCTGTTATTTTTTCTCAGGAAATCTTTATTGAAAATAAAGAAATTAATGTCACAATGAAAATACGTGCCATTCTCACCCAAAAGATCCTCCAAATGTAATTCTTGATTTTCTTATCCAGGTTTCTCAGGCAAACCGCTTTTCTCGACAACCCCAGGTGCTAAACTCTACAATTTCCCCACACCATCTCTAGGTGGTAATATGCCCAAGAAAAAAGGAGCTCAAGTGTTCTCTCCCAATATCTCATCACCAAGCACGATAGTAGAATTTCTTGACGCATATGACGATGAATATAACGGGGTCATCATCGATCCGGAGTTCTTACCCTCGAGTGCCAATGCATTTGCATCCGCCCTTCGGGGTTCACTGTCCCACTGGAAGCTAAAGGTTTGATATCTATACAAACCCCATTATGAATTTACAGTTTCTAGTCCAAAAATATGCAGTTCGAAATTAAAATAAATACAATTCAGCAGTTAGTACTACAATATGAGTATTCTCGATGTAATTGAAGATGTTCATCATTTTGAATAAATTTTCTCATTTGATGTGCAATGCAGGGGAAAAGGGGGATATGGCTCAAGATACTACAGGAACAAGCTGATCTTGTTCCGATTGCGATCCAGGTAATTGGTCTGTTGCTCTTGCTGGTTAATTTGAAGGATATATAAAATTCCCAAATATAAAAAATTAAGATATTACCCTCTTCTAATATATTACTTTGGTGGGTATCTATATCTAGATATAAAATTCTTTATAGCCTGTAAGATGGGGTTGAAGTCGCAACATCAATGCCTCGAAACTACTTTAAGCAAGTTTTTTATTTATTTACTTTCAGGAAGGTTTCAATTACCACCATGCTGAGCCTGGATATGTTATGCTAACATATTGGATTCCTAATGAGCCATGCTTACTCCCTGATAGCCCTTCTCATCAAATTGGTGTTGGAGGATTCGTGATCAACGAAAAAAGAGAGGTGTTGCTATTTGTTTTTCTTCATTTTTTCCCTTTTTTTTTTTTACTTGTGTTGCTTGCGAATATACTTACTCTGCATATTTCCTCTAAGACAAAGCATCTTACCTCTCTAAGTCGCCAATTTTTTCGTCATGTAGATCCTTGTGGTGAAAGAAAAATGTCCTTGTAGTTGCTCGGATATATGGAAGTTGCCAACAGGTTATGTTAATAAGGTACTAATCTTCTAGTAAGAATGCCATCTATAACATATCTTAATGTCCTCAAAAGTAACTATAGCATTTGCATTTTTCTACTGGTTCATAGATAACTATATATTCTTCAAACAAGAAAATAATGGTGGATTCCTCTCTTTTTATTTTCTTTCAGTCTGAAGAACTATTCTCTGGAGCTATAAGAGAAGTGAAAGAAGAAACTGGTGTAAGAAGAAACTTATCTTTCTCCTCTCATTTCCTTTCTTTGCTTGAGTTATAGTGTGGTTGTTTAACTATTTCAATTTCATATACCTCTTACATCTTTTTTTTCTTCCACAGATAGACACAGCTTTTTTAGAAGTGATTGCTTTCAGGTAAGAACAACTTCAATTTCTTTACCAACTGCTTACTGCAATTTCGATATCAAGCTGGCCTATTCTTTTGTTTATCTGATTAACAATATTGCAAAAGCTACCTTACTCGCTTGATCGTCGTCGTTAAATGAGAAATATATAAGGAAAAATGATGGCCATCTGTTTGTTCATTTCACTTTATCTCAGTGGTCTTAAGCAAATGACTCCTTCATCGAGTTCACAGAATCTTGGTGCAACCTGCAAATAGTAAAACAAAAACACACAAGAACACGCATGATTTACATGGTTTACCCAATGTGGACTACGTCCACATAGACGTCGTCTTCTCCAATAGTTCAAAGCAAAGAGATTACAAATATCACTTTCTCACAACATCTCATAAAAACTTGTCTGCAAAATCCCTAGACCGAATATTATATTATATACCTGGTCAGAAATAGAAATTAAAACTGACGCCTAGTATAATTAGGAAATCCCCAAAAAATTGTAGACTGTATGGACGCACGTGTGCATGCGCCAGTAAAAAACTCGGGGACGGAGGGGACCGCTTGCCCCAAGTGACCTTAGCAATGAGCTCAACCAACGGTATATGATATGAATGAAATGATGGGGGCCGAGGTTGCAGTACTAAAGTTGTAAAAAGCTGGATGCAAAACACTTTGCACAACATATAATTCTACAAAACTATGATTTATTCAATTGGCAGATATATATATAGCTTAATTTTTCATTTTATTGCTAATTCTTAGACATGCGCACCTTGTGGCTTTTGAGAAATCGGATTTGCTCTTCGTGTGCATGCTTAAGCCTTTGTCGTTCGACATCACAATAGAAGAGAAAGAGATTCAAGCTGCCAAGGTAATTAAGGCTTGCATTTTGTGATTAAGCACACCCCATTTTTATGTTCTTATTGAAGGCAGTCATAGTAAAGTTCCAAGTAATCTTACTGATATTCTTTTTCTTCAGTGGATGCCTCTTGATGAATTTATGGGACAAACTTTCTATGAAGAAGATGATATGTCGAAGAAGCTTATTGATATTTGTGTTGCAGCGTGCGAAAATCGTTACAATGGATTCAACGCCCACCATTTGACATCAAAATTAGATGGAAAATTATCGTACCTATATTATGATGATTTGAAGGAAATCTAAGATTACAGATTTCTCTTCTGATGAATAAATATTAATATTTTAATTCTGAATCTTTGTTTATGCAAATTTTTATTACTGCCTGTATGTAAGATATTGGCATCATAATTTATGTAGTTTTTACATTTTCAAGATGCCATATATGCGAGTAGCACCATGGTAATGTATTTTGGTGAACACCTAGCTTCCAAATAAAAATGTGTTTTGGTGAACTTGGTTTGCTTATGAAGTTGAGTTTTATAGTAGTTGAATAACTAAATGCAAACCTGCGACACACTAGGGCTTTGTCCCAGTGGTAGTGTATCCCCTGCTTTGGGGAGAGATACCAGGTTTCATTCCTGAGAGGGTGGGAGTTTGTATATACTCTGCACCCACCCACTAACTGAGCAGATACTAACACCTAACTGGCGTTGCGGCCTAAACGTATATCTTGAACCAAAAATAAAATAAAATGCAAACCCGCTTTCTCAGCTCAGATAGTGAAGGTGTGTCCCTCATTAAGAGATGTCGTGAAATCAAATCCCAGAATGAGAGAACTCCAAATAGTTTCGGTAGTATTTCGTCAGGTGATAGGGGGTGGGTCAGCTTACCCCCAAAACTCTAACACTAACCACATTTTATTTCCCGCTTGAATCAATTTGAAAAATTGATAGCAAGCATATTATTGATCCTCCTCAAAAAAAAAAAAAACAATTCAATGAGGAGACGTGTTGCCAGTTTGGGCTGTCAATGGGCCTGGACTGGGCCTGGTTTGTCACTCATGAATAAGGATGAGGCCCAAGCCTTTGAAGACCCTAAATTAGCTATGCCCAAGCCCTATCCTTAGGGCCAATGCCGGGAAAAGGCTGGCCCATAAAAAAGATCATAAATTTTTTTTTGGTAATATTTAATGAATTTTTTCTAGACAACTACGTACTACTAACCAGACATCAACCCTAATCCTTCATCCGACCTTGGGATCAACAATTTGCTGCTAAAGAATATAAAAATACACAATTTTTTTTTTTTAAGCTTTGAAAGGCAACAAAGCACATCGGTTGTAGGCATCTAAGTGAGAGGAAAATGAAAATATAGGGATTAGGGTTAGGTTTAAAATTTTAATATTAAAGAGGTGGTTGAAATTACAATCATACAACGAATTACTAACCCTTTATTATTATTATTACATAACGAATATTTTAGTAAATCTTACTATATACTATATTATTATTATTCTATTATTAAAATTACAAACATTTCTTATAATTATTTTTTAAGCATTACTATTTGTTAATAACTTTCATTGAACATTATTAGTGTATAATTTCATCAAATATTAGTATATTTTATGTGTCTATTATAGGAATTTAGATGTTTAATTATTTTAGTCTTTTTACTGTGGGATCCATTGAACCAACTATCAATTAAACTACTACTAAATACGTATCTTAAGTTATTTTAGTAATTAAATCTTTAAAATATTTCAATCGTTCATATGTGGGACTCACTACTAAATTATGGGTATTAGTAGTAGTAGGAGTCTATTCTAGTAATTAGATCTTTAATAATTTCTACTGAAATCCATTGGACCCATTATTGGTTAAACTATTATTAATAATTAGTTATTTTAATGTTTTACTCATCTTTTACATGTGGGACCGACTAAAAAAATTTAGGTATTAATAAACTTACGGAGTCTAATTGTAAGTAAATATCAATAGTTTATATAATGAATTTATAAAAAAAACTCATAAGTATTTTTTCAGATGCTATTATAAATTTTTACATGTCTATTCTACTAAAATTAAAGCATAATAAACTTAATTATTTCAAAATCTTATTTGTAAGTAAACGATAGTATGTATAAGCACGTGGACCAGGCCAAGTAGGACTACGTAGTTTTTACCAAGCCCAGATCAAATAGATGGGCTTTATAAAATTAGCCCCAATCTCGCTCTAGATACGAAAGAAAAAAGACCCTCATTTTATAGGCCATAGAGGATCCGCTACCCTCAGCCCTGTAACAGGGTGCTGTTGCTAATCCACGCTCAGTAATCGTTGGGGTCGGATTTGGTCTGGCCCACGCCAGACGAAAAAACCATCTGACCCACTCATAGCCTCTTTAACTACCTTTGAACCCTAGTAAGAAATTTTAACTCTTATAGTTAAATTTTTATTATATTTTTTTTTCCAAAAACTAAGGCTACATGGCTGAACCCTAAGGGTTAGAGAATCTTAATTATAGTTAAGAGTGTCAAAAGGGACATGTGTCAACCTGTGGGATGAGGGCCTGATGGAGGGCCATTCCGTAATATAATCGTTATTCACAATCATTCTAGAAAGTTTAAAACCGGTCCAACTCACCTTCTAGTGGAAGGTGTATCCCTTCCTTAGGAAGGAGGTTCCGGGTTCTACTCCCGAGAGGGTGAGAGTGGGTTGCACTCTCCACCCGCCTTTAACTTAGAACAGATACTACTGACTTGCTAATTGGGGTTGCGGCCTAACCGTGTGTCTCATACCAAAAAAAAAAAAATTTAACTCCAGTTTTTATGTGAAAACTACTAAACTGCCCCCCATCCCCTAACTCTTGAATTTTTCATAGGAAAATGCTTTTGAGACCGCAGAAGGGCCAAGACCTCGCGCCCATACACGGGATTTCAGATGGAGCCCACCATGTGAAGATGAGCCCCACCTGAAATCTCGTGCATGGGCGCGAGGTCTCGGTGGTCACGGCTCTTTTACGGTCTCAATAGCAAAGTCCTTTTTCATATGGTATGATTAAATTACTCTCAATGGCTATCAACAAAAAAATTGCCCCCAATCCCTTTTGTTTTATGGTCAGTGTTGCTCGCTCTCTATACAATCACCTTGGCAGTAATGCTATAATGCCACTTATTCCATAACCTTCATGTCCTTAGAATTCGGAAGTAATGGATTCCATAGAAATAGGAAAAATGGTTATGGCTATTATAAAAATGTAAGGCTATTTTAAACACGGGAGCATCATGGCAATACAGTTAGAGAAGATGTGCGGGCTCATCTATTGTTCGTTTTGTTTTCAAGAAAAAGACAAGAATTTTATGTTAATTCACGTGAGTTCATAAAAAAAATTATTGTCTTCTTGCACCACCAACTCATCCTTGGTTTTAATATTTTTTTTCTAAAAACAAAGGATGAGTGAGTGAATCTTGACAACAATTAAGAGATGTCAAAAGGGGCATGTGACAACCTGAGGGGCATAATCGGATTTTCTATGTCCAATTATTACCGTAGAGGATTTATCCGATTATTACTGTAGAAGATTTGGTTCCGACTAGAAAAAGGACATTAGTTCGTCAATCTTGTTGCATGCGAGAAATGCATATGGATTTAAGAGGAGATGATCTACCCTCCAATAAAGGTGGCAGTTTGTGGTTTTCATCCACTGGTTTAGAACATTGTATCATAGGGGAGAAAATTGGAAAGCAATGTGGAGAAAAAAAAGGAAAGGAATGTGATTTTCGAGAGAATTCCCCCTTTCTTCCCAAAAGAATATGAAATTACCAGAGGCACTCCTCTTTAAAAGTGAGTATTTTTTTGGTAGGCATCTAGATCATTTATCTATCTATATTAGGGTTAGAGGGAGTTAGGGGTTAGAACTCAAGGGTGGGCGCTCAATGGCCACACCAGGACTCGAACATGAGTCACTCCCCAAAGTGAGATACACTACTGTTGGGACAAACCCAAGCGTGTTAAAAAGCGAAAGTTAGAAATAGACTTTCTATCCATTGTGCTGCCCCTATTGCACTCTTTCAAATGACAAAAAATATGGAATTCTGTGTGAAGCAGTGGTGAATCCATCACAAAGTCCTCGCTCCTTGTCCCTCGAAAAGAGAGTGTGGGGTTAGCAAAATCCTTTACCAAATCCGTTGCTCGATGGTGTTTTAGTAATTTACGCTATATAACGCTATATACTGAGGAAGCGTTTGCCAAGTCTAAACAATAGACTTATTTTTTTTCTAAAATCGAATTAAATTAGAGGTATTGAAAAATAGACCGTTTGAATCATTTTCTATTCTCGATTTGAGTTTAGATATAAGACTAAATTTTCGTATGGTGAGAAAGTGGGTGAAAGAAAAATATTAGACTTTCTTTTAAAATAATCATTAAAAGATGTATGAAGTTTTTAGAGATGCCAACAAAAAAATGAAAGTACACCCCACCTCTTGCGTGAGTGGTACGGGTGTGGCCTTCCAAGGAGATGGTCGGGGATTCAATCCCCCTGGATACGAGTAGCAAGAGCTCCATTGTCCATGCTAACTTCTGACCAGCTGATTCTAACAATATCGACTACCAAAAAAAAAAGTTAAATTATAAATCAAAGTATACTTTAAACTGGATGCAAATTTATGGACTTGAAATTCTCTATGGTTATAAACCGGACTCTGTGGAGTTTTGTTATGTCCCACAGGTCAACATGTGTCCCTTTTACTCTTAACTATTATTAAAATTTATAACTCTAAAGGTTTAAAGTTGTTAACTAGATTTTTTTTTAAAAAATGAGTCAAATCCTCTACGGTGATAACGGGATTTGGCAAATCCGGTTATCACCCTTTGAGGTGGCCATGTGTCCCCCTTGACACCCCTTAACTGTGGTTCAGATTCACCCACTAGGGTTCACCCATACATCCTTGCTTTTTAGAAAAAATTATTAATTCTATTTTTAAAATATTTTAATATTAAAAAACCCAAAAAAAAATTAATATTTTTTTCTAAAAACGAAGGATGAGGTGAACCCTATGGGTGGGTGAATCTGAACCACAGGTAAGTTAAGGATTGTCAAGGGGGACACGTGGCCACCTCAAAGGGTGATAACCGGATTTGCCAAATCCCGTTATCACCGTAGAGGATTTGACTCACAAAAAAAAAACTTGTAACTATAGAGGATTCCAAGTCAAATTTTCCTCTATGCTATGTCTGGTTGTTAAGAAAATAGGTGAAAACATGAAAAATAAAAGAAAATTTTAAATTTCTAATACCATATTTAGTTGTGTTTTATCCAATTTTTTTTTTTTTTTTCATGTTTTCACTTATTTTCCCGATAACCAAACATAGGGGCTAGGGACATACCCATAAAATCTATTTCATGGCCTAAGGTACCACGTCATTAGTAGATACCCCTCCCTTAAATACTCACCACGCCTATCACTACTCTTCCTCTGCATCCAGAAGTTATGTGTCAGTCTCGACTCCCGACACTTAGTCTCATCGCTGCTTCTTTATATACTCTCGAGACCTAAGATTGTGAATAGTCAAAGCCGGGAGCAAAAGCGAAAGAAAGTCGTCACCACTAGGAATGGCAATGGGTCGGGGCGGGGTGGGGGCGGTTTTCTACCACCCGGCCCTTCCCCATTATAAAGTCGCCCCACCTGGCCCCGACTGGGGCATACATATGGTGAAACAACCCCCGCCCCGATTATAAAATCCCCACCCCGCTCCGCTCCGCCCCGCCTGCCGTTTTTTTAATATTTATATATATATAAAAAATTGCAGGCGGAGCGGGGTATACTAAAACGCCACGCCCCGCCCCGCCCCGCCCCGCCCCCGATTTTTAAAAGGCCTCAAAACTACAAGAAAAAATAAATTAATGTTTTTCTACTTCGGCGATATAGACTTCTTCTCTGGTCAACGTCATTCGCACAGGAGAGGGAGTCATCTGCGGCTATAAATATGGCTTCGTCTTCTTCAACGTCTCTTTGCTGTATTTTCTTGAACTGAAACGATTTCTACTTCTTCTTCAATCTCTACTCCCCAATTCCGGTGTTTCTATCCTTCTAACTCTAATCCTACTTATTTGAGCTCTTCTTCTGTTTTTAATTCAAAGATCAGATCTTCAAGAGGCCTGATGGGAGTCTTCAGCAAATCTCAGATGAAGATTGTTACCGGAGATGCCGGATACGTTCTCGAAGATGTTCCTCACTTGTCTGATTACATTCCTGATCTCCTTGTAGGTGATTGATTGCTTTGATTTGAAACTCATCCATTGTGAGTTTTCTGATTTATCTTTTAAATTTCTCGATTTCTTAGGTTGAATGATTAGGTTTTGTTATTGGGTTCAAGTGAACAGTTTATCGAATTTCAGGTTTTCTGCCTGCGAACTTGCCTAGATTTAATGTCGCTAATCGGTTTTTAGTACTTGGCCAGCTTATTCGGAGAGACTAAAACCTTTTTCAACACCTTTTAGTTGAGATCTTGCAACAAGATCGTAACTAACAATTGAAATTGATTTTTTAGAAAATTATGGTGTCATTTGAGGCTTCAGGTTGCTGATCTTAAAGTGTTACTTTCATGATTTTCACTTTCTTATATAAATCGGCAGAAGATTATCAATATTCGTGAATAATTATGGGCACATTGTTTTTTGTTCTGTTTGGAAAAGTGGATTTTAGCATGTTGGAATTGAGAAATCAGTGAATCCATGTTTCTGTTTTTGTAGACGTATTCCAATCCTTTGCAAGACTATCCTGCATATTCAGTTGTTAGGTAAGTTCGTTTAGCTTCTCTTCTGCTTTAAGATGATATCTTGAATAGAATTATGATTCATTAAAAAAAGTTTCTCTTGGCCAGACAGTATTTTGTGGATGCGGATGATACTGTTGCCCAAAAAGTGAGTCTTTTCCTATGACTTCCTATTTTCTCAATTTTTTTTAAAAAGAAAATTTTGTTTGTTGTCAGAAATCTTATTTATTGTTTCTTAATTATTAATTATCAAAGAAAAAACCAAAGTGATCTTCTTGATTACAAATCTATGTTTGGAATTACATTGTTCCTTGTTCAAGACCAGGGCATAAAATGCCTTAAAGGGCCTGCTTGTGCATTTATGCTATACCGTCCACAGGGTCTGGAAAGGAGGGTGCCAAATGTGTAGTCTCAGGACTCTCACCAACTATGATTTCTCAAACAAGTTGGTGGCCACATTTTTAGGGATAAGATTGGTTTCCCCATTCCTCATAGTGCAAGCAAACAAGCCCCCAAAATGTCTATTTCACATGAAGTAACAATTGAAAAGTCTTTCTTTATTCTATATATAGATATATGGCATATGGACCATTTTTAATAAGATTGAGGACCACAATACTGACCTTTTTTCGTGTTTCCTTTTTTATAGATTGTTGTTCACAAGAGTAGTCCAAGAGGAACGCATTTTCGGCGTGCTGGACCCCGTCAGAAGGTATTTTTTATTCCATATCTGGAATAATGAAACACCATGTATGTGTTGCTAATGTACGCTCTTGAATATTGCTCAGGTGTGTTTTGAGTCGGATGAAGTGCATGCATGTATTGTAACATGTGGTGGTCTGTGCCCTGGGCTTAACACAGTGATTAGGGAAATAGTATGCGGATTGTATCACATGTACGGTGTAAACAAAATCCTCGGGATAGAGGTGAGTGATTACATTGTTACAACCTCCAGTTCAATATCTTTTCTTTAGTTTAGTTTCAAAAAATGATGCCTGGATTTGCTTTGATCGAAAACTGAATTAGAAGGGGTAAAGCTTTGGGGAGTTATATTAGTGCAGGTAATGCGTACTTGTACATAATATCAAATATTCGTATTTTTGGCAAACACGATGCACACATGCAACACATTTATTTTCATGTCTTTACTAGTGGAGACCCCGTGCAATGCACGGGTGTAAAAAAAATGTAAATTATGTCTAAAGATTTATAAAAAAAAATAAGCAGAAGTAGTCATTTAATATATATTGTGATTAATAGTGAAAGAAATTTTGATTTTATAATTAAATTAAGAAGCATATGAAAGCCGTAGTATTATATAATTATTTAGACTAAATATAATAATGATTATTGTTCTATTTAGAAGTTATAGAATGGGTCCCACTTACTTTGAAAAGTAAGAATTGAAGAGAGTAGGTCTGGCTGTATGTGTGTTTAGAGAGTGTTTGTGTGTTAGTTACATCATATCATTTCAACTAAAAAAAGAATAAGGAATGATGTGACATCAAATTGAAGATGAAAAGACTATTTAGAAGAGACAATTCTATGGAGAAGAAAAGACACTTTAGAGAGACTAATCTCAATGAAGAGAGAGAGAGGTCTCATTGGGATTTGATGTGGAGAGAAGGCTTAGTTGGGGGACGAAAATCGGTGAAGAGAGACAGAGGGGGAATTAGAGAGGGTGTTTTTTTTTTGAAGACAGATAAGAGGAGTAAAGAGTGGGTCCCACTTAAGTGATGATGTGGCATCAAATGAAAAAAGCAGGGCAAAAGATTAGCTCTAGCAGCTGCCCGAGCGTTGCGCTCGGGCATCCACTCAGTGAACGCCACGTGGAATAGACGGGGCGGGAAGTCGAAACTCTTTTGGATGCCGTTTGTGCCCGTTAACTCCTTTGTTTTTCAAATTTAATAATATTTTAAATTCTCTGGGAAGAGAGTTGAGCTTTTGCCTGAAGAGAGAGTAAAGTTTTGGTCAGAACCCAAGAGAACACTTTACTCTTCTTCTCCTTCATTTGTTCCCTCTTCCTCTTTCTTTTATCTTCTCCTTCAATGACAAAAACTGAGTGGCAGCAAATGAAGGAGATAGCTAGCAAATCAGAACCAGCAAACGAAGGAGATAGATTAAGGTAATCTTCTCTTCTCTTATTTTCAAATTTGGTGAAAACCCGAGTTCTGAAACCATGGCCTCAACCATTGTTAATCACCATTGTTAAAGCTTATTCAAGCAGAGCAATCTATCTACAACTAGATGATGATGATGTCGCTGGAAGCATAAAGAAAACACTAGATTAAAAAATTACTGAAATTGATCATAGATTCTACCCAAACCTGAATTATCAATGCATAAAAACAGAAATGAAACTCAAATTTGCAGAACTTGTCTATTTTAATAGGTGAGGCCATGGTTTCAAAACTCAGGTTTTCACCAAATTCGAAAACAAGAGAGGAGAAGATTACCTTAATCTATCTCCTTCGTTTGTTGGTTCTGGTTTGCTGGTTATCTTCTTTGTTTGCTGCCACTCAGTTTTCGTCCTTGAATGAGAAGATGGAAGAAAGAAGAAGAGGGAACAAACGAAAGAGAAGAAGAGTAAAGTGTTCTCTTGGGTTCTGGGTTCTAACCAAACTTTACTCTCTCAGAAGGCAAAAGCTCAGCACTCTTCCCAAAGAATTTAAAATATTATTAAATTTGAAAAACAAAGGAGTTAACGAGCACAAACGGCATCCAAAAGAGTTTCGACTTCCCGCCCCGTCTGTTCCACGCGGCATTCACTGAGTGGATGCCCGAGCGCAGCTCTCCGGCAGCCACCAGAGCTAATCTTTTGCTAAAAAGTAGGCTTTCTTGGAACAAACAAATAGGAAGAGAGAGAGAGGAGGTATTCGTTACATCACACCACAAGGATGAAAAAGGAGAACAAAGTGGTTTCTTGGGAAATGAAGATGGTAGGAAATTGAATGAAATGGGAGAGAGAGATAGAGCTAACTTTCTTGGAAGGATGCTAATGACGTGGCATCAAAAATGAAAAAAGGGAGAGCAAAGAAGGATGCCACGTTGGCATCCCTATTTCTATAGTATATGTATAGATGTACGCTCAAATAGCATAACTTTATGGCACTACCTGGGTTGCCAGCTACCCGCATAGACAAAATCTTGGTGTTTGATATGATATGATTTGCAATATGCATTTTCTAGCATTCTTGTGGATTTTCATCACAATTTAAATCTGAACTGGACTCGGAAATATAGGAGCTAGTGAGCTACTGTTACAAAGTGCAATCACTCCTAAAATATTTTCTCCAAATGATCTCAGTATTTTTGCGCTAAGTAGAATGTAAAATTTGTGTTCTCTCATTAATGATAAAAAAAAAAAAAAATTATATTATCTCCGATCTCGAAGCAATTACTTACCTAGATAACTATACTTACCTAGATTACTAGATTAAAGTACCCAAACCAGACTTGAATAGTGAACAGTATTGACTTGATTGAACTAACATTAGATGTTTTTCCTTGCTTTGGAAGACATGCATGTGTTCATTTATATCCTGTCAAGTGCAACTTCAATAGATTTCATTTTTGGGTGTTCCATAAAGTATAATGTTTTGGCGCCACAGATGACAGGACTAAGAATAGGTTCATAAATGCAGTCCTTATTCATGATAGGCACAGAGATTTTCTGCAGAGGCAAACTTGAGATTTTGTATTGCATGATTTGAAGGTGTTAGTGTCTCCAACTTATGAATTAGTAGCATCTGTAGGGAGGATACATGGGTTTCTATGCTCGGAATACCATTCCTTTAACACCCAGGGTTGTGAACGACATCCATAAACGCGGTGGCACGATCCTCGGGACGTCACGAGGAGGACATGATACCTCAAAGATAGTTGATAGCATTCAGGACCGGGGAATTAATCAGGTATAAGAGGATAAGAGTACAATTATTTCATTTTTCCTGATAAGAAAATAGTACTATTGTCATATTATGTTTCTATGATTCATAGATCAAGATTTCAAACCTCTTAGTCTCCGCCTAAGTACATAACTCTCATGTAGGGATATCAGATTTGTGGCTTTCTGTATTCCAGGTTTACATAATTGGAGGTGATGGAACTCAAAAAGGGGCATCTGTGATTTATGAGGTAATTTTATTTGATAATAATGAAATGTATCATCCACCATTAGCTGGAGATATGCTCCATACTTACAGACCAGTATCCTCTAGTTCCTCAATCTTGTAAAAAATTAGGCTGACTTATCTGAAGATCTTTCCAACTATGATATGTTCCCAAGTTAAAAGCCATAGTACTCATTGGTGTTCATCTGTTTTTGTTTTGTGTACTACATTCTTCTCCATAAAGTAGGAAATTAAAAGGCGTGGTCTCAAAGTTGCAGTAGCAGGAATCCCCAAGACCATAGATAATGACATTCCGGTACGTCTCATGCCATACACAATCTCTTAATTATTATTGAGTCTTATTTTATTCCTTACTCAGATCAATTACCAAACTAGAAAATTCATGAAATAGTTTAATGTGTATGATGTCTTGTAAATTCAGGTTATCGACAAGTCCTTCGGTTTTGACACTGCTGTTGAGGAGGCACAACGTGCCATTAATGCAGCCCATGTTGAAGCCGAAAGTATTGAGAATGGTATTGGTGTTGTGAAGCTAATGGGTCGCTATAGCGGTAAGCTTTATATATGGCAAAGTTATCAAAGATTGGAGGAGTTAGTGACCCATATATTGTTACATTGTCCATTTGCCTCGGCTATCTGGAGACAATTTCTCCTCCGACTGGGGATCGTTTGGATCTTTTCTGATTCCTTATCTAATTAGTTATCGATATATGAGCTCTGTTACCAGGTGCTATCGGGTTGTCTATCTGCACTTAATGAAATAGAAGAGTGTTTGATGGCTTAGCTTCATTTGAGGAACGTGTCTATTTGATTGCATGCCAACTCCTTCTGTGCCATTAGAAAGGATTTTGAGTGGTTCATTGGGTTATGACTGCTAATCCACGTAGTAGTTTTTTTTATCTCTAATTCCCTATTTGTTTTGAATTGTTTCTCTTCTGGTGTTTCTTTGGTTCATAATCTCTGTGAACCTTGTTATTTCTGCATTCCTCTTCTTTGCCCTTTCTATATATATATCATTTGTAGTCTAGATGTAGTTTTTTATTTTAAAAAATAAGATGGAGTAGTTGTATTTGGCTTTGGAGTGAGACAAAACTACAACTTTTTTTAAAGAAATGAGTGATTGTGTTTCTAAAACCCATATTTCTGTAATATTAAGTCGAATGTTATGTAACAGCCGTTACATAATGTGATTTCCGATACATAATGCCATACGGATGCTACGTGAGAGAAAAAAAAAACTATAACATGACTCGTATCAATTTGGGTATTATGACCAAATCATTATGTAATGGATGTTACATAATGATTACCCTAGTTAGTCCAACAAGGTTGGCTTTAGTAATCTTTTGGTCCAGTGGGCTTGGTTGATTTTGTTTGTTTGTTACTTTACGAGAGATGAGCTAGTAAATTGGGTATTCTTCAAACTGCAGTATAAGAGCTGTCCAAGAATTTTCAACTCTCCGTCTCTCCCCATATGAGAGATTGTCTGTGAAACCTTTTTTTCCTGTCATCACTCTCATTTTCCTTGTTTTTCATTATCTTTAATTGTTCTGTTTGTCAGGAAGACATGGCTTGAATTTTCTTTAAATTTATTCGGGGCAGTTAAATCCTTGACTTCAATAATTTAGCAGCTTTTATTTTGGGTAGAACGTCTTAAAAACGAGGCAGTTTCAGGTCATTTCTGAACTTCAACTTCAAGGCTAGGGGGAGTCGACCAACTTGTAATGAGGCATCCAGTGGTAATTTAGAAAAATAATTATAAAAGTCTCGTTTACAGCTTAGTTAAAGGTAGTGGATCCTGTATTTAAGATCTCTTGAGGAAGTCTTTGAGGGTAAGAACTAAGATGTAAAGAGAACAGAGCTCTTAACATAGTAAATAATAAATGATAGACTTGAAGTTCACAGTTGCATTGCTTACATAGCTAGTCGCCTAATATTAATATGGTTATATTATTTAGGTTTTCTGTACTAGCTCTTCTCAACTCTTTTGGTGCAGGGTTCATCGCAATGTATGCCACTCTTGCCAGCCGAGATGTGGATTGCTGCTTGATTCCGGAGTCACCCTTTTATCTTGAAGGGAAAGGCGGTCTTTTTGAATTCATGGAGAAACGACTCAAAGAAAATGGGCACATGGTTATTGTGATAGCTGAAGGTGCAGGACAGGAGCTTCTTTCTGAGAGCATGCATTCCATGGACCAGCAGGATGCTTCAGGAAACAAACTACTCCAAGATGTTGGGCTGTGGATATCTCATAGGATCAAGGTATAGATTCTGATCCAAATTATTTTGCCTAGATGTTACACGTGGTTATCACTTTCCATGCCTCGCTTGTGTGTATGTGTGTGTTCTTGGCTTTTGGGTGCATGGACATTTTATTATGTGCAATTGTGTGCATGTAAGTTTAAGTTGAAAGACAATCCAAGTAAATAGAATTTTAATAAGTTAAATTTATATGATCCATTTGTTCTTTATTTTTCCTTGCACTATAGCAAGACATTTTGATTCAAAATCATCAACTTCCAAAGGAATCCCTTTCATTGGGCAAGCAATAAGGTACATGGGGTAGCACAACAATCTGGTGATATGGTAATTGCCCATTTTCACTTTGCGGAAGAATGGACCCCCAAACAAGTGGTGCCTATTAAAACTGTGGCTCATTGTTTTGATGATCTGAAAGGGGACAAGGTAGGGGAGGCTAGGATCCCCATCATTCCGATGCCTGGAAATATCTTATCACTACCCAGTGGCAGATCTCAAACGCGAGGTTTCCCATCAATTATATATCAAACCATAAATTGAGTTTTGTGCCAGATAAATTCATGGGTAGGAAATGGATCTGAGGTCAGATGTTGAAAAGATTTGTGGTGTGGGTCGGTGAGAATCAAGGACAATTTCAGAAACATCTTCCTTCTTGCCTTTGATAAGGATGCCTTTGTGTCAGCGTGCTTTGAGGTGAAGAACAATGAGGTGGTCTGATGTCCTACGATGGGCCGTGATCTGAACGATTGAAAAATTGATGATATGCTTCGCCTTCTGCAGAGTCTTTACTTCATACCCACCATGTAACCAGGATACACCTTCAAAGGTATCGTTCTTCCTTTAGTCTGTGGCTCTAAATAAGGTTCTCGCTTGTGAAAAATTGAAAAACAGATGGAGTATGGCTAATTGTTGCTTGTTGTGTGCCTCCATGAGAAGAATCTGTGGATCATGTACTTTTGCATTGCCGTGCTGCTTATGGGATTTGGGACACTTTCTCTCCCGCTTAGGAATTGCTTGGGCCTTCCCTTCATCCTTTCATAACTTTTTATCTTGTTGGTTTATGGTTTATGTAGATAGTGCTCGAGAGGTGATTTGGTCTGTTTTATTGGGGGCTATCTTATGGATGACTTGGAAATAGCGAAACCTAAGTGTTCGAAGACTTGCTCTCTTCATCCTCTTGTATATGTTTGCGTGTTAGACATCTAATCTCAGAATGATGATCTGTTCGGTGGATAGATACGGACTTGGGAAAGTGCCTTGAGTGAGAATCGATGAAGCAATCCTCCAACGATGTCTTTGATTCAGAGACTTATGTAGTAGTCTAGTAGATAGTCTTGTGTTTTTATGTTTTTCCCTTATTTGAGTTTATTGTTCAGTAAATTCCCTGCTCTTATTTATGTTGTACTTTCTTCTCATTTATTAAATTTCATGATTACTGATAAAATCAAAATTTCTATTTTTGTTGTTGTAGGATCATTTCACAAAACAAAGTAAAATGGTCATAAATCTCAAATACATAGGTTAGTGACCTGAGATTTGTGTTATTTATTGATTTATTTTCCCTATTGGATTTGGCCTAAGAAACTATGCAATGACTCTGATTAACCAAGTGATGCACTGTATTGTCTGTCAGATCCTACGTATATGATCCGTGCCATTCCAAGCAATGCGTCCGATAATGTGTACTGTACACTCCTTGCTCAAAGTGCCGTTCACGGTGCAATGGCCGGGTATACAGGCTTCACAGTTGGGCTTGTCAATGGTAGACATACTTACATACCCTTCCAGGTGAGTTCCTCCATGACCTGAAACAAATCTCTTAATTTGTGTAGCGACTGTTTAATTTCTGTAATAGGAAAGGTGACTTGCTGTTGAATCAAGGTTAAAGTAACTAGGAAGGGCTGTTGAGACTTGAGACCATCAGGAGAGATTCATGACTCCTTTTAATGGTCAAATCCACTCTCTGGTTTCTCTCTCTCTCTCTCTCTCTCTCACACACACACACACACAAGCAAATTGAAAGTTTGTTGCTAACATGGGATTTTGTATTGGATGATTGGTGTGCAGCATATTACTGAGAGACAGAACAAGGTTGTGATAACTGACAGGATGTGGGCGCGGCTCCTATCTTCGACCAATCAGCCGAGCTTCTTAAGCCCTAAAGATATCATTGAAGACAAGCGAGAGGAAGGACCAACACCAACCCAGTTGTTGGATGGGGAAAACTGTATGGACGACAAGCCAGCGAGCAAAGAGATATGCAGCACGAGGTGAAATGGGCACCTACAATATGGTTCCCAATTCATATGTATTTAAACAGTTCTGTGGATGTTGCTTCAGAATGAATTGTTACGGTGCCTTTATTCTGTGTTGAGGGAACATGGGTCTCATCTGACAACGTGTTTCAAGTCATTGTTCCACGTTAACATTCCCCAATACAATTTATCAATTGATATTTTGGCCCCGTTTGGTTGCACTTTTTAAAAAAAACAAAAATTTGAAAATTTTTACACAAAACATGTTGAATTAGTCTAGTGATACTCCTAAAGTGTACTCCCAAATATTATCCATTTATCTCAATTATAAACGGTTAGGATTAGAGTTGATGTGGCATTAGAAAAGAAAATAAGCCAACTCAAATCCTGGCTACTTAGTGGTTGGTTATAAACGAGTTAAGATTAGGGAGTATATTCAGGAGTATATTTGGGAGTACCTATAGACTGACTCAAACATGTTTGGTAAACATGCAAACATGTATCTGCTTTCTGATTTTAAAAAATTAGTAACAATTTTTGAAATTCAAAGTTTCTACCTCTTTTTTAAAACAAAAATGGAAAACATAGACCCCACCATCACCACCACCACCACCCACAACAACCACCACAATACTACCACCACTACTCACCACCCACCTCCACCACCACAATACTACCACCACCACCACCACCACCACCACCCCTCCACCGCCACCACCACCACACCACCACGACAATACCACCACTACACTACTACTCACCACCCACCACCACAATACAACCACCACCACACTACCACCACCACCACCACCACCACCATCAATACTACTACCACCACCACCACTCACCACCACACTACACCCACCGCCACCACTCACCACTACCACCACCATGAATTGAAATTATTTAATCATATTTACCAAAACACGTTTTATTTGTTTTTCTTTTTTGAAAATTAGTAACAATTAGTAATACCAAACGTGTTTCCTAATTTAAAAAATTGAAAACAAAAAGTCGTTTCCAAATTTTAAAAACAAAAAATAAAAACAGAAAAATGGAAGTGTATCCAAACGGCCCCCTAGTTTTCTTACTCCCTACTTTTATTTTTGATAATTTGTTTTCCTGCATTTATTCTCCCTTTTCTTGTATTGTATTTCTCAGGACTGTCACATGTTACCGGGAATTGGAATAACAAGCCGAACATTTACAAGAAAAGACCCAAAACAAATTTGATCTTTACTGCAAAAAGGGTGACTAAATTCAACAAGCATCTCATTGTTTACATATTTCTACCATAAATTATACAAAATATAGTACAATTCGATTTCAGTCCGCCCTGAATACAGTGTTTATTACCTCTATCAGATTCTTGCAGCCCAAAACCATCATCTTCCCCACGTTGAGAGCCGCTAGAGGTTTCTCAGCAGATTTTGGGACAATACACTTCTTATAGCCCAATTTAGCTACAGCATTCACCCTCTTCTCCATTCCGGGTACCTATAGAGATTAAGAAGAAAAAGATGAGAGATGGTTGCGCAAGTGAAGATGCAAAAAAAGTGAAGATGCAAAAAGATCTTACAAGAATCTACTTTGGGGTGAGAGCTAGCAGACTTCCAATGTTATTTCAAGGGTTGATGGCATAGGTGCATAACTTTCAACATGTTTTTTTTTTGGAACAAGGGTATCCGGGCCTCTTCGAGCACCCGACTAAGTCCCTTGGGCTGTGCAGATCCCCTTATACTAACATTTAAGAACTCCCAACATGTTGCCTCAACATGGGTTATTTGCTTCAAAAAAGTGTATGCAAAGGCAAATTATAGGCACATAAATATGCCATGTGATGTTTTCCGGGGGGGTGGTTAGTACTCTTGCAAGGAAAGAACAACATACATGCAAATAGAACAATGTTTCATATGAGAACATAGTACTACATATTGTACTACATATTGGAGCAAGTCACTCCAAAAGATTTATTACTGAAAGTAACGTAGCTCTTAAAACTATATTAACTGTGCTATGGTAAGATGCATACCGCGCGAAGCTCACCACTAAGGCCGATTTCTCCGATGAATGCGATACTATTGGGAATGGGAAACTCCAAGAAACTGATGAACACAAAGGAGCATTAGGACAATTTGATTTACAATTTAAGCATACCAACAATAAATGAAAAAAAACTCTAGGTGGACGAAAAAGGAAAAGAAGATATAAGAGAGGTGCAGGAAATAAGTACAATGACACCGAAAAGCAGAGCTGCTCTAACAAGCCTGAACAGCTACACAATAAGATTGGACAACTTATCTTTATATCTACTATTGTGCGAGCATAACAGAAACATATCATACACATCGAAATTGGTCAAAACGATGTACTTCGCATGCAGAAAATACCAGAGAACTAACCCATAATGAAAGGTAATGATATATCGAGTGTCCTAACACAAGGCTGAAGAGTATATGAGATGGACTACACATGTTCAAAAAATCAATTTTTTTACAGATTGAGGGTCCTTGTTACAGTATAATATGACACTCATAATCAGTTAATACATTGAAGAGAATGACAATAGATTACCTGCTGCAAATTGCAGCTGCAATTGCAAGATCCCCGGCAGTCTCTGTCAACTTTACCCCACTAACAACATTCAAAAAGATTGCCTACAACGGGAAAATAAAAGGAAACGAATTTAAGTTGAAAATGAACACTGCTCCCATACCACAATAATCTGCTATTTCTACAATCAAAATAAGACATTTAAATTTATCGAGACACATGATGTGAATCACATGAAAAATGGAGAAAGAAAAACAAAATTCTTCCAGTATATTAAAGATTTTCATGTAAACGGAAAAATTATGTACAAGGGAAAAAGTATGCGTACTGCTTAAAATAGAGAACCAATTCAGAAAAATATCTCCCGAGCAGGTTTTATTCATCGTGACAACATCTGTTTACATACCTTGTATTTTCTGAAAGGACCATGAGAGAAATGAAAATTGACCACTTGGGTGAGCAAGCTCAACTCTAGAATCTACCATTTAATCATAGCCATTTTCAATAGTAACATCATTTTAACACTTGAGAAAGAGTTGTTCATGTCATTATTTGGCTACATCTTGAGTTCTAGAAAGTAAACTGTCACAGCACGAATAACGGAAGCTTCATGAAATAAATAGAGGGAGAGTACTAAGTTCTACAGGTGTTAAACAATAGAAAGGCTAGTGAAGGAAAAAGAGGAAAACTATCTTACATTTTCTTGGAGCTTTAGACACGCTTGCTTCATAAGAACCTACAGAGTATGAGCTCTAAATTGGTTAGTTCTTAATTGCACACTTGGCAGTACAGCATATTTACAATGAAGAAACAATAGACACCAGAACAAGAGCATGACAAAGTAAAACTTCAACTATTCTCTATGTTACATGATAATTCTAGCAGGTTGAAGGTTTGTGCACTGAATTGCCATCAAGTGTATACTTTTAGACAACTTTAAGAATAAAAGTAAATCTTTGTTGGCATTTAATGTGTTGTGTTTCTTATTCTTATGCAATATACATGACATAGCAATTCCAGCAAGAAAATCTACTACCGTATCCATGAAAACATAAATTTCCTTGAAAATGTGGTGTTGTTTTCCTTCCATATGCACCAACGTAGAACAAACAGGGACATCCTATACAAAATCTGGACTCAAGCATCATAGGTGTTAACCTTCTGACCTTGAACTAATTCAAATGATGCAAGGGATCCGTTGATTTATTTTCTAAATGTTCTGTAAGGCGTAAACTCGCAAAAGAGGAGATGATTGATGGACCCCGCGCACTTTAGAAGAAAGCAGATATTGAGCATGATCTTTCTTCTACGCAATCAAGTGATCAACCCAGAGGATTTTCTCGAGCACACTTATTACCCAGATAGAAAAGGCAGCCTTAAAGGCATGAAAGTACTCAATAGTCAATACCAATGTTACCTGGTTCGTTCAGTTCGAATTCTGGTTCGCAGTTTGCCACTCTAGAGTGAACCCGGTTCGCTAGGGGTAGGATGAGATAATTTGTTTTTCGGTTCACTTAGGTTCTTTAGTTTGGTTCACTAGCTGGTTCGCTACTTAAGCATGTAAAACAAAATATATACTTAATAGTTAATATTATAAAATATATATCTTTTAAGCATGTAAACAATATATTACCAACACTTATTTGAAAAAAAATTTAAAAAAATATCTTTTTATGAACGATTGTGAACTCAAAGTATAAATTTGCCGAATCTAAAGAAAAATATCAGTGAATTTGAATAAAAAAATTGACAAACCAAGATTGTTTTGAAACCACTATGTGGTTCGCTCAATTTCATGAACCAATCCGAACCGAACCACAAACTAGTTTGGGTTCACTCAGTTCGCGGTTCGCTATAGCATATAGCAAACTTGGTAACTCTGGTCAATACTAACTTGGCTAGTAAATAGAAGGTCCAAATCTCAACTACTACAAATACAAACAAATGAACCGAGAAAATACCTTTGTTCGACCACTTCGTCAACCTCTCAAATGTACCAACTAAACAACCCCACTAAGCCAAGCAAGGAGACTCCCAAAACAATTCACCTCTCAATCATTAAGGCTTATTTTAAGATTAGGATTCTCCTGAAATTATCTGTTTATCATCTGAAATAACTACCAGCAGGTACAACTATATGATCCACTAAATTTGTCTTTCATAACTTTTAATGCTAACCAGTAATAACTAATATTATCTATTGCAATGTTATTATGTAACAATACTGAAAGTGGTTCAGCATAATATTTCTCAATTCTCATCCTGCTGTATCAAGCTATCAGCATTCTCGCCTTTTTATGAAAATCTTAAGAATGATTGTAAATGCAGTTGAATTTTATTACAAATGTAGTTGGACTATTAAGTTTGTTTGTAATTTATCTTTGCATTAAAAGATGTTTTATGTAGCGTATCCAAGTGTATCTACGATACATACCCTATTTTGACTTACCGATACTGGTGTTATGAACCATGAGTAGATGTTAATACCCGATAGGCCTCATTTTCTAGGTGCTTTATGCAGCTTCTTGGTTGTATTTCTCATCATTCATATACCGGAGAAATTATGATATCTGCCATGTCTGTCTTAGGCTCTTAGCAGAGACACAGCAATGCATGTCTCAATATCCATCCATGGAACAAAGCAAACAATGCCTGCCAGTGCCATGCGCAGACACGACAGAATTAAGATTAGAAGGCTGATGATAACCAACTTACCACAATGGTTAATTATGTAAATGAAAGCCATGTTTTATTATTCCCAGACATCTGCAGGAATTTTATGAATTTAAGAGTGGAAATATAAACATCGAGAACGACATACATGCACGTGGATTCATAAAAGCCTTAGTTTCAGTCACTCACTGAAATTATCATGTCAGCTCTGCTTGCTTCGACCCCATTAACATGCCTTGCAACTGATGAGCCCGATAAACATAATGCCTGCATAAAAGTTATGTGGGTTATTTAAACATGATTTGATAGAGAAAAATAGAGGGAGGATGAAAGCAGAGTATGAGCAATCTAGAGCTACAGAGAATAGAAATATGTTGCCTCTGTGCTAGATGTTAATTCGACTTTACTAATTCTTCTAAAGCATTCTAGATCTCCAGATACGTATGCATGGATATATTTGTTTGTTTGAATTTTGAACTGTGAATAATCTTGGTTACAATATAAGCATTGTCATATTCCTTGGTTTCAACATTGTATAATTCTTAAAGACCAGAAAAATGAAAGTACTAAAGTATATCATAAGTTAATATCCCAGATTAGCACACCCACAATATACAAAGTGTAAACAACAAATCATAGGCAGCAATCAAATAGCAACAATTGTATAAAATACATGCTTTAAACCAAATAACGAGGCCACATCTGGTTTAGAAGAAATATAAAATATTGAGCAAATCTAGATGAAATAGAAAAGCAAGTTCCACTTCTATAATTTCATCCAAAGTCACAAGGAATTCACTTATAGAATGTGTCCTATTTTCAAAATATAAGAAAGCAAATATAGTAGAGATCAAAACGCATCTCTACTTTCTATGGTTTCTGCAGCGAATAAGTTTGAGCACAGTGGAATGACATTCTAAACTACGATAACTTCAGGTAATGAAACTTTTATTGTTTCTATAGGCATATATTAAAAGATACTATAATGCTACAAGGATTAAATATGGTTTCGGCATGCGTAACGAATCCTACCGAAATCATTACGTACGTTGAAACAGTTCCGTATGGTCCGAGCTTTTTTTCTTGGTCGTTTTTATTAGAAACATAAATCGTTAATAGTAAAAACGACATTATCTTATTTTAAAAAGTCCTGTTAAAGGTTGTTTTTAGTAAAAACGGTCATTTCTAGGTCATTCGACAGTTTTGTTTTTTAAAGATTAGTTTATGGTTGTTTTTCTAAAAATTACTGTTTTTTCTCTGTTATTTAAATTTTGTGTTTTGGTAAAGGTATCGTAAAGGGTCCCTTCCGAAACCAACATGTATCAGATGATACATATCAGTTCGGCAAATTTTATTTCCATGTAATGTTAGGAAAGAGACAAACCTATGCACACAAAATATCTATTCACTCCATTTAGGAGAATCCACCACCTTATGGGCATTTTGAAGAGGGAAAAGGATCAGGGTCCACCCATCACCAACTCCTTAATGTGATCAACCATATTAAATTATCTCCAAAGATTCTCACCACTACCCCATGCTACTGAAGTGCTCTCAAAGTGTCAACTTCAGGTAATATAGAGAGGATTGCATAATGCAATCAAACCAAGGACAAAAGTGGAATGAAGAACAAAGAGGAAAATATAAGTTAGAAGAAATGGCTAAATGCTTCCAGCTTACCAATTGTAAAAGAAAAGAATCATGCTGGACACCTAAAATGTGTTGAGACAACAACAGGGTCAAGAAAAACTTACTTTTTTAATCATTTTAACACTCCAGCTAATCTATTTTTATACACATAACATAGCATAAATTCCTTAATACGACATGAGTGTTGCCACTGCTGGCATGCCATGGATTCCTAGTTCAGAAGCAGTACCCTGCCAACATCCTCTATTTCAGAGGAGATCCGAGTTGTTGATCACCAAGTGGACTCTTGACACATGGGTGTTAACTCTAGCAGACATATTCATACTTCATAGTGTCACCACTAATACTCAGACAAAGCCATTCACAGAAGCTTAAAGTTTTCTCCCATTCTGCATGCATCATTTTATTTCAATGTAGTAGTCACCCCTTTCCTGGACAATGACAACAACAACAAATCCAATTATGGAAACAAGTCATACTGTGAACCAACTCCACCATATACTTGAACTATCTAGAGCTAAAATGACTCATATAAAGCCAATAAACGAATTTCCTAAGATAATGAATGTGCTTATGTCATCTTTGCAAGAACAGAAGCTCTTAATTATAAAGTCTATCATAAGTAAATCTGTTGCCAAAAGAAAAGATTCACTACTTGCCCAAAACAAATTAAAAATTCATCAACTTCATTGGATAGGCTTGTGACCACACACACACGCGCGCACGCTCGCGCATATATATATATTGTGTTTTAAAAAATCAAAACGCTAGTAAGACAAGATCATAAATAAGTCTATGGACAAAAGAAGAAATTTAATGTTTCCTAAAGCAGGCCAGCAAATTTATCAGCTTCATTAGACAGTTCCGCTAACACATGAAATGGTAAGAAGCATTTTGTAACAAAATCCTACTTGAGACAATATCGAAGAAAATGCATTTAAAAAAGCAACGAAGTACGACAAAACATTGATAGACTACCTGAATTTCAATAAGGAAAGTTCGAGACCCATCGATGATTACGGCAACAGCAAGTCCAGCCAAAACCTCCGAATCTGGGTGCTGCTCACTTAGAAATATCTCACTAGGGTTTGGGACAGCTTGCAGGCCCGATTGTGACATTTCAAATACTCCAAGCTGATAGAAAGAAACAATTCCATTGTCAACACAGGCCAAGTGACAACATGTTCTTGATTCTTAAACTCATCATAGATTAAGATAAAATAATCCAGTCAAATTTCATAAATTCTTATAAACAATAGGAACAAAATCCATATTCTTCACCTTCTTCATTTCTAGAACATTTCATGGTTACAATAATCTATATTAACAGCCTGAACCAATGTTTAATAAAGCAATCTCAGCACTATGCTGGGAAACATATATATATAAAAGTTTGGCAAGAAGTGTTTCCATTTATCACCTATTTGGACCACCACGGGTTCCCTGGGATGCACTCATTTCAAAACAAAATTTCAGACCTATTCATCTTCTTTACTTTTTGTTTTCATTTCTACAAAGATAATACCAAACAAAGGAGTACTTCAAAAGGGATCTCTCTGCGTCATATAAAATCATGCAATTCCTTTCTTTCCATATACCCCAACAAAAAGCGAAAGGCAATATCCTTCAAGGAATCTTTACCCTCTTCCTGAAGTGACCTTTTGACCACCCCAGAAAAAGATGTCCCTAACTTCTTTTGAGTGGGACCAAGAGGTCCAAGACAAGCCAAAAAGAGACATGAAGAAACTCCAACTTCACAAAGTTAAGCAGGGTGCATTTGTTAGGGGCAGGCAAATACTAGATGTCATTCACATAGCGAATGAATGTGTGGATGAGCATCATAGATCAAAAATTCAGAGGATGGTGTGTGTAAAATTGCTATGGAAAAAAGCCTGCGATAATGTGAATTGGGAATTCCTCCTATATGTGATGCGTAGGATGGGATTTGGTTCAAAATGGTTGCAATGGATTAGTCTGTGGCTCCTCTACCTCTTTCTCTATTCTCCTCAATGGCAGCTCTAAAGGGTTCTTCAGGAGCTCAAAAGGGCTAAGGCAAAGGGACCCGCTCTCTCCGGCTCTATTTCTCATCGTGTTTGAGGCTTTGAGCCGGATGCTATCCCGAGCGAATGGGGTAGGTTGCAACGGATTTTCAATTGGTCAAGAGCGCCTCAGTATCTCTCATCTCCAATTTGCTGATGATACTTTAATCTTTTGTGGAGCTTCCCCCTCTCAGCTTCTTCATATTAGATGCGTGCTCTGGTGTTTTGAGGTAGTCTCGGGTCTAAGGGTGAATTTGGGTAAAAGTGAAATTGTTTGGGTTGGTGAGATACCCAATCTTGACTTGCTAGCTTGCTCCCATCTAGTTATTTAGGCTTTCCCCTAGGTGCCTCTTTCAAAGCCAAAGCAGTATGGAACCCCGTCATTGAAAAATTTTCCTCTAGATTAGTAGGCTGGAAATTGTCTTGCCTTTCCAAGGGTGGTAGGCTGACCCTCATCAAAAGTATCCTTCGGAATCTCCCGACCTAATTCATGTCTACCTTGTCTATCCCCAACCATAGCCCTAACCCTAGATCGTCTTCAGCGAAATTTCCTTTGGGTCAGGAGTGGTGAGAAAAAGAAATATCACCTTGTAGATTGGAAATCTCTTTGTGCTCCCCTCTGTGATGGGGGTCTTAACCTAGCTCCAACTAGTCAAATAAACAAGGCTTTCTTGGGAAAATGGGTTTGGAGGTTTGGTGTTGAGCGTGAGCTTTTGGTGGAGGGTCATTGTTGCAAAATATGGAGAACTCTCTTGTTTTTTTTTTTTTTATCAATAAACCAGCAATTGCATTCAGAAAAAAGTAGCTACAAAGGAGAGTTTACAAGGGTGTAAAGTCAAAAGAAGAGAAAAGAGAAGAGAAGGATAACAAGCTCCCTCCAAAACCCAAGAACACATCCTGACATAGATACACTCAAACCAACAGAGCACCCAAGTCCACCCGATCTCGGCGTATAGATATCCAGTCTACCACTAGTCTGCGGATGCGGTGACAAATGCGAGGTAAGGAAGAGGGAGAATCATCGAAGACCCTCCTATTCCGCTCCCTCCAAATCGACCAAGAGATGGTGCCAGGGAGAAGCAACCATACAGCATCCCTCACACTATCCACACTTACCAAAACCCAACAGGATAAGAAGCTCAGAAAGGAAGAGATGAAGACCCAGTCCACCCCTACTCGGGAAGAAACCCCAGAAACCCCTTAAACCTAAGGGGGTGCGAGGTTCTCATGGAGTTGATCTTTGGAAAGGTATCATGAGTGTGGCTAAGTTTCTAGATCTTCACATTAGGTTTAAGGCTGGGAATGGGTTTGAAACTCTCTTTTAGGAGAATATTTGGTGTGGTCCATCAAGGCTTAAGGATGACTTCAGTAATATTTTTCTCCTTGCCCTTCACAAGGATGCATTAGTCTCTCACTATATCGAGAGGGTGGGTAGTGAGTCCGTTTGGTGCCCCCGATTACGCCGCAATCTGAATGATTGGGAGGTAGAAGACTTCCAACTTCTCTTGTGAAGACTGAGTTCCTCATCTATCGCCCCTCAGCTTAGAGATTGTAGGGTATAGTCTAGGAGCAATAAAGGTCGGTTTTCAGTAAGATCTTTATTACAGTCCCTTGACCGATTATCAGCGCACTCCTTTCCTCATAAGGCTGTTTGGTTTTCAGGAGTTCCATCAAAGGTATCTTTCTTCCTCTGGTTTGCAACTCTGAATAAGATTCTTACTATTGATCATCTAAAGAGTAGAGGGTGGAATTTGGCCAACTATTGTTATTTGTGCCTAATCGTGGAAGAGACGGTTGATCACTTGACCTTGCACTATCCGGTTGTCTTTGGGATTTAGGCCTTCTTCCTCACTAGGTTAGGTGTGGAGTAGGTCTTCTTTTCCTCCTTGTTGAGCTTCTTATCAGGTTGGAGATAGGTGTCAATGGTGGGGGCTAAGGAAACGATTTGATCTAAGCTACCTGGTGTTATATCATGGGGGGTGTGGAAGGAACAGAATTGCCATGTGTTTGACAATTCATCCTCGCCCAACTCCCTCATTCTGACCCGTATCCGGCGCATGATTGTGGATTGGTCGTCTGTTACTCTTTTTGGAGGGGAAGTGGGGGCTATTTGGTTATGAGGTGCCGCGTCCCTAGTTAGTGGGCCATTGCCTATGGTTACTTTGCATATCCTTTTCATGTTGTTTTTGCTCTGTTTGTTTTGCTTTCCTTGGTTCACTCTTTGTGAATTTCTTTGTATATTCTCATCTTTTTATATATATTGATGGCTTGATTACCGATCAAAAAAAAACAAGCAATGAATGAAGAGGTGGTCCACATCCTCCTTGCTCAACCTACACATATGACACCAGCCAGGGATTGTCACACCTTAATGTCTTAGTTGATTAACTATACGAATCTTATCCAGGGAGGCTGACCCATTAATGCTCTACTTCTGGGGTTTCAAGGCTAGCAAAATCATCTCAACCTGAGGATTCCTAACTAAGCATTATCCTCCTTTTCAAGAAGATTCTGGCAGAAAATACACCACTCGGGTCTCCTTTTTCATGTTTTGTGATCCTCCCCATCCCGATGAATTTGGGCTCTATTCAAGCTCGCAAGAAAGGGGCACTCATCAGTATCCTTTTCTCTCAAATTCCTTCCAAAACCTAGATTCCAGATGACTAGCCATTTCTTCTTTCAAAGTATTCTCTATAAGGATATCTATGGGAAGGAGTATTCTATAAAAGTACGGGAAATGTTGCAAAAATGGCCAATTCCACACCAAATGTCTTCCTCAAAACAAACTCCAATGCTTCTACCAACGGAGTATTGGTCTGATCTATGAATTTATCGCAGTTCTGCATTACCCATCTCCACACCATAACTCCATAATCCATATGACCCAGAAACATGAAGAGAATCCCATTTCCTACTAGAAACACTGAACTTGGATTCAATGACCCTTCTCAATAGAGCATCATTCTAATTGTTGAACCTCCAATTCCACTTGCATAAAAGATCCTTATTCATGCATCTAAGTCTTTTGAAATCCAACCCTCTAAAGTCCTTCAATTGGCACACCAAATCCCACCTAACTAGGTGTATCCTTCTTTTACCTCCCCTGCCGCTCCAAAGGAACACCCTTTGCAACTTTTCAAGACACTTAGAAAACTAAGGCTGGCATCTTGAAGATGGACATACAGAATATCGGCGGACTCGCAAGTGTCCTATCGATGAGGATGATCCTACTATTTGAAGATAACCTTTCTTCCAGCTGGCAAGTATTTTGTCCAATGTCTCTATCATTGGGTTCCATAGGCTTTTGGAGATAGATATTGCCTCAAGAGGGAAAAGAACTTAATTGTTGAATAGTATTACGAAAGTTAAGAAAAAAGGAAAAAGAACTTATATGCAAACAAATCAAATATTCCCATCCTTATGCAGGCCATCTGACTTTTCAATATTCAAAAATTAGAACGAAGAGACAAGAAATTCACATAAGTGGAACCACACTCTTACAGAACATATGAAGTCCCAATAATACTACAACCTTTAAGCACTTCAAAGGTAAATCAAATTTAAATTCAGGTAATGAAACGGTTTGAAAGAGGAAAAGGCTTAATCGAGTGTGATCCATGTGGGTCGCATGAGATTGATGTAGATAAAAAGGAAAATATAATCATGGGATCAAATACCTCGTCGGTGGACCCAAAACGGTTTTTCACAGAACGAAGCAAACGATACGATGAGTACTTCTCACCCTGACAATAGAAATGACATGTAAAAGTGAGGTTGCATGAATTCAGAAACTTCTACTGCACTAGGTGATCTATCTCAGTAAAATTTTCAAAGAAAGTGGATAAATCAAATAATGAACCATTCATTTATCTAGAATAATGGAACACTAAACAGTTAATGTCAAGATGATACATAGAAGAATCATAGGCAAGCTGTGGATTATACCCCCTTAAAATTTTTATATCAAACTTCAATGAAGATGACTAGGTTCATCATTTTGTCAATTATAAACTGATCACAATTTTAACATAAGATCAATAAGATAATTACTGAATAATGAATTGTTATTAATGATTTTACTATCCTCAAACTCTTAAGTTTTAATACACTTTTCTAACCATTAGTATTTTTATTAGAGCAAAAGCCTTCTGCTTCGTATTTCAAAGTTTACTTTTTTACTTAGGTTTCAGTTCATTCTCTTGTCACTGCCATGAATTATAGTGCCTCAGGTTATTGGCTAAAATAGCCTTCTGCATCCAATGAATGGATCTTCAAAAGTCGGTTCTTTTATTTTTCCTGATAGTAAAAGAGAGTGTATTAATGAAAGTTTGGTTCTTTGAATAAAATCATTGGTTTCTTTTCACGGGACCCGATGAAGAAGTTGATAACATGTGTCAAAATATAACCAACACATTTCGTCTACATAAGCTTCCTTGATGTTAATATTTCAACAGGTTGTACAAACTTATATAGTAGGGTAAATATTTACCAAAAATGAGTACAGTCAATAATTCTCAATGCATGAAATTGGTTTTGAGTATTTATTTGGTGGATTTTTGCCGTCGCAGAGCTCATTAAATAGAAAATCAATTAGGGAATGAAATTTCTCAAATACAACTATACAAGAATCATGTTACAAATGTTTGCCAACGAAATGAAGATTTCAATGACACTTCTTAGCGTAATAAAAACAGATATTTATCAAATCCTTGAGTCAAGAAATGGATCATCAGTAGTCAAACTTCGGAAAAGGTCTTCTAACATATTCATAAAGTATGAAACTCCCAAGCAGATAAGCTAGCAAAGTTACGAGTTCTGAACAACTTTATATCAATCTAGAATCATCTCCCCATTTGTAATTTTTATTGATGTGGATTTTTGTATCATCCTCTTGTTTTGTTTAATTTCACATTTTCGGAACCAAAAAAAAAGAAAGCAAACCATATTCAATGATAGAATAATTTCACATACATTTTTTTCCTGCAATGTACCAATAAAAAATAGATAATGATTTGTCTCTCAGCACCCTGGACACCCTTTTTGCTTTATATTTTTTTAACCTATTAACGCATTGAACACCATTTTTTGAGAGTTTAGTTTATTAGATAGACAACTTGCTCACTTTTGTCAAAGAAATCCAGATCTCCAATTCCATGAAGAGCCTGATGGCATAGCTCATTATTCTACCAACATAGGTATTGAGACAATCTCCTTTTTGATCTGTGGAGCTTCACTGACTTTTACTTCTTTTCAGATATTGTTTTGGCTCCCAGAGTTTGTTGACTGCCTTAACCAAAGTGATGAAAACATACCAGAGACTGTTAAAACAAGGCTCCATAAAATATACACGGTACCACCTTCCACGTGTAAAATAACATCCTTGATGTTCTCCAAGATATATGCTACTTTAACATGATAAGAATCTACTATAAGTAGAGAAATGTATAACATGCAACAAGGCACCAACTTCCATATATAAAACAACGTCCACAATGTGCTCCAAGACACGAGGCCCTGCTATGTCTCCAGTTTTTGTTAAATGTCCAACCTGAAATGCATAAAGAAAAGATCATGAGCTCCCAAACAGGACCAAAAGTTTTAATGCAAGTAGAAGAATGAATAAAATAATGCACGACACCATGCAGGACAAATCAATGGCTCCATCTTGAGGGCATACAAATAATCATAAACAAATATTAATGGATCCAACAAACAACAGACTACGTGCACTAGCAGAAAATATTCTGAACCTACCTGCCATACATTATCCATGACTCAACTGAATAGAAGCTAGCCTTTATTTATTATACACCCCAGTGAGCCTTCAATTCTTAATTAGTCAAGCAGAAGCAGAGAACAAGACTTCCTAGTTTCGGTTGAGTTTATTTCACAACTTGTTAAGCCTAATAAAAAGTCTAACTCAATTCTTATCTTCATCCTGATCCCACTGTATCCTTTTCCCAAGACACAAATCCCCTGGACCTAACAATGTACGTGGATTATTGTTCAACTTAGATTGAAAACAGTAATCCAAGAAGTGTTAGCTATCACTTTGTAATTTTTCACTTTCAACAGATCAAGGTGACTTTTGAAGACTTATTTGGAGACGAACCCCGACTGATTGCTAAGATTCTAGAGGAGAAAGATGTCCAAAATATGTGTGCAAGATCAGGCCCTATTGGCAAAGAAACAGGTAGGCCTTCATGTTCCCTCAAATTTCTGTTTTTCTTACTAAGGTTATGTTTATATGGGAAAATTAGACATTCATGATGCTTGAGCAAAAAAGTGACACAGGAGTAAAAGCAATAAGGATGTCAAAACAATGTATATAGAATGCTACTGTTTGAAAACCCTATCAGCCATATATCAACTAAAGTTCTCGAAAACTATACAAGGAAAAACCATTAATGTAATTCATAAATATAATGAATGACCAGTTGCAAAAACAAAGGATGAATTGAAAAAAAAAAGACTAACGAAAAATAGAGAGGAGAAAACGACGGTCCTTTTCTATTGATAACACATTCTATTGTAGCCGAGAAAAGTATAGGAAACAAGCACAAAATTGCATATTAAAAGTTGCACAAGGAAATCATAATAAAACTGACACCTCTCACCCAGAGGAAAAGTCCTTTGACCTATCGCAGATAATAGAGCTAAAGTAGTAACACCCCAAGGAAGAGATTCCTTGTCTCAAGAATATCAACAATGTTGATTAATGATATTTGTTAGTTATGGTAGTTTCTGGAATAATATTCACTCCATTGCGTATTCCCCCACCAAATAGAACAAAAGTCGAAAAAGACAACCAGATACTTAATTTTTACCCTCAAAAAAAGAAAAAGAAAAAAATCTCAAGTGGAATGGAAATCAAGCATTGAGTGAGTCCAAGTTAAGTTTGCATTTTCAAACATTGAACACCAGATGATCAATCAGATATAAGATTAGGATGTCTCACCAAAAAAATAGGGATATTTGTCTTCTTAGCAAAGCGCAGCAAGGCTGAAGTGCACTCCTTCACCTATTACTCATCAAGGCAGTTGATACTATTTCAGCACACCAAGATCATATATAATATTGTATTGAAAGCACATTATAGAACCAACTTGATTATGAATTCTTGATGGTTTTTTAACAATCTTATGCAGGAAAAAGTTTGCATCCTTTGAGTTCCTCCAACTAAAAACAAGAAAACAAAACCTATCTTCTTCCCAGGTGACAGTATATAATATATATTCTACTGGTGGGTATTTTAGAAGGTCAAGGGGGGTCTGAGGCAAGGAGACCCTCTTTCCCCTTCTCTTTTTATCATGGTGGCAGAAGCCCTAGGCAGATTGATTCGTAGAGCAATATAAGCATCGACTGAGGGCTTCTTGTTGGGAAGAAATAACTTGATAGTGTCCCGCCTCCAATTTGCGGACACCTTGCTTCTTTGTGATGCCTCTAGCCAGCATATAGGTTATTATAGATGACTTCTTAGGTTCTTTGAGGCAGCCTCTGGGCTTAAAGTTAATCTGGAAAAAAGCGAAATGTTTAGTGTCGAGGTAGTTCCCACGTTGGACAATTTAGAGGGAGTTTTGGGTTATAGGATCAATGAGTTCCCCACCTCTTATTTGGGCATGCCTATAGGAATTGGCTTTAATGGGACCCAGTCTTGGAGAGGGTAAATTGAAGTGTGGCATCCTAGAAAGCTATTCACCTATCAAAACTCAAAAGTAATTAGAACGACGCAGCACTTTGCCCAGCATACCCACCTACTGTATGTCTTTATTCACTATCCCTACACCGGTTGCTAACTCCCTTGAGAGAATAAAGAGAGATTTTTTAAGGAATGATACAGCATCTCATGGGATGGGTGGGTGAAAAGCGTGCAAGAAGAGTTTGGTAAGCACACAAGCTTCAAATAGGAAGAGAGGAAGCTAGGGCTCGGGACAATGTGTGGTGTGGGTAGTCTTCTTTGAGATGGGACTTGTACCCCATTGCGTTAGTTAGAGGTTGCTTGGTGATCTTTTGCTTTGAGCTAGGGACAATAAGGTGGTGTGGACACCAAGGTTGAGAAGAGAGCTGAGTGATTGGGAAGTGGATGACTTGAGTAGACTTCTCTATTGTCTTTCCTTAGTTACTCCTAACATCAAATATGGTAGACTTTAGGATAGCAAGGGTCGTTTTACAGTGAAGTCCTTTTATCAATCTTTGGATAGCAGATCTGACACTCCTTTTCCTCACAAAGTCGTATAGAATTTTAGTATTCCATTCAAGGTTACTTCTTCCTTTGGTCTGCAACTCTACACAAAATTCTCACCACAGACCATTAAAAATAGGCATGGAGATGTCTAATAGATGCTATATGTGTTTGGTTAAGGAGGAGATTGTTGTTCATCTACTCCATCACTGTCCTCTGGCGACATCTATTTTGGGAGCTATTGGTTAGTGTATTTGAAAGGAGCGAAACAAAAGGGTCTTAGACAACTGCTTGTCATCTTCTGAAATTTGGCATCGTGTTGTTAATCTCCTTCTTTCTCAGTGTTCAATTCATAATGACAATGACTTGGACTTCGTCTCTCTTCTTTTTTTCAAGAAATTAGGTTTATTCACTGTTTAATGGTAGGTAGGTTGGTGGGTTCAAAGCCACAGGCCCACCACCTCTTTTGTGTTGTTCTTTATCATTCACCAATCGATAAATGCCCCTCTTGCATTCTTTTTCTTTTTCAATGTATGATCTTATTTACCGATAATAATAAATAAAAACTTCCTAACAATTTTTTGAGCCTTCAATAACCTAAAGTACAGAAGGATGTAGGAATTTCAATACCAATCAGTAATAAGTTAACTGAGGATGTAGAAATATCAACAGCAAGCAGAAATTGCTATACAAAGTGATAAATAAATAAATAAATATATATATATATATAATCCTCGTATCTTACATAGCTCAGGAGTTGGGATAAATATCAACAAGAGGTTCAGGTGGCCACTATATGGTTAAGCATCCTGAGCTCAAGCATGATTTCACTGCTTGGTCAAATTGAAAAGAGAAGCTACAGAATTCAGAAGATCCAACCTGCGAGAGACCTCCAGCACTTCCAGTCACTCCTTTCAAATAAACTGTCTGAATAGAATCAACAATTAGAGCCCGGGGAGAGAGGAGTTGAATTTGATCCAATACATCCTGAAAGAAGACAAGAAATCAATCATTTAATGAGCTATATAAGTCAATGTCATATATGTAGACTCAACTTAGGAATGCTTTAGAAGGTGAAAAGTGGAACTACCCTCAGTTTATGCAGAACTAAGCAATCACAGCATGTTAATTCTTAAGATTTGCATGTGGTCTTCCATATACCTTGTATTCTATTAGGATATAGTTGCAACAAATTGATATTTATATATCTGTATTAATGAATTAGATTTTTTTTGGATCGGTAATCAACATATTATAATATATAGATAGAAAAAGTTACAACTAAGATTACATGGAGACTAAAGAACAGAGAAGTTTACAAGGGAGTAAACTCAACGAAGTAAGAGTAAACAAAAGTGAAAAAGATCCAACCACCCCCTCTGTCATTTAAACACGCATTTTTCACCCTAAGAGTTCTCTCATATCCATCCCCTCTTGGCAGACTTGAATCCATTCCAAAATCAATGCTTGAACGCACGCACAAACACACGGATGGTAAGTCCTAAAAAACTCTCTTGTTCATTTCTTTCCAAATGGACCAAGAGATGGCCCTCGGAAGAACAGACCCGATGACCTCCCTAGCACTATCCAAATTCGCCAAGGACCAACAAGATAAAAAATTCTAAAAGGATGACACGAAAACCAGGTCCACTCTCAGACATAAGAGAAAATATACTCAAATTTCAAATGCGACAAGGCAATGTGTTAGCAAATGATCAACCGACTCTTCCGAGTGACTGCACAAATAGCAACAATTCGCCACCCTCTATTTTGCAAGTGATCGCAAGTGAGGATCTTGTTTAGAGTTGTAAACCATAGGAAAAGGATATGTTAGATAGAATTATAGGATTCCACACAAACTTATAGGGAAACATGGACAACATGGACAACGGTACTGCGTCAAAAGATTGCAATAATGATCTCACTGAGAACCGATCATTGTTGCCTCTTGACCAAAACCGTTTGCCTCTAACCAGGGGAAGAGGAGTACAAGTACTAAATTGTTGCATAAAACGAAGGAATTCCTCTAATTCCCAGTCGTTCAAATCACTCCTTAACCTAGGACACTAAACCACGCCTTGCTCACTCAACTCGAAGCAATCCGCCACTATAGTCTAATTATCCCGAGCAAGTAAAAATATGTTCCCAAAAACTACTGTTAGACTCCCCAAACCACTCCAAACACCCTGCCAGAACCTAACCTCCGAACCGTTGCCTACCTTGAACAATTGAACCTAATGAAAGGGGCCAACAATTCGGCGACCGCTACTATCCCTTTCCAAAGCCCTACCCCGTGATGTATATACATATTATTACTATTAGACATGAATGTAAATTAGTCTAGTTAGCATATATAAATTCTCACAACTAATGTCAACAAATCAGCAAGTTATCTTTTTAATTCCCTTTTCCCTTACTGAGTTTCACTCATCCACACCCTTTGGACATCACCATAAACACTCGCATCCATGTAACACTGGTAAGGGGTGAAAACAACAAAAAAGTATTTATATATTCACAAGTCTTCATAAGACTAAGAAAGTGCAAACTCAAAGAGCCCCAGCCACACATCTATGACTTGAACATCAAATGCAAACTCAAAGATATGTTTTCTTCTTAGGTAAGGTGAAAATAGAAAGTGCTGAAATATCACTATTATTATAATGGGAGGAGGGGTAGGTAGCGATGATTGAAAATATATCTATATCACTATCCTTAAATCTTTAAATTTCATCCACTAATATTAGGACTTGTTTGGTAGGTCTTGTCTATTTCAAACTGATCTAGTAGACCTGTGACAAAAAGATCTATAAGAAATAGATTTATACACAGTAAAATCGATTGGCAGTGTATAATAATAAACAGAGTTTTTTTGTAAAACTGTATTTGGTAACATCATCATAGTAATTAGAATAGTAATAATAACAATGGTAATAATAATAATGATAATAATAATAATAGTATTAATAGTAATAATAATAATAACAATAATGATAATTAAAATAGTAATAATAACAATAACGATAAATGGGCAAAATGGTCAAAAAATGATGAAAATCTTAGTTATGTCGTCTATCAGGAATAGACGCGCGCTTCTCTCTCAAAAATACCAAAAACTTGAATTTCTGTTTTAGACATTTTATGTCTTCTTGTCTTTTTTGCTATAGCAAATAAACACGCTACCAACCAGTCTAAAACGTGAAAACGTCTACCCGCAATAAACATATAGACAAGTAGACCCGAAGTTTAGATATTCCAAACGGCACCTAAGTAACCCCCAAATCAGTTACTTACCCATAACAGTTGCTTCTCCCCACGTCCCCTCACTTCGGCTTATCCCTTTCCCATCTCTCTCTCTCTCTCTCTCTCTCTCTCTCTCTCGCTCTTAGAGAATACACCCACAGTACACCATTATTCAATTGGTCGGGACTACAATAGAATGTCTTAGTGCCCTTGGATATTTCATTCAAAACATAGGGTATGTTTCCTCATCTTTCTTTCTTCCTATTCTTTATTGTTTTGTTTTCAATCACATTTGAAACCATCTCTCACTCATCATCGCATTAATTTTTTTTTCCTTCTACTATGTGCAAATCACGTTTTCCTTTCCTTCTTAACTGGGAATTTTTATTTCCACATGGATTTAAAGACCACGACTGATGTTGCTCATCCATTAACCCAACAACAATCAACCTTCAACATCATACGGATCTCCGATCACAGCTATTGCTGCTCATCCATTAACCCATATAATATTCGTCTTCGGCACCATCTTGCAATAAGGTTTAAAATCTTCCTCATTTTGATCTTAACCGTACATTTTTTGTTTCATACATATCTCCAATCACGATTGACAAGTTACTTTTAATATTGTTTTGGATAAGAATCTGAGTTTTAACATGTTTTTTTTATTCATTCCTGTATCATTATTTCATTAAATAAGCAAAGAAAAAAATGCAGTGGTTGGACGTTACAGTCATGTTGGAGAAGATGATGGCATGTTCAGTAATTTTTAACATTGTTTTGGGTCTGCAGATATAATAGAGAATGTATCATAGTCAATTACGATTGAACTCAGGGAGAGTTCAATCGCACACACAGGTCATCACGTGTCTCTTTTAAATGCTATTAATTGTGGTCAATCATGGTTAAGAATCTTACGATTAACCAACAGAAGGGTAGTATTTTTTTTCCAAAAAAAAACTTTAGTTAAATGGATGAAGCCTAAGGGTAAATGAGTCTTAACCACAGTTAGTGGGTGTTAAATGAATGTATGTAAAAGGTTGCCAAATTCCTTCCCATTTTGTCCCCATTTAACTTTGGTTAAGCATTTAATCTTAACCAACATAAGGGTTGTATTTTTTTTTTTAATAGAATTAAATGGATGAACCCTAGGGGTAACTGAATCTTAACCACAGTTAGTGGGGGTTAAAAGGGGGTTACGTTGCCGCATGCCCTCCCATTTCGCCCCCCTTTAACTTTGGTTAAGCTTAACCAAAACACAAGGGTGGTATTTTTTAATTCTCAAAAAATTAGAATTTAATGGATGAACCCTAGGGGTAAGCGGGGTGTTAAAAATAAGGGGGTTAGGTAGCCGAAATCCTTCCCATTTTGTCCCCTTTTAATAACAATGCTTAATTAACATAAGGGTAGTATTTTTTTTCCCAAAAAACTAGAGTTTAATGGATGAACCCTAGGGGTAAGTGAATCTTATCCACGGTTAGTGAGTGTTAAATAAGGGGGTAGATTGACATGATTCGTTTATGGTTAAGCTTAACCAACATGAGAGTAGTATTTTTTTTTCCCAAAAAATTAAAGTTGAATGGATGAACTCTAAGGCTAAGTGAATCTTATCCACAATTTTTTTTTTATCGATAAGCATAGGGATATATTAATCAAAATGAACAAGTACAAGAGAGGAAGAGCATAGTTTACAATGTCGTAAACTAAAATCCATATGGTAACATATGAGGTCCTGCACTATGATGTATGTCCTCCCAACACGGAGCCCAGATCCACCCCTCCATTCTGGATGAAGACCCAATCCAAAATCAATGGACGTATATGAGCACGGATATGCGAGATAGAGAACGGGGAGTTTTCGAAAACTTTCATATTTCTCTCCTTCAAAACGGACTATGAGATGGCTCTATGAAGAACCGATCAGATTGCCCTCTTAGCATTCATCCACATGAGCCAAAGTTCAGCAAGATAAAAAGTTCTGAAAGGAAGAAGAGAAGACCCAATCCACCCCTAAGCGGAAGAGAAAATACCATCATATGACACCCACAATAGGACAGTGCAACAACAGGTGATCTATTGTCTCTTCCGCTTAGAGGCATAAAAAGCATCGATTGGCTAAACTCTACCCTCAATGCTTTAAGTGATTGCATGTAAGGGTTTTATTCAAAGATGCATTTTTTGAGGAAGGAGACCTTAGATGGAATACCTAGATTTCACACTTGTCAATGAGGAAAGGGTGCATAAGATGCTAACTCAACTGCTGGTAGTAGGGATTTTACTGAACGTCAATCATTGTTGCTACCGGACCAGATTCTACAATCCCGATCATCAGGGCTCACATGAGCAGACCCAAGGCATGACAATAAGAGACCCAACTCCTCAATTTCCCAGTCGTTGAGATCCCTTCTCAACTTGGGACACCACACAACCCTCCCATCCCTCATCTCAAAGCAATGACCCACTGATGCATCTCGTTCTAAAGTAAGGAGAAAAATATTGCGAAAAGAGTCCATTAAGGTCTCATGACCCCTCTTAGGATCATCCACAGTTAGTAGGTGTTAAATAAGGGGGCTAGTGTGGCATGATTTGTTTATAGTTTCCAAGATGCAAAAACGGTTAAAAAGTAAAACCACTGCTTTTTTTGGACTAGTTTTGATTTTGTATTTTGTCTCTACTATTATCAGGACAGCATTAAGATTTGGGATCTAGAAAGCAATATGGTTGTTCAGGATTTTGAGCCCGAATCACCTCTCAGGAAGAATCAGGCATTTTTGGATTCGTTACTTTTTATTGATTGTTGTTCATGTTTACTCATGTTCGCATTTGCAGATAATTGATGAATGAAAAAAATTGTGTTCTTCATCACCATTGTTTCATTCTATTTATGTCTTCTACATTCTCCCATATTTTATTTTTTATGGATGTTATTGAACAAGATCGAATTTCTCCAATACTTAGATGTTAGTTCGTCAAATTAAATATGTTTGTTTGTTTGGCTTTCAGTATGGATGTATTTAGATCAATGACGTCATTAGATTCGGTTTACTCGCGTTCTAATAATAACGTCAGTAGAAATGCTAGCCCTAGTCGTAATCTTCCCCAGATACAAGGTGGTGGCAACAAGTGTCAAACCATCTCCCTGTTATAAGGTAGCAACACCACGTGTTGCACCCACTTTGCATCTGGGGAAAAAATTTGACTTATTACGACTGGGGCTAGCACTCCTCTAAGGTTACATAATATTAGGCCCCGTTTGGTTGCACTTCCGTTTTCTGTTTTTTGTTTTTAAAAACAAAAATTTGAAAATTTTTACACAAAACATGTTTGGTAAACATGTTTCTGCTTTTTGTTTTTAAAAATTAGTAACAAAATTTTTGAAAATCAAGGAAACAAAAATTTTCTACTACCTCTGTTTTTGAAAACAAAAAACGAAAATAGAAAACACAAACCCACTATCACCACCACCACCATAATACTACCACCATCCACCACCACCACTCACCACCCCCCATCACCTCCATCACCACCACCACCCACCACCACAATACAACAACCACCACCACCGCCACCATCACCAATGCCACCATCACCACCACCACCATCACCATCACCACCACCACACCACCGCCACCATCACCAACACTCACCACCACACTACACCCACTGCCATCACTCACCACTACCACCACCACCACCACCACCACCACTACCACACAACCACCACCACCACTACCGCCACCGCCACACACCACCACCACCACTACCACCACCGCCACCATCACCACCGCCACCGCCACCGCCACCGCCACCGCCACCAATACCACCATCACCGCCACCACACCACCGCCACCATCACCAACACCAACACCAACACTCACCACCACACTACACCTACCGCCATCACTCACCACCACCACTACCACACTACCACCACCACCACTACCGCCACCGCCACCACCACCACCACCACCACCAATACCACCATCACCGCCACCATCACCGCCACCATCACCAACACCAACACTCACCACCACACTACACCTACCGCCATCACTCACCACCACCACCACCACTACCACACTACCACCACCACCACCACCGCCACACACCACCACCACCACTACCGCCACCATCACCACCACCACCACGGCCATCATCACCACTACCACACCACCGCCACCATCACCACGACCACCACCACCACGACCACCACCACTACCTCCACTGCCACCATCACCACGACCACCACCGTCACCGCCACCACCACTACCACCGCCACCATCACCATAAGAATTGCCACCATCACCACCACCACCACAACCACTGCCACCGCCACCACACCACCACCGCCGCCACCACCACCACCACCGCCACCATCACCACCACCACACCACCGCCACCATCACCACTACTCACTACCACACTACACCCACCGCCTTCTCTTACCACTACCACCATCTCGAATTGAAATTATTTAATCATATTTACCAAACGTGTTTTTTTGTTTTTCTTTTTTTAAAATAAGTAACAGTTACTAATACCAAACGTGTTTCCTATTTAAAAAAATTGAAAACAAAAAGTTGTTTCCAATTTTTAAAAACAAAAAATAAAAACAGAAAAACGTAAGTGTATCCAAACGGCCCCTTAGTTACATTGAACTAACAATTTTAGTAGTAGAGACTAGCATATCATCAAAAAAAAATTTGAGATCATCTACTGTATTGCATTTCACATGCATTCAAATCAATTTTCTCCTTCCTTTCATTGTTTATATTTTTTTTTTGCAATTAGTAGATTGTACACTCACGTGCATTCTGCTAGTAATTTCAACAATATTACCTGATCCCGCGAAAAACTATGAAATTTATGAAAGGTGCCTCCTTTAGTTAAGTAAGCTATCTAGCTACCATTAGCACATAGGAACATGGGATTATAGAAATATCCCGACCTTTTGTTCTTAATGAGTTGTGTTATTCAAGAGTTTGCTTTTATTTGTTTATTTTTGCTTCATCCAGAGAATATAGGCTGTTGATGATGGAATGTGTGATAATATGTGACTTTCAGATCAACCATGTCAGATCCATATCCAAGAATATGGAAAGACTCAAAAAATGATGGTTGAGACAGTCTGATTGCTTCTCCTATTTCCTGCTTCAGGGTTCAAGTCCACAATGAATAAAGGTACATTACCATTAGTTATAAAAGGAATCCATATTTAAAAATAACTCCAATTGAGTTGAGATCATTGACCAAAACAGGTATGAGATTCAGAAGCATGCAATCAATATGTGATCGTCAGAATATTGCCAGGAAGCATGCAATCAATATGTGATCTTCGGAATATTACCAGTAGATCATTTCAGACATGATCAAAGCCAAAGTTCAATCGCAAATGAAACTAATGGGAAGAGATAAAATGCTGAAAGATCATAAACAGATATATATAGGTCCAGAAGCATGCACCTCAATATCAGTGCTCGAATATAAGAAAAGTTCTTCTGTTCCAATCCTCATACGGTCAGCTCTGTTTCCAATTTGCTCAACACTCTGCCATGAGAAATGAAAACAAACAAAGTTTCTTAGATGCTAAACCATGAGGAAGCATTTGGCAATGAAATGGCATCAGTACATCCAACTATTCAAGAAGATCATGGTTGGCATCTTCCACAGTAAATCAAGTCGAAATAAATATGCCTGTCCATACACTAGATTACTCAACAAATCAAAGACAAGCAGACTGATGCCAGTTGACAAAGCAGAGCGAGCAATCCGAATAACAAGGTATGACAACAGTACAACTTTGACAGCGCACAGCATGTATAGGAGCAAAACATGATGTGATCTAACCCAAACCGACCTCTTCGCCTGAGACATACAAAACCGGAGCTGGCCCACCAAAATCACGCCCTTCCGCTATCATTGCAGCAATCTTCAGGTTCAAAAGCAAAAATTTGTTCAGCTAAGAACTATTAAAAGAGGAGCACCTTGATATTTTTTAATATATGGTAAAACTAAGTTTCAGAAACAATGCTTCATGAGAACAAATTCATACATATCCCTCGTATAAATTGAGGCATGTATACTTTTTTTTTTTTAAAATCAATCCCATTAACAAATTTATACCTGCAACAACAGCGTACTCTTGCCAACACCAGGATCACCACCAACTAAAACCAAAGAGCCTGCAAATTTCAAATATGGCTGAATCATTTGATATACTGTAAGAGAAGAATTATGTGCAAATAACCTCTAAGGAAAATGCACTGTCAACCATATAAACTAACTCAATTAAAATAAGAACAATAATTAAAAATATCAATCTGAATCTCACTTTCATCATAAAATGATTAGTAGTCCATATTACGTGTAATTTTAGTATGTTATGTCATATATGTTCGGCCGATTTATCGATTAGCAGGATTTTTTTTATTTCAAATAAGTTTTTTCTAATTACTTTAGTTTTATATTATATTTACAAATTTAGATAATTACTAATAACTTAGTATTAATCATTTGAAAACAAATATCTAAAACATAACCATTAAATAATTAAATTACAAAAAAAAAAAGTTTTTTTACAGATTGTGTTATTGATGTAACTTTTGTTATGAGGTATTGTCCTCTCACCTATGTGGTTGTAGTTGTAGTTGTAGTTGTAGTTGTGATTTTTTTACCGGTAAATATCAAGCAATTTTTTTTTATCGGTAATCAAGCAAGTATATTATAATAGGAAGGAAACAACAAAAACAGAAAGCAATAAAGTTCACAAGCTCGTGAACTCGAGAACAGGGAGAGAAGGAGAAAACAATAATACATGATCAACCATAAGTAAACAGGCCAATCATGCTAACACTTCTCCCAAATCCACCTCTTCAAACTTGATGGAGCACCAATCCAAAACAAGCAACCGGATTCTAAAGCAAATGTGAGAAGGGATGGAATGGAAGTTGTCAAAACTCTCTGTTCCTCTCTCTCCAAATCGACCACTATATGGCACCAGGCAGAATTAACCAGATATCATCCTTGAACTATTCTTACTCACCAGATACCAACAAGATAAGAAATTGTGAAATGAAGAAAGAAAGACCAAATCCAAGCCTACATGGGAGAGAAAAACACCACAAATCTCACATGCTATAGGGCAATGCAATAGTATATTAGTATGTGACCTACCGACTCTTCCACTTGAAGGCGCATAAAACAATGATTGGACATCTTCCACCCTCTATTTTAAAGAAGATAAATAGTTCAAAATATACAAGGAAAGGAAAAAAAACAAAAAAAAAAAGCAAAGAACCAAGGGTTTACTGATCAGTAAACTCAAGGGGGAAGGAAGAGAGAGGGACAGACTAAGCTAGCTAGCTACTATAAAGTCCCCCCCACAAACAAAACAAACTGGAAAAAAACCCTATTGCGGTGAAAGCACCGAAGGAACTACCCCAAGTCCACTCCCTACTGTAGTTGTTGGGTGTTGAGATCCATTTTTGTATTTCTTTATATTGAGAAACGGGATTTTTTAAAAAACTTTATGTATGTTCACTCATAAATGAAATATTATACATCATTCCCAGTGCGTGTCTTTCCTCCATTCCAAATGCATTTCTTATGTACTTTGTCTTTTAGCATTTTTTTAATCCTTAAGTGTGTATTTATGTCTGTTTTAGCATTTTTTTGAAGTTTCAACAAAAGTTCTACATTTTCCTAATCTTTTTCTCATTTTTAGAATTTTGTGAATTATCAATGCTAAATTTCGATAATTTGGTCGAAATTTTGTTTTCCCTGACTTGCAAAACTTCCTGTAAAATCGAATTTTAAAACTTTGGTATAAGATAGTAATTCCAAATTTCTTGAATATCAATCACTAGTAAAACATGTGAGGAAGTCAGGCCATGGTTACACAAAACCAGTTTTTGTTTAGACTTTATTACCATGTTTATCATTGTTCCCTAGTCTTATTCTCTAGAGGGATATTTCTATTATTAACTGCTTTTCTAGATTTTTTTAGGATTTGTCTTTTGTTCTTTGCTTCTGCTATGCCATTAGTGTCTCTTCATCAAATTCTATTTTTCTAGTCATTGCAAGTTCTATTAAATTTACATTTTGGTTATAAGAGATGAGAATTTTCCATCTCAAAACCTTAAAAAATGAGAGGGTTTGAGAAATGTTCAGTAAAATAAAAGAATCAAAATATTTTATCCAAATTTTAGAGCCTATAAATTATCCATCTTGGTGGCTGTCTTTATAAGAACCCAAAATTCTAGATTCAAAGGAAAAAGAACATAAATATTACATAATTGATTTAAGGGTGGATCTTTATGGAGCAATTGTTGCGGTAACTAATTGACAAGAGCAAGAAAGAGACAAATGTGGCAAATAAAGCAAGATTGTGTGGGCAAGACCACCAAAATCAGTAGAAGATTTCTGCAACTAAATGATAGGGAGAGACAAAGTCTCCCCCACAGACTTGAAGAGTCTAGATGGACACAAGAGGGGTTGATAACCATTTCTTTGCTACTACATCAAATATGTAGTGTACATCAAGCCCGTCATAAGCTTCAAATGTTAACTATGCGAAAGATCTATAACCATGATTCAAAATATTGGTATCGGCGCATTGTAAAGTCCAAAATTGGGGTATGAAGTATACACACAAAAACCCTGTAAAAAGGTACAAAAATGTTGAAAACTCACGGAAATTTAAACCCAAATTCTTTCAATGCAAAGATAACATCAAAAAGTGGTAGTTCAGGTCTTATAGATACTATTTGAAGTTTGAACTACCTATAGGAGCTACTTATGCATTACTTTATAGAACTGTATGTATGTATGTATACATTCTACATACATACATGAGCATATTTTCATGCATAACACTAAAAATATATATATAACTTGGTGAATAGTGAAAACCGTCTTTCGACTCTATCTCCAAGGAGTTTGAATCCTTTTTCAATCCTTAGAAATCAATGGATTGTGTTTTTTGATAGAGAAATTTGTGGTTTGGAGCTTGTGTTCAAAGAAGAAGAATAGTGAAATTTTGAGCTCAAAAGAGAGTTTCTAAGTGTCGGTTCAATATGGTTCGGTTTCGGTATGGTCAATATATATTGTATCATCTCAGTCGAATTGGTACCAAATACCAATATGATCGATAGAGTACGTTACAGTTGATATTAGTGCAAAAAAAGCTACATGAGATTTTCATATCGGTAAGGCCAAAAATTGTATATCAATCAAATGTACCGATATGGTCGATATTTTGAAACATGTTTATAGCTCAACACATCCATAGTTTGTAGAGTTTTTAAGGTGGGTGTGTCATACACCTCGGGGCTAGACATTTCCCTAGCATGTCGTGGGGGTAGCTATATAGCGCAAAAATGCAGATCGCACACCCTTTTCATGCCTCAGGATTTAGGCACGTTCCCCCCTCTCCCTCGCCACATCCACATTTAATGGAGTTCTTAAGGTGGATAAGGCATACGCCTCGAGGCGGGGCGTTCCCATAACACATCAAGGGGTAGCCACATGCCTTGTTCATGCCTCGGGCCTGAGGCGCAGTTTTCTCGCTGTCCCTCCTCCATATAGTGCATATTGCACGTAAGGTGCATACCTTTTTCATGCCTGAGGCATGCGCCTCATGTGCTAAAACATTGCTTCTTTTTTCAAATGCCACAAAAAAATCAAAAAACGATTTTTCTTTTTTCCTTTTTTCTTTTTTCCTATTTTTACTTATGACGTTGTTAACCATGTTTAAGTGAACCCTGATAAACTATATATATGTTCAAAATTAAAAACCTACCCCATTTCATGAAAATTGATTCAGGGATTGAAACCTCTCTTATGACATTGTTAACCATGTTTCAGTTAATCCTAATAAACTATATAATATTTAAAACCCACCTCTTTTCATGAAAAATGGTTTGGGGATTATAGGAAAACATTGTTAACCGCCAATGCATACCAATTTTTGTGATTTATTTTTGAAACTTCTCTCTTTCTGTCTATCTGTTTTTTTCGCTTATTTCTTCTCACGTTAACTACCAAGGCCTAGCAATTTTTTTAATCATTTCTTGAAACTTCACTCTTCATGTCTATCTTTTCGCTAACCCCTCCCTCCCTCTCTTGCAGCTTTCTTCTTTTTTGCTGATTTCAACTTTCTACTTTTTTCACTCTCAATATCAATTTCGTTTAATTTTTCCTTTTCCGCTACTTCTCTTTTTCATAGTTTTCACAGTTTAGTGTTTAGTTTACGATTGTGGTGTCATTAGTGATTGTTGTTCATTTTTACTGATATAGTGTGAACTATTTAGTTTCATTTCCTATTTTTTCTCAATTTTCAATTTTCTTCTCAAGTCATAATTTACGGTTTGAATCTTAAATATCAATGCCGGAATATGCCAGCGAAGATGAGGGGAGGAAATAAAGTGTTTATTTAGTGCATATAATGCAAGAAATTTTGTTGCAAGGGCACAAGGCTGTTTGAATCATCTCTTGGCCCAAAGTGTACAAAATTTTCGGAAGATGTGAAGAAGAGATGTGAGAAAGCTCTGAAAGATAGTGAGATTCAGAAGAAAAGAGATGGAAAGCTCGCTTGTAGCAATGGGAGGGCTGTATAGGAAGTATCCAAGGACCTAGGGCTGGGAGTAGAACTAGAGGAATATTTCACCGACTATGATAGTAGACTAATGGTGGTGGGAGTAGTCATCAAAGTGGTCGCAGTGGTTTACAACAACAACTAATGAGACCTACATATCAAAGGAGAGCCTAGATACTAGTTTGTGCTGACAAAAGTTTAGTAACATAGTTTTGATTACTTGCATAGAGCACACTTATTTTTTTTGATCGATTGCATAGAGCACACTTATTACAATGAAATTTCCAGAAATCAAATGTATCCATCTAACAACTTCGAACTATTCAAAAATGGGGTACACGAAATAGAAAAGGAAAACCTATTAAAAAAGTGTCTTATAATGGCTCTAAACCCATAAAAATTATATATTGCGCTTGCTTACTTGCTTGGGCTTTCCGCTTTTAAACTAACTACTGGCATGTTTGAGCTTACTTCCTTTCTTTAGCTTAGGTGTAGATGAACTAGCTTTGGGAAAGGCTCTTAAGCAAGATGAGTAATCAGAAGTGCAGAACTAATGAAAAAAAATACCTGGAACAAGACCACCACCAAGCACCCTAGCTACTTCAGTTCCGAAGAGTCCAAACCTAAAAGTTGAACATACACAGTGCAAAAAAAATATGAATACCGAAACAAGAAAAATCAACAATGTATCTCCTAAATCAATAAATATATGGACTCCAACAAGCTCCAAGTGCATTGTTTGAGATTTTCGACCTGCAAGGAAGAACTTGTGTTCATGGACTTGTAGATAACTATCTCTTTGTAAGCCTTAGAAGTGATACCATTGTTTTTCAATTATACATCCAAAATACAATTATGATTGTATCTCGAGATTTTAGATTTTTCTTTTGAATGGTAACGAAGACAATATATTGAAACCAATCAAAAGGGTATACAAAGGGAAATAAACAGTAAAAAAATGTCACTATAATAAGCATAGTTTAAACTTCTGGTACATATCGGCCAATATGTATTCTGTTTGAATCTACCCGATACACTGGTACGCTGGAAAAAAAAAAACTCCCCCGTATCAGGCATATCCGGCCGTATCAGGCACCTTTTAGGGATTAACTCAAATTATCAACTTTTAAATGGTAAGGTTTTTCTCAAATATCAAAATTTTATAATTCTACTATATCAAAACACTCCCCTATATCGGGCGTATCAAGCCGATATGGGACTGATACAGGGGACATTTTAGTTAATTTTTTTCTCTCCTTCCATTTACACTAGGGACCTGATACGCATATATTATTTACATAAAATATTATTTAAGTAAATGGTTTTTAAAAAAATTATTTTAATTCATTTAAGATATTTATATGTAAATAAAGTTATACCCCTATTTGAATTCAATAAAGATTATCCCGAATCCAAATTCCTGAAGAATAAAAAGTCAACTTTCTAGTTCAAGAACAAAATCATTTTTTAATGCATTTAGCAATTTTCAAATGGTAAGGTTTTTCTCAAATATCAAAATTTTATAAATCCTACTATATCAAAACATTACCAAAACTCAAATATACGACAAATAAAATCTCATCTTTTAGTCTTCAGAAATATTTTTCATCTATAGGGTCAAAAATCAACTAACAGTGTAACAGTTCAGCATAAAAAATTTACATTCAAGCTTCTAATTTATGGTTGTAATTCAATATATTCTTATTTAACTAATTGAATGGAAGGTCTTTATGTTTAGATTGTATTTCCTATACTTGGCTAAATGACTATGGTATATATTTTTTTTTATAGGTAAACGAACTCATCATATATTAAAATTGGAAAAAAAAAGAACAAATATTCACAAAGAGTGAATCGGGCTACAGAGAGAGGAGATGCTATGAGCACAAGAGAAAAATCCAAGCCAGGGACCATAAAGATATGTAACCTCCCAAGCAAAAACCAAGTAGAGGACAACAAATAAATAGCAAAACTCCCATTAGGTCTCCCCTCACCCTATTGTTGCATCCCTAACCGAAACCCATGCTCCCAAGAGTTTGTATGCTCGCTTGGTCACTCTTTCATCCAATAAAAAAGAGTTCTCAAAAATCCTCTTGTTATGCTCTTTCCATATGGACCATGTAACCGCCCCTGGAACAAGCACTCAATAGTGTTCCAGCCGCGGACCCATTGCCAACAAGATAAGAAATTCTGGAAGGAATAAGAAACTATAGTTTGTATTTTCAAACCTGTTTATCAGCACGCACGCCTTTCTAACTTGTAAAATTATTAACTCTCATGTGTATGGTTAATTGGTTATAAACATAGTTGGAGGTCTTCATTTAGCTTGTTTTTAACTTATAATTACATTAAAAGAAATTTATACAAGATATCCAAGTTTTTCCTTACGTATCCAAGCGATTCTTATGGTATCCTGATTTTTTCCACTGTAACCATCCGATACGGTCCGATACACCGATATGTATCATATTTTGGACTTACCGATATGACACCCAATACCAATATTTGAACCATGATAAGAAGGTGGCCATAAGGTAAAATATATATATATATATATATATAACACAAGAAGGAAACAACAATTAAACTGGCAGAATCTACACCATATATTGTCCCTACCCAATCCCTCCTTGACCAACTCGTCAGCAATGTCATTTGCAGACATTTAGGTCCAAGAAAACAAAATTTTTTCTTGGGATAGAAAATCCCAAACTTTCCAAATACAATAGACATAACGCCAAGGCCCAATTCCCAGTTCTGAAGCCCACTTGATAGCTAACCATGAGTAACCCTCTAAGCACAACAGGAATAAGCAATACAATCTAGCATACATGACGCTTTATCTCAAAACGAGAAACTTCGTGTAGTTGGATGTCATACAACTCACCAATCCCAAAAATCTGATCCTCGCCAACCTAATGTACATCCATAACCACTATCAAATTTAAGTTTTGAGCAAAAACTTTTTCAAAAATTGCATGGGCAACTTTCTCTAAGGCTCTAATAAGCAGTAATAGAGAATATTCATAGAAAATATAATTAAATAAAAAGGAAAGGTTTGAACTTTGGAAACCAATTTATTTTTTTTTTTCGGTAAATAGTATATGCAATATAATAGGAAGAAGTAGCCAAACAACACTAGGTTCACCAATAGTAAACCAAGAGATCAAAACGGAAAAGAAAAGCAAGAAAGCAAGAACATCAAAGACTACGGGGCAAAGATAAACCCGAAGGGGTCTCCCCCCTCGCCCCTAACAGAACATCAGGCTAAAACTAGCGATCAAGCCCGAGCCTGGATCCGGGATAGGCAAGGATGTATCCTCGAACAAACTAAATCTTAACCCATCCTCAACCTCTAAATAAATTTGCATAATTCTAAATAAGAGAAATTGATCTCTATAAGATAGACAAAGAATTCTCCCTTGCCTCAAACAACCACAACTTCAACTCAAAAACACCTCCATTAAATTCTTGAGAAAGCACAAGAAATGCCAACAAGAAACATAAAGAATCTTCGGGCTTCTCTAGTGACCTTGTAGGGAATGAAAAGGTTTTCTGCACTCTTCTAGCCCCTGGCACATTAAGTCCATTAGGATTCCACTGCTTGTTTAGACGTGGCATATGAACACTAAGACCAATTGTGTACACAAGCATGAGTATCGAATAAGTTTAAAATAAAATACTGAATGCTAAGCCAAATGAAATGTCCTGATTTACATAGCACGTACAAAAGGAAACAGGATAAGGTTAAAATTTTCACCCATTTTGAGAAAGTATATTAATCAGTGAAGTAACTCGTAGTCAATAAATCAATTCATCCTCAAGACAGTTCGTGTTTATGTAAGACTAAAGCTAAATCATTTGTTTGGTGGGGTTTTGATAACAACCAATAAGATATGCACATGTATAATTGAGTACAATTCTAAATTGTAATAAGTTCCTCCATAATTAACCTATGATACTCACATAAGTGATTGCTTCTATAAAACTGATTTTCAGCTCAGACGAATGTCAGTTGCACCAGTCAATTGAGGTACTTTAGAGTCTTGTATGTCTTCTTTGTAAATATAGTTGTAGTTTTTTATCGGTAATTTCTACGAATTTATCTTTTTTATAGGCCTAATGGAATATATAATACTCTATTGCTTGGTCGCCCCTATTTGCTTGCCAAGCGGAGAATGATATTACTTACAAAGGAATTCTCCATTTCAACTGATTTATCCCCTTGTTCACGTCTGTCAACCTCTGAGGACGTAACTCGGCCGCCTGCTGCGGAAGCCATGACCGAACTGCATTTTCGGACACATCAAACCCTCTCACCTTACTGTCAATATTCTCAGACTGCGAGAACTCTTTCATTGTACCCACGAGACGACAAGAATGGCAAGTCCCCCACCACTGCCCAGATGAATTCCCACAACTCGAGCAGACCCAACAGGTCTTGCTCTTCCCCTTATTCTTCTTCAAGACAACGTCCTGAGCAATTGAAGTATATCCAGACAAATCCCTGGGTTTTTCTCCTTCTCGATTATCAACACCTGAAACAGTTCTCTCAAACATGGATTTTTCTCCCTTTATCTTATCAAATCCCTCAGAAGATCTCCCTGGTGAAAAATTATCGTCCAACGAACCAAAAGTAGATAAACTCACATTGGCTTCTTCTTCTCGAACATTGGAGTCTCCAATCCCTCCTCTCGTAACAAGCTTGTCTGTGACGGGATCATAAACAGTCCAAACGCTAGGGTTTTCATCTTTGCGGCCTGAACGAAGTTCTCCGGCCCATGAATTCGAACCAGACCAGCTCCTAGGGCGATCGACATCGATGCTCGATTCTTCTTCATGGCGACGATAGCTAGAGTGAATTGTTCTTCGATCCGATAATCGAAAATTACAAGAGGATCGCCAGTTTTCGGAGGAACCAGATAAGAAAACAGTAGAATTTGAGAAAAATCTGTTTCTGGTTAGGTCGATAAGCTCTCTCTGGGAGTAGAAAGTTCGAAGAACTCGCATTTCGGAGATTTGCATTAGAAGAAGACAGAAAGTTTTAGGGCTTCTTTTGGATTTCAGTTGAAGAACAAAAACCGCGAAGTTCGAAATGGGCGTTTTTCGCGGTCTGGCCCCGAAGCCGGTTCCGGTTCCGGTTCATGGTCCAGCGGTTTAGACGTATGATGTCATAAATATGGTTAGTATTAATATGGAAAGAGAAAGATATTATAAATTAAATGAATATATGTAAGTGTGTGTGCGCGTGCTAGGGATGTCGATAAGCCGAATCAGCTCGCGAGCCAGCTTGACTCGGCTTGAAACGAGCTGAGCTTATGTAGGATTAAAAAGCACATTGAGTCGACCGTGCTAAGAAAGTGAGCTTGTTTGGAAAACGAGCCGAGCTCAATTAAGAGGTAGCCCAACTCAGCTCGGCTCGGCTCGGCTCGGCTCGATTAATTTATTAAACATTTACACCCCTAACAATATTGATTTTTATATTACAAATATAAGAAAATAAAATAATTTTTTGAAAAGGTAATTTCACATTCCCTATATCATAACTCAAATAATTTCTCTTTCATTCTCATCCTCTCTGTTTTCCAATCCTTCTCGTCCTCCCCTTTTCTTATTTTTCCACTCGTTGATGAGAAAGCATCATGTATAAGTGGTCCTGCTCAAAGACATGTAAATCAGTGTGGTGATTCTAACTCAGTGATGATTTTCATTAGGAGTGGGTTTCTTAAGGATTGAGAAGGATTCCAACTCAGTGATGATATTCTTTTAGGAGTGGGTGTTTTCAAGATTGAAAAAGCTATCACGACTTCAAACTAGTTGGACTTTGGATGTCCTCCAACTGGGGATCTATTACTCCATCAAAGCACAAAACCAACCTAATGTTCTATTGATAATTTATTTTTCTAATTTTTATTTCATTTGTTTGCCCTAATTTTTGTTCGATAATTTATTTTCCCATTTTTTATTTCTTAGTTTGTTTTTGAGGAATCTCCTGTGCATACATATATTTTAATTCTTTACCCTTATTTTTTTTTCTTCTTCTTCAAGTAATCCCAAGCTAGATTCTCTAAGCCAACTTCTGAGCCGAATCCAGCTTTATTGTTTTAAGACAAGCCAAGCTCGAGCTTGTATTCTAGGGCTCAAATCGAGCTCGAGCTAAGCCCGAGCTGGCCTATACATTATACGAGCTGAGCTCGAACAACCCCCAACTCAGCTCAACTCGGCTCATTTACACCCCTAATGTGTGCGTGCACATGCGCATGTATTATTTTTACTAATAAAATAAAAATATTTTTTATTTGAGCAAACCTAGAGCAGTCAATTCAAAATGATATTATTATAATTTCAAAAAGTCAAATTTTGTTGGGAATTTTGATAAATACTAAGGTAACATATAATATGTTACCTTAGTATTTCCTGAGTTCCATTTCTCACTCCCCCTTTGGGGTTAGCCCCACACGGGTTTACCAGGACTTACCTGGTGTGGCGGGTTGCAGGCTCACGCACACCCTCGGGGATTAGTCCTGACCCAAAGGGTTGGGGACACCCCGAGTTCCAAAAACCAAAAAACATATAATAATAAGTAAATTGATACAAACCTAGCTGATTATAAGTTGCCCTTTTAAGGCAAGGAGTTTCTCTTTTTTTAATATATCCACCACCATCAAAGCTGTAAAGTTCTGCAACTCGTTCTATTATTAGAAATGAACAAAAAAAAATAGTAATAATTGTTTTTGTAAAATAATAAATATTAAAAAATCAGTAATAAATTTTGTATAAGTACCATAACCACGTGAAAAATCCTCTAGTAAGAATATAAAAATAATATATTAAAAAATTCGTTAATATAAAGATATCTATGCTTAAAAATTATGGAATATGAAAATAATCACTCATAATTTCATTCGGTACAAAAACATGACTCAATACAAATGTACAAATTACATGTGAAATCATAATGAATAAAAAATAAAATAAAATCATATAATCTGTTATATATTTAATTAAAAAATGACTAATAATTTAGTAAAAATGTGTAAAAAAAACTGATGTCCATGAGGTTTGATGAGGATGTCCATGAGGTTTGATGAGGTTCATGAACGTTTCAAAATACAGAAGTCTTAATTGCATCAAACCCACTTTCTTTAGCTTTCCTTGTCAAAATTGGCTTACATCTAAAACCTTAATAATAAAACAAATATAATATAAATAACTTTACCAAAAAAATAAAAAAAATCAAAGTTATTATGACACATAATATTGAAGAAAATATATTTTTTTATTAGATTTTGGATAATTTACAATGACTCTAAATAGAGTTTATACAGAGATAACTAAATAGACTTTATGGAATGTAAATCAACCTAATTTAATCACACTTAATCTACCCTTGATTGATGCTAATGTAAGATTGGTGATGAGATACACTTGAATGATGTAGTGTATCTCATTCACTTTATTACAATTTACTTCTTTAGTCTCCAATACTTCTCATCAAACATACGGGAATTGAAAAATCTAAATGTGTTTGCTGCTAGTAGAAATCCTTGTGACACATTTTGATATCCGCTCACTTTTGGTTTTGGTTTTTGTTGCATACTTGTTTGAATCGGCCAAACACTTGCTCCTTAATGGATGTGATTGAATCAAATGGGCCAAAAGAAATGACCTCTATGCACCTAAGAAAATGTCTTAAATAGACTTGAAAAACAATGCCGCTAATGAGCCTGACATAGGCCAATGGCCAAGAAAAAACAGACTCAAATGACTTGGATTGGGCCTCCACGGGTTTCAAAATTTGTCTCTAGACCAGAACATAGCCTCTATGGACCTAAATTGACCTCGTGGGCCTTTAAAAGTAGCATATAGGCTAATAAGGAGAGCATTTGTGGTAGGGCTGTCAATGAGCCGAGCTTGAGTTGGGTAATTGAGCTCGTTGAACCGAGTCGAACTAGATGATTGAGTTCATTTGTTAATCAAGCCGAACACAAGCAACAAGCAGCTCAGCTTGGCTCAACTCGGCTCAACTAAACTCGATTGATTACTATACTACTTATAGTACCCTAATAATATTAGTATTCACATAAAACTTAAGAAATTTAAATATAATTTTTGTTGAGGTAAAACTTAAAATGTAACTTTATCTTTTCAAATTTAAAAGATTCTCTATATCATGTTTCTTCAATTAGACTCATGAGAATAACTATGTTTAGCTCTTAACTTTTTTGTTTTGTTAGGGGGGAGAATCTGATGAGCATGTTTAACTCTTAAAATTTTGATTTGAATTCTTTTTGTTACAATTAGGGTAAATGAGCCTAAAATAATAGTGGAAGCTCACGAGCCGGCTTGAGCTCGATTATCTATAGACGAGCCGAGCTCAAGCTAGCATTCGAGGGCTTGAATTGAGCTCAAGACGAGCTTGAGCCAGCATATATATGTCACGAGCTGAGCTTGAGCAGCACCCGGCTCTGATACCATGGAGAAACTGATTTATTGAAGAACTTCTTAAATGATTACAATGAGCCCAATCAAGGCTTAAATCAATTGCAAAATAATTCTTTTTTCAGAAAGATAATCTATCATTGATTGATGCTAATCTAATATTGCGATGAGATACAATTGAATGATATAACATATCGCATTTACCTATTACAATTACAATGCTCCACATGTACTCTAAGGACAATTGTTAATTCATTGCCTTTGTTGGATTTTTTTGTTTCAGCTTGAAGGACATAATCTCCAATTGATTATTGTGGCATATTAATGTTGCTGTTATGTGTGATGACGAAGTTTCTCTCGTGAATTACAAGAAGGTGATCGATAATACATCGGCGCCATTAGAGAATATTTGTTTAGACATATTTACTGTATTAGCCCAGGTATTTATTTATTTAAAGGTATGAATGATCCACCTAATGATACAGGCAGAAGAAACTTGTTGCAAGGGAACAGTCATGAGACTAATGACATGTATCAAGGCTCAATCTCAAGATATCCCTTGACGTGATGTTACACAAGGTGCTCCCCGCAATTCTGGTTCGATGAAATTTGCAACAAACACAGCTGTTTGAAGATAATCCAACATGCGTCATGCCAGTTACAGGCTATGCATAGTCAATCCTGGAAAGCTTAATATTAACAATGCAAGCAGATTGTATGAATGTTGAGCAAAAACACAGGATGAATCATCAGGGTAGCAAATAAAGCATAGATATGACCATGGTTCAGTGTAAAAGAGATCCCCAAAAAAAATATTTGTATTGTTTTAATACGTGCTTAAGGCACACGTATATGATGGCGTTACATGCATGGAAGCCTAAATGTAGATCCAAAGAATATAAGGAAACTGTAACTACAATATCAGGTGCTGAGATTTGCACGCAGTTTATCACACAACATCATCCTAACATCCCATGGATGACAGAATACTATTCTTAATACATTCTGACTATGCTTCCAAAATTCACGGGAACATGAAAGAAGTACAAAGCCCCATCTGCAAATCACCCCCGATAGATACCCGAGGGGTCTGCATTTTGGACAATCCACGGATGCTCAAGAAGCTTGTGTAGTGGGAGGCGTTGCGAAGTGTCCTTTACAAGCATCTGTATGCAACAAGGAAATGCAAATCAGTTATTCATGCTTCTCTATTAAGAGATAATGTATAATGGATTCATTGAGGATGCAAAAGAGGTCACCTGACTAATGAGGTCTGTTGCAGAAGAAGAAACAATCGGCTTTGGAGGGAACTTGAGTTCCACTTTTAATATCCTGTAACAAATTGTTGACAAACATATAAGCAGATGGAGAGAGAAAAAAAGAGGGACACACCCTATAAACAGACAGTTTCAGACCAAAGTCTGTCCTTTGATATTTCCATATATGCATAGTCAATCTTTCTCTTCTTCCTCTCTTTCTTTTGGATCTTTTTTTCACAAGTCACCAGATTTGAAAAAACACAAACAAATAAAAGAAAACAACTTTACAGCAATTCCTGAATTGACAAAAGAACATGACATGGTTGACATACAATCCAGTAATCAGAGGTTCAAAATGTGGTATTATATGAATTAAGAGTTTAATAATTAATAGTACATACTTATTAAAAAAAAAAAACAAAGAACATGCCATATTGGAGAGATAATTAATTATGCAGTTATGACCATTTCCAATCATTCTGAAATTTATGCTTACCTTCTATAAGTGTCCGAGTTTTCCTTTGCTTCAAAAGGAGGCGCCCCATAAAGAAACTCGTAGCACAGGACGCCTAGGCTCCAGATGTCCACACTTGCATCATGCTCAACACTTTCAACTACAAACAAAGCCAATCATGCACAGATGGTTTATAATCACCTCACTGAGTTTGATAAACAACAAGTAAAGAATCAACAGGCAACACAAATGTTCCTTGAACATTTGACGCATCCAGCTAGCTTATGTACGTACCCATCTCAGGTGGGAGGTAATCCAGTGTACCACACATGGTCTTCCTGTGATTGAATGTGTGCACTGACCACCCAAAATCTGCAATCTTCAGTTCACCCTGAAAGAAAATCCCACACTTGCATGATGAGCACAGATTGTTTTTAATCAATTGAGAAAATATGGAAATAATGGCTCAAATTTCAGTTACTACCTGTGTACCAACCAAAAGGTTCTCTGGTTTGATATCTCTATGTATAACATGCTTCTCGTGACAATATATGAGGGCCCGTGCTAATGATGCAATGTACTGTGCCATCCACGACATGCAAACATATTTGCATAAGTAGGGGGAAAAAATGAAATGAAATATGATGTTATTTCATCACTGGTAGTGAGAACTCCTCTTGCTATGAACAACAAAAGTAAAATGGTGGCAATGGCATGTAGAGAACTCACAGTGGCAGCGCATTTTTCGCTGAAGTATTTACATTTTTGTAGTTCCTTATATAGTTCACCTTTGGCGGCGTATTCCAATATCAAATAAACTCGAGTCTAGAGTAATTGATTAAAAACAATAATAATTGTGTCAATTAGCTAGCCCTTGCACAAGACATGATAGAATGCTACAAATATGGTTGGGAAGTGTTTGGACCTGATCATAAAAATATCCATGTAGACGCAGGATGTTGGGGTGTCGTAGATGGCTCTGTATTTCAACCTCTCTGCGCAGCTGATGTTCAACTTGAGACTGTTTCAGGCTCTTAAAGAGTACTTTTAGCGCTACAATATGATTGCTCTGTTTCAAAAGAATGATACATTGTATTACTGGTACATGCAAAAAAAAAAAAAAATTACAGGAAAGAGCAAACTTAAATCAGAGAAATTTCAATCAAAGGGCGAATCAAACATTTCCACTTTAAACATCTAAAGAAAATACCGAAAATGAAAAAATATAAACATTAACATTCTAAGGTATAGGTAAAATGTAAGAAACATGAAAATACTTGGTATAAACCAAGGATTAAAAATCGGTTTCGGGGACTGTAACACTCTCGATCGAAACCAATACGTATCGGTTTCGGTCGATACAGTCCCCTGTTTTTTTTTATATTGAATTCTTTTTGGACGTTTTTACTATAAACGATCGTCATTTTAAAAAAAATATATATTTTATGGTCGTTTATACTAAAAACTATAATATTTGGGCGAGTACTATGGGTGAAACCGTTACGTATCCTAAGACTCGGCCAATATGTAACGGTTTCGGCCGAGTCTTATTTTTTCCCGGAAAAAATCCTTTACCCTATGTTTGGTTGCCAAGAAAATAAGTAAAAACGTGGAAAAGAAAAGAAAATTAGAGAAAACACAACTAAAAATTGTATTAGAAATCCAAAATTTTCTTTTCTTTTCCATGTTTTCACTTATTTTCTCGGCAACCAAACATAGCATTAGAGAATATGTACTCAACAAATCACCCAATTCATAAACTTATAAGAGGTGTGAAAGAGAATATATCCCTAGAAAATGCAAAAAAGATTTAACAATAATAATTAATGACCTTCTTTTCCCTTGCTAAATAGCCGTGATATTAAGAGAATATGTACCAATTAAGTTGGAACATGCTCCATTGCTCAACAAATCAGCCAATCCATAAACTTATAAGAGGTGTGAAAGAGAATATATCCCTAGAAAATGCAAAAAATTAAAATAATTGACCATCTTTTCCCTTGCCAAATAGACATGACCAAATTTTCCTCTTCCAAGAGGCTTTCCAATGTCAAAATCATTCAGAGTCCACTTTCGTTTCTCCGCAGCTGAAACCTTCAAAGAAGCCTGTAAAAGTGAAACCACAAGATAAAGAAACCCTCAAATTTTCATCACACGATGGCCATGGAATAGCCCAGAAATATATCATATATTCCAGACCCCCAATAAATTCTTCGCCATCAAAGATGAAATTTAAGATAAAAGAACTTTAGGTTAAACCCCGAATCTATACTTTTAGAACTACTCAAGCAACCAATATTCCTCAAAATTTCATCTTATAACAGAAAATCAGAGAGGTGATAAGCATAGGGTTTTTTGTAGAATTGTTTTTATTTTTGCAGAAGAAATATCTTTATAAAAAACATAAATATCAAGGTTCTTCCATCGAACCATCACAGTAGGGTTAGGCTGTCCTTATTAAAGAACCAAGTGCCTGGGACATATTTATTAGTATTTTCCTAGCAAAATGCTGCATCTTAAAACCCTAGCTTTAGATGTTTGCAGTCTAAACCCAAAGATCCCAGATCAGGCTCTAAGAATTCCAATACTTCCGAATATATATAACACAGAAAAAACATGAAATGTAATAAATAAATAAAATCGCCTTGGTCTCTTTGAAATCTTTAACCGATGAAACTCTAGATTCCAGAAACATTCAATACCTTTTGCTGATGAAACGAAGCAAAATTCCTAATCATTTAAGAACCCTAATTTAACATACTAAACTGATATCAAATCCAATCTAGCCAACATCCGGTTGACATAGGAACCCTACTTTCAAATCCGAACTGTATCAAGAACCCTAAGAATTGCAATTGAAGCTCTCAGCATTTTTTACTTGCCTTCACTTCTGGTTGGGTTTCTGCAGCGATCGCCATGAGAGAGAGAAAACGATTGATTTAAGGGTTGAGGACGGAGAGGGAAATGTTGTATACTTGCATTCTTGTTTGAACTTTGAGTGATTCTAACAACGGTCGGATGAACATTTTTAAAAAGCGAATCGAGTAACGGTCCCTACCGGAACAATAATCTGCTGCAAGGGCACCCTCACGCCACAAAAGAAAAAAACAAAGGGCCTCGGATTCTCTCTGGCTGATGCCAGAAAATTGTGTCTCGGGCTACCACACAATAGGGGACAAGTGGTGGAGAAGTCAAAATCACGGGACCATGATTTTGACTTCCCCACACACAATGAGACATGTGGCGATAAGTATATGAGAAAAATGGGGAGAGATATAAGTGGGGTCAAAATCATGGAGAGAAAATGAAGACTTCTTCCCTTTTTATCACTACATGTCGCCTATTGTATGGAACGATACCATTTTCTGGCATCAGAGAATTGGAGGCCCAACAAAAGGACCGAGTTGTTTATGGTCTATAGTGGGGCCCACCTGAATTGAACAACTCAGCTCTTTTTTTTCTTCCAATGTAGCATTGTGAGATTGTTTTTGCAAGCCCGGGCTGCAAAACACCCATTGCAGCTGATTATTGTTCAGAGATGCGTCTGGGTCCCTCTTTAATGCCATGTTTCCAACTCTTAAGTCTATTTAATTGCAGTGAACTCATTCTTAGATTCACCCATTTACCTTTGGTTTTTAGAAAAATAAAAATAAATAATTTTAACCATAAGAGTTATAAAGATAATATCTAGAGTTCTTGGCCGTTGAGTTGGCTTTGGAGAGGGAAGAGTCGCTCCTCGCCAATAGAGCTAACTGTTGCTCTTTTCACAATATCATTTACTTCCTGGTAGTAGTGTTCAAAATAACTGACATTTTAATAGCCTTAAGGATTTTGGTTGCTCGAGACACAACTCTTCCACAGACGTAACTGGGTGACTACAAATGTCAAATATTCTCTGATTTTTATTTTTTAAAACAGTTAAAATATGAAACATCTTCACATGTTAGCCCCAATCTTGTGTATGTGGAAAAGTTAGAATAAATGCGACTGGGGCTAGCACTCCTCATTATAATAAGGTAGTGATTAGCAGACCAAGCATTAGACTATATAGTCTAATGTCATAGCCACGTGTCCCTTTTAACTCTTCTTTAGCTACCATTAAACTTAAGAAAAAAGTTAATATTTTGTTTCTTTTTTAATTTTTAAAAAACAAGCTTAGATTATTTAATTCTAGGAGTAAGTGAATCTTAACTATAGTTAAAGTTAATATATGGTAAAAAAGGGGGCATGGACCAATGAGGATTACACATTAGACTACATTTTCTAATGTGGTAGAAAGTTAAGCATTTCCCATTTGTAATACCAGTTTTGCATACTCTTATTAATCATGAATTCAGATATAGGAAAGTGATTAAAAAACTATCAATATTAGATATTACCTGGTAGGACTTTATTAAATGGGCCCCACCTAAAATCCCATGTTACACAACACGATCTCATTGATCTTAGCCTTAAGATAGTCTCCAAAGCATTTCCTTACCTATTATCAAGAACTGGACCGTTGGATTGAAAATCTAATGGTATCAATATTAAGTGAGACCATCACTTAAAGCATGTAATGCTTGACATCATTGGATTTCAATCCAACGGAAAGCATGTAATGCTTACATTATTGGATTAAAAATCCAACGGTGTAGCTCTCTAGTAGCTTCTATACAGAATTTTAAATCATTTGCCCTATCTAAAGAAAAACCTGATTTGATTTAGGAGATCTCCTGAATCGACTTATATCTCTAGTTGCATAGTAATGATGAATGCTACACCACCCAATACTTCCCAACAGTTGTCTCTAGTTGCATAGTAATGATGAATGCTACACCACCCAATACTTCCCTACACTTTGAATGTTGTTAGAATTGGGAAGTAATAGGGTTCTAGAAAGGAGGAGAACTAATTAAGGCTAGGGGAGTGCTAGCCCGGTCGCATTTACTCTAAATTTTTCCTTAAGGCACATAGATACAGACACAATATGGACCTAATACGTGGCATTTACTCCAAATTTTTCCCTACAGTGTTAGTCCGGTTGCATTTACTCTAAATTTTTCCATACACATAGGGCCTCAGATTTTCTCTGCCTGGGACCCCGAGAGGGTTCCATACATTGTGCAACAGTTGGCGTAAAGTGGGGAGAAGTCATTTTATTTTCTCCCCATGATTTTGACTTCTCCTCATTTGATATCTCTTCCCCTTATTCTCACACTTATCGTCACATGTCTTATTATGTGTGGGAAGTCAAAATCATGGCCCTATGATTTTGACTTCTCCACCACTTGTCCCCTATTCTATGGAACCCGAGTTCCTGGCTTCGCCAGAGACAATCCAAAGCCGTATATAGATACAAACACAAGATGAATCTCATACGAGGCATTTATTCAAAATTTTTCCATGCACAAAGATGGACCTAATAGGTGGAAATGTTTCATTATTTTAACCGTCTGTTTGATATTTGTAGCGCCCAATTGCGTCTTTGGAGATTTGCCAGGGGCTAGCAAAATCCTACAATTATACACCAAGAACTTAACGGAAACCTAACGGCAACTTAACGGAACATAAGCTCCCGTAAAATAAGAGCCCGTGACCAGCTTCGAACTGCGAACCATCGTTAAACACAACCGTTACTACATCCAGTTGCCTTTCCACCGCGTTGCCAGACATGCAAAGCCTGCTCTAACATCAACGCGCCACAACACCTCCCCCTTCTCGACATCCTGACCCATCACACATCACGAGAAGATTACGTCTTGATATCTGCCACGTGTATTCCGTGACCCCCCCTTTTATCCTCTATAAATTCCCACCCTAATCTCCTCTTCCACAACACACTCCATATCTCTCGACTCTACCGTTACCACTTTGCATCCTAGCCGTTAATCATGGCTGATCAGTCGAAAACAGCTACCCAAAAGCTATCTGAATCAGCTCCGAGCTCACGCCAGACCGTTAAATTCCTAACGGCGGCAACGATTGGGGCCGTACTGTTGGTTTTATCCGGACTGACTTTAACCGGAACTGTTGTATCCCTGGTTATTGCTACACCGGTTTTGGTGCTGTTTAGCCCAATATTGGTGCCAGCGGGGATAGTGATATTCCTGGCGACGACCGGGTTTTTGTTCTCCGGTGGGTTCGGTGTCGCGGCTTTGTCGGCTTTGTCGTGGATTTATAACTACGTTGCCGGGAAGAACCCGCCGGGATCGGAGAAGCTGGATTATGCGAGGATGAGGCTTGCGAATAAGGCTAGAGAAGTGAAAGAGAGGGCTAAGGATTATGGGCAGTATGCGCAAAACAAAGCACAGGAAGTTACTCAGGGGGCTTGAATGGTGGTGGGGTGTAGGTTAAGGTGGCGTAGTTTATTTCTCTCTATCTGGACTTGGGTGTAGTAATATCCACTGTTGTTGTTATTTTGTTGTTTGATGTGTGTGTGTTTCTTTTGTAGCTAGTTATCTTCTTGTTTATGTATTCTGGTCTTTCTTTATGATCCTTTTTTTCTTTTTAATTATGCTTTAGAGCACTGGGTATGACTCTGTGATATGTGTTTTGCTGTGCTAACTTGCGCCTTGGTGTATTTCTTTCATTCTTTGTATTTGCCTTCATCGATAGGTGGTTCTAAGACTGAAGGTGGCGAGGGAAACTTGGCAGCTGGGATATTGCAGGGTTGCAGCCAGCTAATGGGCACAGTGGAAAATTGTGCATATCTACAGGATCAGAATAACAAGAGGATAGGATAATCTGCTAGCGAGGAACGGGGTCAAGCCCCTCTAACCTGACACGTTTCCCTTTTAACTCAAGTGTGGTTAATGTTTTAACCTTGGTTTTTCTAAAAAGCCAAAGGTTAAAAATATTAATCGAGAGAATCTTGACTATAGTCAAAGGGAGTAAATAGGGATACCTTAGGTTAAAGGGGTTAACTCTAAGGGTTAGAGAATCTTACGCAGAGTTAAGGGTGGGCACGTTAGATTTAATGGGTTAATCTTAGAGATTAACCATGGATTAGGTGCTCCTCTTCATAGATCTAGAGCATAATTCAAAATCTGCCTCAAGAGGTAATTTGACAATTTCAAATAGGACTTTGCTACTGAGACCCCTTTAGGGCCAAGACCATCGAGACCGTGCTCTAAGAGCACGGAATTCAGGTGGGCCCATTTCACATGGTAGGCCCCACTTGAAATCCAATGCCGTGCTCTAAGAGCATGGTCTCAGTGGTCTCGGCCCTAAAGGGGTCTCAGTAGCATTTCCCTTTCAAATATAAACAAGGGTATTTCTATCAAATTATTTTTTGTACTTTCTAAAAGGATTTTGCTTAGGTCTTAGGGTTGAGACCATCGAGCCCGTGTTGTTGAGCACGTGATTTTCGGTGGGCCCGGGCCCACTTTCACATGGTGGCCCCATCTAAAATTCCATGCACAACAACAAAGTGAGCTGGGATTTGATATGACGATAGCTAGACCAAAATCATCTGGTGATGGTTTTGGTCCGACATGTGGCGATAAAAATGGAAGAAGTTTTTATCGTCATGTCGGACCAAAACCAAAACCATCGCCAGATGGTTTTGGTCTGGCTATCGCCATATCAAATCCCATCCCAAGTGAGCCTCACCTAAAATTCTGAGACTCGGTCGTCTCGGCCCTAAGACGGTCTCAATAGCTAGACCAAAACCATTCCAAGTGAGCCCCACCTAAAATCCGAGACTCGGTCATCTCGGCCCTAAGACGGTCTTAGAAGCATTTCTCTTTCCAAAATGGGAAGTGATTTCCCTTCCCAAAATGTGAAGTGATTTAAAATTCTTGGTTGTACCTACTATGGAGAGTTGGATCATTGAATTTTCAATCTAACAGTATCAAGCATTAAGTGAGCCCATCATTTTAGCAAGTCATTGAATTTTCAATCCAACGGTCTAGCTCTCGATAGTAGATACTATCCAACGGTCCAGCTCTTGATAGCAGATACCATCAAAGTTTTTTTTTTCACTTTCCTTTCAAAATACCCTCGTAAAAGGCTTTTTTGGATTGCTCCCATTATATGCTCAATGCTTCCCTTAATCTCTTAGGGTGTGTTCGGCTGAAAGGGTTATGAGGGAAAGTAGGTGAAAGTGGAAGAAAAACCTACTTTCACCATGTTCGGTTTGAAAGATTTTTGAGGGAAAGTGGAACCTCAATTTTCTCTACAGTGTAATATTTTCTCACTTTCACCCAAATCATATTCCTTCAAAATGAAGGATCTGTGAAAGAAAAATTGTAAAAACTTACTGTAAAGGTTAAAATTCGTAAAATAAGTGAGTGTTATGACAACGAGCATATCTTTGATGTTATAAACAGTGGATACGAGCTTGTATGCCTTTTGAGTACACATTCGTTGTGCGTATGACAACAGACTTGTTGTGTCAGTACAACGAAAACGTTATCCTGTAGACAACAGACTCGTAATCATCAGGACAACGATATCGTCCTCGTTGCAACAACGAACCCGTGCTTTAGTTAACAACGAGACCGACTATCAGGACCCGATCCTTAGGAGACAATCATTTGTCTCTGACGTTAGGTTGAAAGCACTGTCTTAGCATTTATTGCTAGTCATCTCAAATGGAATTTCGACCTGAAACCGACCTTAGAAATTGTAGGCTCACGCGTGTGACACGTAAGGCTCTGAATATGTCTGACATATTTGGTAATGAGTGTAAATCTAGCAACATGGTCATCCATTGTCATCGATGGCCATCCATGGGCATACAGAACTAAACCTATAAGTACCCCTAGAGACCCAGTGCATAAGGATCGAGCAACCAACTTAGAACTGATCACTAAGATTCTCATCTCTCAGTGCTTTTACTATTCATTATCTTCTTCCTATACTTTGACATCGGAGTGCAGGACAGGGTTCAAACCCTCCACTTTCAACCTTCCACCAGTAAACCAGAGATCGTAGCAGCTACTGGATGGCCATCGATGACAATGGATGACCATGTCCACTCATTACTAAATATGTCAGGCATATTCGGAGCCTTACGTGTCACAAGCGTGAGCATATAATTTCTAAGGTCAGTATCGGGTCGAAAACTCATCTGAGGTGACTAGCAATAAATGCTAAGACAGTGATTTCCACCTAACGTCAGAGACAAATGATCGTCTCCTGAGGATCGGGTCCTGATAGTCGGTCTCATTGTTAACTAAAGCACGGGTTCGTTGTTGCAACGAGGACGATATCGTTGTCCTGATGACTATGAGTCCGTTCTCTAGAGGATAATGTTTCCGTTGTACTGAACACAACGAGTCCGTTGTCATACGCACAACGAATACGTACTCAAAAGGCATACAAGCTCGTACTCACTGTTTATAACATCAAAGGCATGCTCGTTGTCACAACACTCACTTATGTTACGAATTTTACCCTTTACACTTACTATTCCAATTCTACCCTTTTGTATGGTTATATTCCTAAAGAGAGTAAGGGGTAATTTTGGAGAAATTTATATTTTCCCTAATACTTTTCTCTCAAACCAAACACACAAGAGAAATTACATGATTCTTTTACTTTACTTCACTTTCTTTTCTCCCACCCATTTACCCCTCAACCAAATACACCCTTAAGGAAAGTGATGGAAAACTCTTGAGAGGACCTACTATTGAGGGTTGGACCGTTGGATTTAACATTCAATGGTGTCATGCCTACACATGCTTTAAATGACGGCCTCACTTAATGTTTGACACCATTAGATCTCGAATCCAACGGTCTAGCTCTCGATAGTAGGTACTATCAAGAGTTTTAAATCACTTCCCATCTCTTAATTCTAAAGGTTGTAGAATCTTACGTACGATTACAAGAAGTATAAAGGCCGTGGATGTGATTTACCATCCTCCTTTGAGTATGTGGACTATTGCCCTTCCTCCCCCCCCAAATAAAGGATAATGCTAAATCACTTTTTATTTTTAGACTCTCTCTTTTGATTCGAGAGAGTGTTAGTGGAAAACACGTGATCTTCTCTTAATGGAAGGGTCTTCGATTGTCTCTAGCAAAGCCAGAAAGGGCTTGTCTCAGGGTTCCATAGAATAGGTGACAAGTGGTGGAGAAGTCAAAATCATGGGGCCCATGATTTTGACTTCTCCACTCATAAATAGACATGTGGCGATAAGTGTGAGAGATATCAAATGGGGAGAAGTCAAAATTATGGGGAGAAAATGGAATGACTTCTACCCATTTTTACGCCAACTCTCGCACAATGTATGGAACCCCGAGAGCCCTTTCTGGCTTCGCCAGAGACAATCCGAGGCCTAATGGAAGACAACACATGTCTTCTCCATTCTCCATAAATAAAGAAAGTGATGCTAGCATTACTAAAAAAACAAATAATTGCTGGGAAGTTTGTGTGGGTTGGGGGTTGTTGGGGAACAATTTGCCATGCTGTTGGGTTTGGATTTGGTTCCCTAAAAAACATTATATCTTACCATATACTCAGTATTAATGGTGCTTCCAACCAAAAACGAAAAGAATAAAATTAATGGTGCTAGGGTTAGGGTTAGGGTTCGGGTCATCTTGCACCACATTCCTTAGAAATTACCCCAGGTTAGGGCAATGGTGTATTCAAGCCGAGCTGAGTTTGGATTGATCTTGTTCAATCTAGGCTCAAGCTTGATTCCAGCTCAAAAAATGAGGCTTGAAGTTCGGCTCAAAAGTAATGGCTCAAACTCCAATGGATTAAGCTTGAACCGATCATGCTTGATTTACTAAAATATTATTTTATATATATTAAAAAATACTTTATAATAATAATATTATTAGTATTATTATTTATTCTAAATAATGATTATAATTTTATTATTTTTATTAATACATATTCATAATATTTATGTTTGAGCCGAGCACAAATTGAACCGACCCTAGCTTGGAGCCAAGCTGAATTAGATCACACTCAATTTGAACATAGTTTGAAGTTCAACTAAAAGCCCGTCTCGGTTCGATTAAGACAAAAACTTGGGCTTGAACTTGACTTGGATCAAGTTGAGCTGAGTCGACTCGGCTTGGACACATCGAAGGAGTGTCTTGTTGAATCCTATTCCGCTATTTCGCTCTGTTCATTGGATCTGATTACAAATGCATAATTTACTCTGGCTATGACTAGAGTAAATTACTTTGACCTAGCCTCTCTAACTCACCACATGCCCTTTTTAATTCCCTTTAAATGTGGTTAAGTTTCATTAACCGAATAGAACCTTAGTTTTTAAGGGAAAATTAAAAATAAAATTTAACCACAATGATTAAAACTTCTTAACCAAAATTAAATGCCTAGAGGCAGACAGAGTAAATCCGGGCCCGTTTGGTTTGAGGCCTTTACCCCGTCAAAACCCAACCCATTACCATTGGCTGGATCTGGCAAAAACAAATGAATGGGCTTGGGCCAGGAAATGAGACCTAGTTTATCAAGTCCATTTAGATGTTTATTTTTGTTGATAGACGTGGATATTCCGAGCCTTAAAGACTCATATTAGTCCCACGTGCTGCATAGGGAATATGCCCACCCCATTCAACCAATATTGAGGGGAGCCCAGGATTCAGCCTCGAGACCTCCGGGTTTACGGTTTGTCCTTCGGGCACTGGGCTACACCCCCCGCGTTCCATTTAGATGTATGCTGATGTACAAAAGCAGTAAGAGATGTTGGTGTAATTGGGCTAAATTCCTGCACACATAGCCACTTAGCAAATACAGACAGATAATAATGCAGTTAAATAAACAATTAATTATTTAATTAATTAAGGTAGAGAATCGCTTCGCTGAGAGGCGCTACAAGTGAGCCTTTCTTGAAGATAGTCGAAGCCTCCCATGTGCAAGGGATATGACAGCTCTATCTCCGGGATACAACTCAGCTCGGATTCTCTCCGGTCTTCCCAACGAGTTTGCACTACTCGATAGAAGACGGAGTACTGATCTTCCTTTAGGATGCCCTTCAAAATAAATATATAAATATATGTATATCAATTTAATTAGGGTTTGCCTAATTATCCAAGTTAGGGCTGCAAACGGAGCGGATATGAAGCAGATATTGGTATATCCGAATTCATATCCGTTTATATATCCGAATATCCGTATCCGGATAAATATTCGGCGGATATTGAAATATGATATCTGTATCTGACTCCGATTAAAAATATCCGGATTCGAATAGTATCCGAATTATCCGATTATTTTTAAAAAAAATTAAAATAATATAAATTAATATTTAAAAATGTAAAAATATATAATTTTTTATTTAAAAAATATATTTTAAAGGTAATATTAAATTTATAAATTTAAAATATATTATTTATATATATTATATAATCGGACGGATATTTAACGGATCGGATGTATCAGTATCCGAATCTGTATCCGAATATAAACGGATGGTGATTTACTATCTGAATTCACTCCGCCGGATATGTTTTTAGATAAATATCCGACTAAACGGATGTGGATACGAATCAGATACGGATAATAACCGCATCCGTTTGCAGCCCTAATCCAAGTGTCCTCAAGTCCCATCGGATTTACAGTAAGAGATAATCTAATTAATTAGACAATATCCAAAAATTATCATTTTACTCCTTAGGATTTAAGGGTTTGTTTGGTTACAGGGTTAGGTGCACTCTGGTTTGCTCTAAACCTGTTTTAACCTATTCCAGATGAGGTATGCATCTATTCAGTTTGGTTACAGAATCTAGTTCTGTCCAGAATCAATTCTGCACAGAATCTGATTCTGGTTAGACCAGAATCAATTCTGTCTTAGGTCCCGTTTGGTTACAAATTTTAAGTTAATTCATTTTAACTTAATCCGAATCTGTTTGGTGACAAGATTATACTTAATCCAATTTTATCATGTTCTATTTTTGTTTGGGTACAAGTTCAGGCTTGTCTAGATTAATCCATTCCACAAGATACCCCTGATTGGGTCCATCATGTGGATATGGTATGATCACCCCAAATCGGATGGTCACCAAGATGGTTCTGTCCATGTAGGACAGATCCACTGTTCTACTCGATCTGGAATCCCAGATCGGGCAACCGAACAATATGGACAGTTGAGAAGCCTGAAGGCATTCTGTAACCTCATCAGGAACTGGACAAAGCTGTCCATTTCCTAGTATCCATGGATCTGGATCAATCCGGATAGCCTGCTGGGTCTGGTTCTAGGTTCTGGGCCTCTGGATTAATGGGTCAGGGTCACCATCTTCTCCATCGAGCTCAAAGACCACCATTAATGGAGATCTCCAGGTTAGGGTCCTCCTAAGAGGTCCTTGGTACGAAGTTATCTTAATGGACCATGGCTACTCGGAGTAGACTGGACCAGGGTGCACCTACTCTGGTCTGGTGGCTCACTGGACTGGGTCCATGGAACAGGCTCACTGGTCTCTAGGCTTCGTGGTCTGGGCTCACGGATCAGGCTCTGAGTTCCAACAACTCTCAAACACTCCCCAAACCCCTCTATTTATAGAGGACCAGGGTCCCCTTGTATGCACATGGGCTCAGCCACCTAGCTAGGCCCTCCTGTACCAGGCAGGCCACATGACACACAAGGTCAAGCCTTGGTCAGAGCAGCCCATCATGGGCCTGCACCCACTGATCCAAGGTACTCATGAGATCTGATCCACCTGGCACACCCATGTGTCTCCTCGGATCTCACACACCTAGATTCGACGGCCCAGATCAGTCCTAGCCTGAGACTTGATCAGACGGCTCTGATCAACCACTCTGATCATCTGATCAGGGTCAACCTAGATCTACGGTTGAGATTAGACAAACGGTTCTGATTTACTCAAAAGAAATAGCGACCCAAGCGACGATGCACACGTGCAAAGTGTAAAGTGCACCTCATAGCGCCCAAAGCCCTATGCCCGTGCGCAGCTCGCGCACCTTAATTATCGTCTAAAGGAATTGGTGGGTCAAAGTCTACACCTCATGCATGATTGTTGACAACTAAGCAATCAAGGGGGTAGATAAACTCTTTAGACTTTTTCTACTTTTCCGATGTGGGACTAAAGAACTAAGGGAAATACACTAAAAGTGTGTTTTCTCTTTTTCAAGAGATTAAACACCCAACCTAAACAAAGATTAAATTAATGGTGGTTTTAGTCCATGATTAAAATCAAAACCCCGGATCCTAATGAACCGGTTTTTATTAATTTAAAATAATTTTTAAATCAAAAATCAACAAGAGAATGTCCTTTCAGTTCTTAATGACAATAAGATTAATTGTATTGATTTGTAGTAGATCCTTGGATGCTGAAAAGCAGCAAAGGGGATCTAAATGCCCAAGATGAAATTGTTGAGAAAGGCTTAGCTACCTGATTATCCTGTACATATATTAATTGTAACTCATTATTTCTGTGAGCCAAACAGTGCATAAGCTCTCACAAGGGATTAATCTAATCCAGAACATTTCTGTACCAGCATGCAAATACCATCTCTTCTTGTTTGGTAACTGCTAAAAAAAAATCGGCTAAGAGAACAGCATCATAGAATTTCATTACCTTGGGAATGATAATAAGGTCATGGAACATAGGGGTATATGATGACAATTAAGGATATGGGAAGGAGGGTATCCAGGCCTCTTAGAGCACCCGACTATATCCCTTGGGCCGTGCAGATCCCCTTATACTACATAACCAAGAAAGTCAGGATAAATCCCAAATAGTAGTCAACAAGGGGAAGTGACTCAAACTAAAGACCTCCGCTTCTTGAGGTGTGATCTTGGCCACTAGCCCAACCCCTCTTGGTGGGGAGCATATCAGGCATGAATTTAGATATGTTTTCAAAATCAGGGTCACCTAGGTTCATTCCGACACAGTAAGCCCGCGGCTAAAATAAATGTGTTTTTTTTTGTTGTTGGAGTTATCATGTACCTACATTAGTAATCTTGAATCAGTTAGGGTGGTAGGGATTTGCATTGGGTAGGGGAGTTCATGCAACTCGTAGCCAAGGGGATTCGATCCCCTAACCTCCCACATATGAAAGCCACACCCCCCAACCACTAGGGCAAGAGGGCGGGGGTAGCTAAAATGAATGTCTCAATTAACTTAAAATGCAGACAGTTAAATCTGTAGCTAAAAATAGCAACAGCCTGCATGCATGCATAATTATGAGCTAAAATAGCTGTAGGCACAATTAGGCCCGCAAATAAAATAATTGCTAACATTGTTTGGCAACCAATAAATGACTAAAACAGCTGCATGCATCTTAGGGCAATCAATAAATGTCAGTCACGTATTCTGTAGCTAAAATTGATGTTGTCACAAATAAAATTTTCCAGCAATCAACAAAGGCTTGCTACTTGTCGGCAGCTCAAAAGCTGCACAATTATGGCCCACAGTTAAAAATATATTAATTCTTTTTTTAATATTAAAAATATATTTTAAGGATTTTTTTAATATTAAATTTTTTATTAAAAAATTTAATTTTTTAAAATAAAAAACAAGGATAGATGGATGAACCTTGGGATGAATGAATCTTAATCATAGTTAAGAGGTGTCAAAAAAGACACGTTGTAATCTCCGCGGGTGATTACCGGTTGCCAAATCCGGTTACCACAGGTGATTACCGGTTGCCAAATCGGGTTACCACCGGTAGAGGATTTCATCACGCAGCTAAATAGCTAAAGACAATCAAATAGTTGTCATGCGATAGATGATCATAGATAAGGATCCACACGTACTTTAAGTAAGGATCCCCCTAATTTCACCAATGACAGGCGATGCTGGCTTTTATTAACAATTTTGTCTTGATCACCACATGATCCTTACTTTTATATCCTTTTTGAAACTTTTCAGTTGAGTTTTACAGAATGTTGATTTGGAAGTGATTTAAAAGTCACGATCACGGCAGTACTATTGAGAGTTGTGCCGTGAGATTGAAAATCTAAAGCGCTAAATATTATGTGAGCCCACCATTTAATGCATGTGTGCCTTGACCTATTATATTTTTAATCAACGGCACAATTCTCAATTGTACATACTATCAAGAATTTTAAATCCCTTTAACAGATTTTTTTTTCTCCTAATTTCTTTGGATGCAAGTTATTCTACTGGTCAAATTTTGTACCATGCACTCCCTCTTGCAATCATAATGTAAAATGTTTCTTATCAAGGACACCGAAAACAAATAACGGCAAAAAGTATCTGCTATTGTAATAGATCAGGGTACAATAGGGAAGGAGTCAAAAAACTTAGAGAGGATAGTTATTATTATTGATGAGTTGTTAAGAATGATTAAATAAGTACCAAATATTCTTGATGTAAAGGTTTAAGGGTCGAAATTTTTTTAAGCTCATTTATTTGTTTCCATTTGTAAAGAATATTTCTTTTTACAAAAAAGTTAGGGACAACAACTTCTTGTCCATGACTATGCCTTTTTAAATTAAATAATATAAAATATAAAACTCTTTTTTTTTCAAACGTTCAAGAGGCCAACGCCCCCACTTCATGATTGTGTCCTTTCAAATTAAATAAAATAGTATAAATTTATTTATTTTTCCTCAAAAGTTCAAGGGGGCTAACCCCTCTTGCCCTTGGTTCTGCTCCTACTCCACAGCCCTGTAATATAAACGATTTTCCCCCAAATGTTAGGGAGGGAGCCCGGGCCGCGGGGGGGGGGGAGGGGGGGGGGGGGGTGTTGTCTTAATTTAACAGTATTTGAATTAAATAATCTTGTATTCAATCTTTATTAAGTGAAATAGAACAATACTATTTAGTGTACAGAATATGAATTTGATATTGGTTCAATATATATTCTGTTCATGTAACAATAAATAAAAACTACAGAATAGAATGAACTCACTGGTTTAGGAACTGAAAAGCAATAGATCAAGTCGAGCAGTAACTCTCTCCTTAAGACAGATTTTGTCCCTCACACTGGTGCTTTTGATATACGGACGTCTGCCTCCCAGGATAAATTGATCTTTACACAAACAGAAGAAGCACAACAATCTGTTTGTCCAACGAACCAGAAACTATGCTATATCTCTCTCTCTTTGGTTAACACAGACTTATGAATATGCAGAGGCTAGGGAGTAGAAGAAGGAATTTCATCTTTTTGAATATGCATCAGAAAAGCCTTAAATAGTAGGCAAAGGAGACTGTCCAGAATGGTCATGTCTCTTGGGTTTCAAATTTAAATCCAACAGACATGACTGTTGGATTAAAAGAGCTGTTGGAATAACTGTATAAGTTGAAACGGGCTCTGGCCCAGCAAAACAAAAAATAAATATAGGGGCCAGGCTTAAGGCCCACTAGAACCAAAGCAAGCCAAGCCAAGCCAGCCGGCCGGACCGGACTCGGACACGGGTTGGGGCGGCGGCGCGTGTGTTGGTTCCACCTTGGAGCAAGTGCTCACTCCTTCGCAAAATTTGGGTGCCCCAAGGGCCCACCCTTTACTCCAAGGTAATGGTATTTAAACCACACTATAGTTTCAATAGTTTTCCAATGTGGGACTATTAAACTACACCATTCTTCAACTTATAATTTATGTTCAAGTGGCCCACTTTGAGATGAATTTCTCATTCACCACTTCACTGTTTTGGACAAGTGAATACACTACGTTGATCTCCTCATGGAGGAGAACATGAATCCACTTGGACCCGCCTCATAACCTTTGTGGGTCCCACTTTTATTTTGGGTCAAAGTTTGTAAAAAACTGTTTTCCCAGATTTTCCAAAATAGAGTTTTTCTAACAGGGAGATGAGGGGATTCATGTGGCTCCGCCCCTAGGCCCAAGCTACGGCCATGTAGTATAAACAAATTTTTTCCCCAAAAGTTCGGGGGGCTTCATGTGGCTCCTCCCCTAGGTACTATAAAAGGGACTTCCCATCATCTACCTGTGATATTGTATTGTGACATGAACCACAACATTTGAACTATGTGATGTCATCAGACATGGTCTAAACTAGGGTCACCAAGTTCGCTACATGCTATAGTGAACCAAGTGAACCTGAACTAGTTCGTGGTTCGGTTCGGTTCGGATTGGTTCGTGAAATTGAACGAACCTCAGTGGTTTCAAATCAATCTTAATTTGTCAATTTTTTTTATTCAAATTCACTAATAATTTCATTTAGGTTTTGACAAATTTATATTTTGAGTTCACATACTGTTCATAAAAGACATTTTTTTTTTCCAAATAAGTATTTTTAAAATATTATTTATATGCTTAAAAGATCATTTTTTTAAATACAATGTAAAATATATATTTGTTTTACATGCTTAACTGACGAACCAAACTAAAGAACCTAAGCGAATCAAAAAATGAATTATCTCATCATACCCCTAACGAACCGGGTTCATTATAGAGTGGCGAACTATGAACCACGAACCCGAATTTAAACTGTACAAACCGACAAACCAGGTAACATTGGTCTAAACTAGGGGATATCAATGGGCCGAATTTGTGCCTCAAAAATCTATTATAAAGGGGTCAAAGTCAAGTCAAGCCTATTCAAAAATCACAAAAGTTCAAGCCCAAAGACCGGCCCATTGACACACCTAGTCTAAAACTCTAAAGAATTAGTCTAGGGATACTCCGGACTCAACTCGAATTAGTCTAGGGATACTCCCATAGTGTACTCCCATATATATTCCCAAATCGTAACTGTTTATCTCAATTATTAAATGGTTAGGATTTGAGCTGATGTGGCAATAGAAAAGACAAATAAGCCAACCGTAATCTTGACCCTTAGTGGTTGGTTATAAACTGTTAAGTAGGGAGTATAATTAGGAGTACCCATAGACCGACTCAACTCTAAACACCAATGATGGATCACGAGAATAATGATGTTTGGAACCCAATGCTTCTAGTTTGGTAGATAGATGTTATCCCCAAACAAACCTACCTGAGAATCTTCTTAGAAGGACTTCATGTGCATGTGCATGTGAGTGATCCTTAATGGGCCACCCAAGTAGGCATTTTTCGCACCTAATCCTATCATCTGCGTGGCCAAATACAGATCATGAGTTGCATTTGGATCCATTTTTTTGATGGTGAGGGGTCATAAATTGGATAGTTAGACTCATTCCAATCTGGTCAGTTTTCTGGCCTTGGAGACCATTTAGGGTGAGATTAGTTCTTTCCAAAGAGAAATGTTGGCCACAGAGTTTCAAACTTTCATTGTTGTAGCAACATGTGTCACTAATAGAGCGGGTTGAAATCAATACTTTTTGTTTTTGAAAAAGTTTTTTTCTTGGTTTGTGAAGGAGTAGCAACCACCAATGTTGCAAAGTTTTGGAATTTGGGGCTAGTAGCCTAGTATTCTTTTCCAAAATGTAGCCAAGTATACACTCTCATCACCATAAGGATGAGGAAGGCGGTGCTGCCTACCTTTATTGTTAGACACGTGGCACACATCCGACGGGTGGGTGATTCAGGACCCTCCAACATATGGGTCATACCACGCAGATCTCATTGATAAACATTGAAAAATGCTAAACTTAACGAGCATTTTCACTTATGTGACGAAATGCCAGTTCTCATTGGTTCCTGCCACCTTTTTAACTCCTATTAGTTGTTGTTGAGATTCACTCACCCTTACCCTTACCCTATGTTGGTTGTCGAGAAAATAAGTGAAAACATAAAAAATAAAAGAAAATTAGTCAAAACATAACCAAAATTTGTATTCGAAATTCAAACTTTTCTTTTATTTTCCATATTTTCACCAATTTTCTCGGCAACCAAACATAGCAGGGTTTATCTATTTACACTCCGCCTCTTACTCCAATGGTCCCAAGTGAGAAGTCTTGGGTTCTAATCCCCTGATTGATGAGTTGCAAGAGTTTCAATCCTCAAACTAATCATTGACCACTAATCATAGATAAATGATACCCGAAGCAAAAAAAGAGAAAAAAAAAGTGATCATCTATTTAATCTTAGTTTTCAGGAAAAAAATAAATATTACATTTAAGTTGGTAAGGTATGAAATGGAAAGACATTTGATTATGTAATCAAATGTGGGGTGGGTGAATCTAATACATCCAAGTTAATAAGTTAGGTGGGATTACACGTGAAAGGAAGAGCTACCTCCAATTTATTCAAACAAATTTTAATAGCAATTAACTGGTGGGTGTGTAGGCGTTGTGGCCTCGGCTTTCTTTTAATTGGGCATTTATTGCATCCCAACAGAAAACCCATATGGATTATAGATCCCACCCATATTAAATTAGCAACATGCCCACTTGGAAGATGGGACACCCCTGTATTATCTCAATAAATTTTTTTAATTAGATTAGGCTGGCAATTTCCGGCCCGACCCGTCATCCCGGACTTGGGTGAGGTTTTTGGCCCATCTCTGGATTGGGTTCATTTCCTTAATCCATTTTATAACTGGGTCAAGTTGGGACTCCATGACCCGATGAGTCATAATACCTACTAATTAATTACAGAAAAATCCGCTCCCCATAGGAGGAGCGGAGAGATGTGTCTTGCGGCTTGCCCCCTTAAAATACACCACATGTCTCCTTTTAACTCTCTTTAACCATTGTTAAGAGTTACTAACCGTGGGGTTAAAGAATCTAACATTGTTTTAAGGGAAGAAATTTAATTTTTTAAACACAATAGTTAAACATCTTAACCAGAGTTAAAAGGGGATTTGTGAGTGTGATACTCTTGGTACCCAGCGGATTATTCTTCATTAAATATTATGACAATTTATTTATTTGTTTGAACATGTTAAGACTTTTTTTAGTCCGCGATATTCGGTTAGGCCGTAACCGCGATTAATTTGTTAATAGTTGTTCTAGGTTAGTGGAGTGTATGGATATTCAAACAATCACACCCTCAACCTCTTAGGACTTGATTCTAGCTCAATGTTGAGGCAAACATTGCTTCCCAACATGTTAAACCTTGGTAGCCAAAAAATTGCAATACCCTTGTGTTCCTTCTCAAACGTCACTCATGCTGCTGCTCCTGTTCCTATTCTCGCTCCACGGTTCATGCTCCTCCCTATACTAGCCCTTCGGATGCATGCATTCACCCAGGGCGGAGCCACATGCCCCCCTCCCCTCACCGCGAAATATTGGAAAAAAAATCCTATACTATTAAGAAGGGCGTAGCCTAAGAGAGGGGTGGAGCCGGGTGACGGGAGCTTTAGCCCAAAGAAAAAACATATTCTTTACAAATGGACACAAACAAATGCTATCACCCATGAACTTGGCCCTCAAAAAAAAATTGGGGGTCACGCCCAAACCCTCATTGTCGGCTCCGTTTGAATCCTAACTCCACCCTTGCATTCATACACAAACCTCATGCATCGAATAAGTCCGGAAGGAGTTGAACTCGAGACCTTGGGGATCTCCCAAGACCCAAATCAGCTGAACTACTCGTGTAGGTTAAAATAGATGCTCTCGCTTTGCGCTACTCAGCATTTGACAGGCGAGTTCGGGTCGACGGTCTTCTGTCTTTGGGTTTATATTTTAAAAACGGATCGGATTGGGATTAGCAACATTGTATATGGCCTTACCTAAGTCCTAACTGGACACCGCTTGTTTCTACCCCTAAAATAGATGATCACAACCTTCCAGTTATGGTCTTGGATTCTCTACGGCAGATGCTGGAAATATGGTCTCGGGTTACTAGAATGTGTGCGGCATGTGGTGGAGAAGTCATTTCGTTGTCTTCCATGATTTTGATTAAAAAAAGAAGAGATATCAAGTGGGGAGAAGTCAAAATCACGAAAGAAAATGAAATGATTTCTCCATATATGGCCACATGTCGCATAACGTATGGTAGTCCAAACCACATTTCTGGCACCTTGCGAGAGAGAATCCGAGGCTCCAATTATATCCAGGTGAAGTCCAATCATCGGAATAGATTTGTTTTTCCAATCTGTGAGACCTCCTAGGTGGGGTCGGTCCATTAGCACTTTGATGTTTGCCACGTGTTTAGAAGGAGATATTTATAAACGGTCCTAACCATCCATGATATAATTCCAAATATAAAAATCCTAAAAGCAAGCGCTCGAAAGAAGAGACAAAAAAAAAAAAAAAAAGTAGCATCAAAAATTTGGTTTTGGTGTTGGAAACTTTAGTCTCACTTCACGTGCTTGAGTTAATAATAATAATAATCATTATTATTATTATTTGAGGCTTTAGTTTAGAATATGACTAGAGTGATGAAAGTCGCACTTGTTTTCTACCAGAATAGGTACTGCCACTGAGTAGGTTCTATATTCTAATTTTTGGGAAGACTTAGTCCCATACTCCTCCAATTTCATTTTCTTTTCCTTTTTGGGAAAAAATACAAGAATTTGAATCTAGATCCATTTTTTTGAGGAGACTTGTAAACTTTGCAAGTTTTGACATTCATCAATATATAATTCCTTTTAAGAAGTAGATGCATTGTGTTTTTCATCCGGTTGCAATTCCCATAAAACTTTAAATGCATCAAAACGAAAGATTTCAAGTCTCATGAAAATGATAAGACTTGAAATCTCATGGTGGTAATAAATCATTTTGTTAGAAACTTTGACAAAGCAACTCAAATTTCCTAACAATTACCGTAACAAAGTGTCAAGTTTTATAAGTCTCAGCAAAAGAACGGACCATTAACATAAAATCATTACCTAAAAAAGAGTGCAATAGGAGAGTGAGGCTAGGAAAATCCTCTAATTTTGTACATGCGTTTGGATTTATAGAATTAGAATAAAGTCACATAATTGAATTCTAAGGAACTAAAACACACTGAATTAAATTCCACGGAATTCAGAATTATATCGTTTGGATGCATTACTAAATTCATGGAGAAATAAAACTATCGGACTTTTCTTTCGTTTTTAAATTCCATGGCAGCGTGAATTTATCAAATAAAACCCTTTTACTATGTAATTGAATTTCACATATTTGCCTTTAAGGGTTTGTTCTTTTGTTGAAACTTATAAATCTTGACACTTTCCACTTCGTTATAGTAGTTAGTAGGAATTTGAGTCACTTTGTCAAAGTTTTTAACAAGATTAACTTTTAGCATAATGAAATTTCACGTCTACCAGATAAAGTATAACCTTATTCTTCCCCATCCAACAATAAAGCAAAGAGCAAGGACTAGTCACTGTGTTGCTATGCTTTTCTCGAATGCAAGTATGAAACCATCCTGCCCAAAATCCAGCTTTGGTGGACTTCCCCTCTGCACTGGAAAGCTCCTAACGGATCCATTTCCCACCCCTTCTCAGAGCCCATTTTGGATGAGATTTGAAATCATTCATTTTGTTGCATTTGAAGTCTTACGAGAATTACAACTTAAGAGATGATAAGCACAATACAAGTTTTCAAAAGAAAATATATATTGTCAAATGATAAAACTGGCAAAATGTCAGACCTAATAAGTCTCATTAAAAGAACGGACCCTAAAATTATTGTTCTAATTCTCTATGGAATTTTAATTTCATCCTCTCTATATATATATATATATATATGATGTGTCCCAAATGATGAAATTGAAATTATAAGATGGAATCGATAATTCTCTTCCTCAATTCCATAAATCCAAAAGCGGGTCATTTGGACTTTGGATATACCTCATTTTGTGCCCTATCCAAACCCGAGAGAGAGAGAGAGAGAGAGCTTAAAACGGGAGTCCACTGCTTTAAAACTAATCCCATCTAAAAATTAAAGTCTAAAAAGATTGAAACTTCTTCTGGGTCTCTTTAATTAATCTTTTATCGTTAGGTTGAGACAAACTTGGAATATATTCTCTTCTCACTCTTATGTTACACCTCATTCGTCAAAAGATCTTCTGAAAGACTTTTCTAACTTGTTTTTGTTTCATACGTTAACGTTTTTCAGCCACCAATAAAACGTTTTTCAGACTCTTTTTAATTAGCTTGGTCTACTGTTGTTGCTGCTGTACAATATATCTTCTTTAATGTCTCTGACTCTGAGGCCTTCTCTCTCTAGAAGTTTGTACCCATCTTTCTCTCTCTATCTTATGAGTCAACAGAGACTGAAAATGGGTTTTGTTCTGTTCTGTTCTGTTTCTTTTTCTTAGTTTTTGTTTAATCTGAGATGGGGTATAAGGAATTGTTTGTTTCTGTTCATGTAGATGGAGGATGATGAAAAACGATTCTTTGTCTCTATGTATGTGAATGATAATTACTATAATTGGAGGTTTTTGATGATTTTATGATGATGCTGATGATGATGGTGAAAGATAAGAGGGATATTAGGCCTTTGTTTTTGAAATTTGGAGTGGCTTTAGCCCTTTCTTTTGCTGGATTTCTCTATTCCCGTTACAGAACCAGAATGGTCCGACCCGGATGGCCTCCTCCATCGCCACCTTCTTCAGGTTTCAGAATTTCCATTATTTGAATCCTTCCATTATTTGAATCCTCTGTTTTTGTTTATTTTTTCATTTGGGTTGTTGGGTTTTCGTTTTTTTGATGATTTGAGACATTTGATGATTTCAGGTGATGGGGATAAAGTGGATTCAGGTGGAAGAGATTTAGGGCTCAAATATGATCTTTCTGCCTTGCAGACAAAGCCCTGTTCCTTCCATGATACTTCGGTTGCTGCCCAAAACCATGTAAGATAGTTTTAGATTCCCAAAAGCTACACACAGATTGATATTTTAGGCTTTTTTTTAAAGCTAATTTGTTTATAATTTAGAATAATTGATTGTTATATATAGATTCAATACAGGTTTCTGTTCTTTTTCCCTGGTATGTTTTGATTGGTTCTGATTACCATATGGGTTTTGAGAGATTTTTTTTTTTTTTGGGCTTTCTTATGAAGGAATTAGCTAAAATACCCATTAATTATGAGCTGACTTGGGGAATTAAGTAGCCAAACTGGGCTATTTCTCTGTTAAATCCACCAAGAAAATGGTGAATTGTGAGCAATGTAGATTGAAACATATAGTCCTGAGATATATTAATTTTCTGTGAACCTAACAACATTCGGCTTCTCTCTCGCAGGAAGATGAATCTCATCAAAAGGTTGCTATCGATAATTCTGATGTTGGGCTCTCTCCAAGCAGTAAACAGTCTGGAGATGAAGAGGGGTTCCTCTTGCCAGAGTTTAGCGAGCTTGTGCTTAAGGAGTTTGATTCAACTGCCACCCCAACTAGCATTTCTCCGAAGAAAGATGTAGACACAGTTACAGCATTTAAAAGAGCAGACAAGGATGAGACAGAGCAAGAGATCATAAATCTGAGGAACATAATCAGAGTTCTTCGAGAAAGGGAGAGGAATCTTGAATTTCAATTGCTTGAGTATTATGGACTTAAGGAGCAAGAGACCGCCGTCATGGAGCTCCAGAACCAATTGAAGATAAACAATAAGGAGGCTAAGCTTTTCACTCTCAAGATTGAGTCATTGCAGGCGGATAATCGAAGATTGGAGGCACAGGTGGCCGATTATGCCAGAGTAACGGCCGAGCTTGAATCTGCAAGAGCAAAGATAAAGGTTTTGAAGAGGAAGATTAGGTCCGACATAGAACAGAAAAAGGAACAGCTCTCCACTCTTCATCAAAGGGTTGCTAACTTGCAAGATCAGGAACAAATACCTGCCAGGTGCGATGCTGATGTTCAAACGAATCTGCATAAATTAAAGGATTTGGAGGATGAGTCTGAGGAACTCAGGACTGTTAATCTGAGATTGCAGCTTGAAAATTCTGAGTTGGTAAGGAGATTGGAGTCCACCCAAATCCCTGCTTCTGTTTTGGAGGATCCAGAGGTAATTAATTCATTATTAATTCATCCATTTTTGTTATTTTTTAATGGTTCAAAAACCTGAAAAATCACTCGACTTGAAAGTTAGCTGACTCGAGTAACTTGGAAATCTCGTCTCGCCCCAACTTTGAATATATATATACACATCAATGAGGCAATTGCCAATTTCTTGATATTTTATCCAAGATCAAACCACAAATAACTTAAAAATCTGGGTTAAAAGAACCCAAAGTAGGCTGGTTTTGCAGCCTCAAATAACCTAAAAATCAGGTTTAACAGAATTCATAGTAGGCTAGTTTTGCAACCCAAAAAAAATCTGATACAAAAATAGTGTGAAGGTTAAGTTTAGTTAATTTTTTTAATGACAAAAATACCCTTCTGTGACTCGACCGAGTCTGGCAAGTCAAAAAACTCAACTCAGCCGAGTCACGTGAGTAACTCATCGAATAGTTGCTCCTTCGAGTTTTAGGGTGTCTTGACTTGAAACTCAGTTGAGTCGAGTAACTTGGCCGAGTTTTCCAATTATGTTTTTTCTCTTCTTTTTTCAATAACACTTGGATTGATTCTCTTGATGGGGATTGCTATGTTGCAGGCCAAATCATTACAGGAAGCCACCCACCATCTAAGACAAGAAAATGAAGATTTAGCGAAGGAAATCGAGAGACTTCAAGCAGATCGCTGCACTGATGTTGAGGAGCTGGTCTATCTCAGGTGGGTGAATGCCTGTTTAAGATATGAGCTGAGGAACTATGAACCTCGATCCGGTAAAACAGTTGCGAGGGACCTAAGCAAGACCTTGAGCCCAAAATCAGAGGAGAAGGCAAAGAAGCTCATACTTGAATATGCAAACACAGAGGGAATGGGTGAAAAGGGTTACAGCTTAATGGACTTTGATTCTGACTGCTCCTCATCCCAAGCTTCCAATTTCACAGAGTCAAGCGAGTTTGACTATGATACTTCATCTGCTACCAGAACCAACAGTTCAACCAAAGTGAAATTTTTCAGCAAGCTTAAGAGACTAGTAAGGGGAAAGGATAGAAATCATAGTAATCGGGTTTTATCAATGGACAGGACAACTACTACAAGCTTTACTGCTTCACGGAGGAGAGAATCTATCTCTGTCACTTCATTTGAAGAAATGTTGGGGACATACTCATGCGATAATCTTCCTTCGCACTGCAACTCAAATATTTCAGCAACACATCTTATGTCGGTCGAATCCAGAACTGATGAACAGAGAAATAAGATCATGACTCCATCTCGGAGTTCATCTAGGCAATCTTTGGATGTTCATAGACTAAGGAGCCCAAACCTAGAAGATACCAGGGATGTGGGAAGCCTTCGGAGCGTCAGTGATGTAGGATCCTCTTATGGGTATAGGAGAATTGTATCGGGAGAGGATGGTATTATTGATTCGCCTCAAGACAATGGACAGGAGGACCATCAGAAGCTGGAATTGATGAAATTTGCAGAAGTTTTGAATGGTGGTTATCAAACACCAAACTCACAGAGGAAATCAGCATCATTTCGCTCCTAGTGAAGTCTAATATGCAGTATAGCTCCAACCTTCTCCAATCCATAGCTGCATACAGTGTTACGCCTTCAGAATTATTCTAGTTGACAGTTGGAGAATTTTGGTATTTACGCACATTCACTCACTCAAATCTTTTCTTAGTGTAAATGATTTATTCGACGATACCCATTACCACTTTTACTGTTTGAAACTACTTAGAACCCAACTTTGCAGAACAAGGCAGCCTTTCCGAATTTGACGCATCAGAACAAAATTCTCTCAGATTTCACTCCTAATGAAGATGGATTTACCGTGAAGATCGATCTCTTCATCTGTCGAGAACAAGTGCATACTTACCTGTAATTAAAATCACTCATCCTTTTCATCTCTTTTTGAGAAGAGAAATAAACCATTCTTCAGAAGTTTTGTACAGTAAGCAAGAGGGTAACAATGTTTGACTGTTTTTCAATGAATAATTGCTCTCCTATTCTTCTCATTGTTACTTCTTAGTTCCGTTGAAGGATAGCTTAAGACTAAGTATTTTAAAACAATAAAATTTTTTTTTTTTTCTTGTTAAGAGTCTCAATCAATGTAAGAGACAAGATTAAGGCGTCATTTTGGCTTGAATTATTGGAAAACTGATTTAATTGCTTATATTGGGATTATGATGAAATAATAGCATTTGGTTCGACCCATCACAAGTGGTTATGCAATAATCGGGTGATTTCCTAATTTCGTCAAAGGGTAATTATGGGAGCATAACTACTCATGTACCTTTAGGATTATATGAAAATTATTATAAGCACTCAAATTTGTACTTAAATTTGTACTTGGTAAGACCCACAAGATCCCTTAAGCTGGAGAGATGGAGAGATTCTCTAAAAATACCATTTTAAAAAAATGATAAATTCTATTTTTAAAATAATCAGACAATGGCATTGACAGTGCAAACCAAACATGATTATTCATTGACCACGCTTATTGTGTAATCAATTGCCGAACCGTTATTGTGTAATCAATTGCTGAACCGAACGAGGCCTAAGGTACCTAATGAAGGAGTTCTAGGGTTTTTGAGGGTAATATGGCCTAGTTCTATGTGTAGGTTAGGAAATTCAAGGGTGTTAACATCTTGCAACTCCTACAGGCAATTCCTCCTATACCCATATGGCATCTGATACATACACAAACCTGTTCTCAGACAAATGGAAAAAGTTGACTCAGATGGTTAGGACATCTGAACATGCACATTGCAAACAGCATGCAAAAAGCACCAGATTACAGTAGATATGGTGCATGAAATCAAGGTAAACAAGTAGAATAGAAGGAAAAGAATTACACCAAAAATTTTTATTATAGTAAGGGGTTATCTGTCGCAGCTATAACTATATGGATAAAGCTTCTGAGACCCCCTTAAGGCCGAGACCACCGAGACTGTGCTCTAAGAGCACGGGATTTCAGGTGGGGCCTACCATGTGAAATGGGCCCCACCTGAAATCCCATGCTCTTAGAGCATGGTCACGGTGGTCTCGACCCTAATGGGGTCTCAGTAGCAAAGTCCTAACTATATAAACCACTTCCTTTTTTCTTTGAAATGCAATTTTCTCCCACAACATTGCACTTGGGGTGTTAATGTATCCTCTAGAATGCTGGTCTCCAGCTATACTTTTAAGGGATAGAATGGTAACAGACTAAAAACAACATATTTGTAGAATTAGTATAGCCGAGATGCGAATTTTGTAGTATATGGGTGAAAAGATTAGGGAAAAAATTGCATTCGAAAAAATTTGAAAATAGCTCTAATGGGTGATAAAATAAAAGAGATTTAACTGAGATGGTATGGACACATTCAATGAAGAATCGATGATGCAAGTGAGGAGTAATTTCATATAGGTTGAAGAGTCTGTGAGGGTGAGGGAAATGAAAAATTGACATAAATGGGGATTGTGTAAAAAAAATTGATGGCACACGATTTCATTGAAGTTATCATTTTTAATAGAATAGAGTGACGGAAAAGGATTCATGCTGCTAAGTGCTAACCAAATATATAGAATTTATTGATGATGATGATGGTAATGATGATCATTAAAAAAAATTATGTTAATGATGTGTATGGAAATTCCAAAATACGCTCATTTCTCATCTTCATTGCTCAAATTTATTTATTTTGGTTAACTCAACTACACCACAACGTGTCAGAAGGAAACACACTCACACACACTTACCACACATGCACTCACTCCTTAGAAGCTTCGCCCAAGAGCAACTCGAAACGGGTACCAACAGTAAGAGATGCATACTAACCTAACTCATATTTATACTCTTAACCATATTTAGATTTCTAGTTTTCATTGACAATAAAACTCTTATTCCAGCTCAAAAATCTATACTTACATGCTAATAGAATATCAGTATGGAGATTCAGAGTTACGGCGGCAATGGGTCGGGTTGGGTAGAAATGCTCAACTGAAATCGAACCCATTTATAATAGAATTGAAATTTACAAACTCATACCCCATCCAAGTTGAACCCGCCCACGGCCCGCCTAACCCATTCCAAATAAATAAACAATAATGAAATGTATAAATCAATTTCATTGTAAATTATAATAATGGTTTTCCTTGAAGCAAGGAAGATTCTGTGTCGCATTTACTCTTGCACTGCCGGTTGCATGGGGGCTGTGGTTTTCATTCTTATCTCAACTAGGAGTGGAGTAGGTCTTCTTCATCTCCTTTCGGAACTTCTTATCGGGTTGGCAATTGGTGCTGTTGGTGAGGGATGCAGAAGAAATCCTTACTCTTTTGCCCAATGTTATATCATGGTTTATTTGGAAAGAGAGGAATAGTGATGTGTTTGACAACTCACCCTCTCATTTCTCT
>CM026569.1:6869973-7060826 GCA_015143295.1 Tetracentron sinense
TATCGTATATATGACTTAGGTCTCTGTCTTAGACCCCTTGTTGCTCATTCTTCCCGAAATTTTATAATTTTGGTTAAAATATAAATCATTTTTTAAAATAAATATAAATATATTTACCTAGTTAGTCTTCTACTATAAAAAGCATAACTAAAATTTTATGCATTTAAAAAAATTAACAATTTCTTGTTAGACTATATTATTCTTGTATTACATAATATTATTTTTTATAAGAGTCTTTTATTAATTTGACTATTTAGAATTCTCTACTTATAAATTCTTACTCTAATTAAACTAGAATTTAATAACAACTAGTCCCATCCCCTCACGTATTTACAAAAGAATCTATTGTTGTATCCTACTAATGTATATAAATTAACATATACAAAAAAAAATTAAATTAAGTATTTATAGGATTTTACTCTAATTATATTACTTAAATTTTAATAATAATGAGTTGCACCACCTCATATGTATCATGAGAAGAAACTATTAATGGCTCCATTGTTATGTTTAAGCTCTACTAAAACTCTATTTATTATAATTAGTAATTAAATTTAATAATATTTTTTACCTCTTTCAAAATTATATAGATATTTATTTTAAAACTACTTAAAAACTATTGATTTAGAATTCTATTATGATTATATACTACTAGTTATGCATTATCTACTTATCATTAAAATTACTATTAATTATTTTTATAATTTTTAATCTCACCTGATTGTGGTCATAAAAATATAAATAAAATATAAAATTTTAATTTACTGTTGTTATATTTTTCATTAATGAAAAATAAATACGCTCATCTTTACTGGTTTTGAATTTAATTATTAGAAGCAAATCACTTATCTAATTATTAAATATAAGCCTTTATAAATTTTCATATTAAATTGTTAATTTTAAACATAATATTTAAGGATCTTAAGTATCGCAACTTTTAGGTATCCTATTGTAATAGTGGTTAAAACAATTGTTATTATTTTATTTATAAGTAAAACCTTAAATTTTTGGAAACTTTTAATAAAATTTGAAAATTTTAATATATTTCTATAAAGACTAATAAATTTTTTTCGCTCAAAATAATAGGACATCAATTTCGGAGTGGATCAAGAGAAGGCCAAAATTTCCTTGCATCAGTGAATGAAAGTATAATTAGAACATTTAAGATGTTTCCGGTTAACACTTGAAAATAAATAGAGTAAGAGAAACAATTCAATAATATTACCTCTAATCGAACTGAAGATATAACTCTTAAGAGACTCAATTAGCAGGATATATATCGTTAACCCAAAATAGTTGGGACTAGACCTTAAGGATGAATAAAAAAGAAGAATCTAAATAAGCTCAATCATATATTTTAGGTATAATGTTTGGTCGTATGGAGAAAAGAGAGATTCCACGAATGAGCACATATTCTGTAGAGTCTGTTTTGTGTTTAAATCTCATGTGCCCCACTAATAACATGGCATGTTAGTAAAAGTTGTGATAGATGAATTCATGTAGAGTGTTTTTACCGATATAACCACAATTTGTGTATGTGGTGCTCTAATCACGGGGCATACAAGATGTCGAGTTGTATTTTTTTTTGGTTAGAAGGGTATCAAGTAACACACAAACTCGCACTCTAAAGTCTAAACACACTCAACAATCAAACCTAAGGGTGCCGCTAAGGTTCCTTGAGAGGAAACCCGCACTCACATCTTGTGTGCCGCCCATTAATAGACAGAGCATGTTTTTTTTTTTTTGGATGGTAAGCTTAATAGACAGAGCATGTTAGTAGTTAATGCATGTACAAGTTGTGAAAGACATATTCACCTCGAGTGTTTTTTTACCTATATATCCACAATTAGTATATGTGACGCTCTTAATCCTGAGAGCACACAAAAGAAAGATCTGTGTCTGAGTTGCACACATAAAATGGAATCAACACCCCCACTAATAGACATAGCATGTTAGTAAAAGTAGAAGTTGTGAAGTATCCATTGGTAGTTGGTGCCGGTGTATATTTCTAACTTGTGTGGACTCGGATCGATTCCCTTGAATTGGTGTAGCAATTGACAATTAACATATACTTATACTACTAATTGGGATTGGCCTAACCGTTTTTCTGAGACCCCAAAATATGTACAAATTCCTCTCGAGTGTTTTCTAATCATGGGGCTCACAGTTGTACAAATTAAATATACTAAGCCTAGACAATAACTCAAATCACATGTTAAGAAAACATATTTTTTTTCAAAGAAGAAGTTAAAGGTTGTTGTTTCTAAAGGAGAAAAGTAGTGACACATGTCATAAGTACAGTAAGAGTTTTCTCAAGCATCCAATTTTCTTTTAATGTCAATTAAGAAAACTACTCAAACCCACCATCAGATACATCAAAACACCAAAAAAAAGAAACTACAAAATGACCCTACCAATTCATCAAAATTAAGTAACAGATGTTCCAATGTTCTAGTCCCAAAAAAGAAAAAACATCCAAATGGTTTCCAACTACATGAATTAAAAAAAAACTAAAAAACATCACTTTCCAGTCTTTTAATTGAGACTTCCGATCTATTAAAATGAAGAGTCAACGTAAGACTATCTGAACATAGGTGAGGAACTCAGCATACCAGCTGTAAGGGATAAAATTCGTAAAACGGTGTAACGTTGGGGAACGAGCTGGCTTTTGTTGTTTTGTACACAAAGGTGACACGTGGACGTATGTTTGAGTCACCTGCTTAAAATAGAAGGATACGCAGTATCTGATGCATAGCGTTCGCGTTGTACACATTAAGACGTATCCGTGGTCTTGCGAAACAACGTTCTCATTGTGGTTTTCGACAACGTATCCGTTGTCTTGCGCACAACGTAGACGTTGTATTCTCGACAACGTTTCCGGTATTAATTGAACAACGAACTCGCCGTAATTCAGATAAGGATGTCCAGGTCATATTTTAAGACATATACAACGTATTCGAGCTCGAGTCAACAACGAGACCGACTCGCAGGAAGAGATAATCAGGAGGCGATCAATTGTTCTGACAAGTGGGCCGAAAGCACTACCTCGGTATTTAATGCAGGTCACTTCTGTATGCTGTCAGACTCAACCGACTGAACTAATGGTAGGCTTTCACGTGTGATGCAACAGGTGGTAGATTTTACTGACATATTTGGTAATGAGTGCAGGACACGTGGTATGGGCATCTATGGTCATCTATGGCCATACCAAAGGTTAACCTATAAATACCTCGAGAATTTCAGTGTTACAGAGGATCGAAAGATAGACATATTTTTTCAGTGCTCCTATTTGCTTTACTGTTCATCTTCTTCTTCATCTACTTACTTTATCATCGGAGTACAGGTCAGGGTATCACACCCTCCAACTTCTACCTTCTACCAGTAAACCAGAGGTGAATATTTGCAGTTGACGTGTGTCCTTTCCGGTATTTTTTCCCCTCACCAGCTACTCAAAAGTGTAAGGCCTTGGATTGGCTCTGGCAAAGCCGGAAAGGTTCCTTGGGGCAACCACAAAATAGGGGACAAGTGACTGGAGAAGTCATTTAATTGGCCCCGTGATTTTGACTTTTCCACCCATTATTTGACACATGGCGATAAAATGATGAGATAAAGGGAGAGATATCAAGTGGGGAGAAGTCAAAATTATGGGGAGAAAATGGAATGACTTCTCCCTTTTTTAATGTCACATGTCCCTTATTTTGTGGTTGCCTGCAACCACTTTTCTAGCTTTGCTAGAGACAATCCGAGGCCCAAAAGTAACCATCAAAACCCAATTTTGATGGTTTTAGAAACCGATTGATTGGTTCCCAATTTTACTAGTTCAACTAGCCAGTCCGGCTGGTCCGATGTTCAAAACAAAACACTGGATGATCATTTCATTTCTGAATTCAATCCTTGCACATTAGTTTCACAAAAGAGCTATTATACATCAAACATATTTCCTGACAAAAGAAAAATTATCTTCTATAGGTGCTACTAATATGATAATCCATGATTTTTATATGGAGAGTTCTTCAAACCTGAAGCCTCTTAGTGGGTTATGGAATGTAACAGCCTTTGAGCTTTGTCACCTTACAAATTTAAAATAAAAAATTGAAACTTCAAATGTCATAAAGTGTGTAAGTTGCAGTTGGTGGGTTGGTTGGTATATTCAAACAAACAAGGCAGCAGGCTAACAAATGACTCTTTACCTATTAAATTGACAAGAGTGGATTTGACTTGCCACATGAAATCTAAGTGCCAGTCCCAAGTCCAAACAAGACCCAAGAAGGAAAGTAAACCAAGTAGCTCCTTTACCTCTCTTTTAAGAATCGTTGCATTTAAAGTGTAATTAAAATTGACCAATCTATGGAGCAACCATCAGTTGAGACATACCCACTTCTCTACTTAGGATGGTGATGGCATGCCTCTCATTTGTAGGAGGTACTATTTTAGAGGAAAATTTTCAAGAGATTGGTGAGAGTTTTTCAAAAAAAATTTGATAGACTGGTAAGAAATTTCCTTGAATTATGTGGTTGAAGGGCCTACTTCCTCTTATTAACCCTAACAACTAATCATAGATGAATGATGCATGTATCAAAAGAAAATTGAGACATACCCCACGAGTTAGGATGACCCTTCTACTCTAAAGTCAAACAATAGTAGGTTAAGATTAGCATATACATTACACTATGATTAGGTAGGGTGGTCAATGGATTGGATTAAGATCCGGACCCAATTAGACGAAATCCTAATCTTATTATATATTTGTCTCATCAGATACAAATCTGAGATATTAAATCCGATTATAATCTGACTAGATTTAGATCTATAGTAATGTGATTCGATTAAAATTCAATTCGGATTTAAAAAAAATCGATTTGATTACATAATAATAATAATAACTTTGCAATATATTACAATATTACGAACAATTCTTTTTAAAATTAAAATATTTATTTTTAAAGATATTAATATTATTCGGATCAAATTAGAATCTTGAATAAATAATTAAATTCAAATTGAGTAATTCAGAATTTGATAGATTTCGAATCGAATCCAATCTATCTGATTTTTAATTAGGTCAGAATCAGATATAGCTAGATTTGTTTACAACCTTATGCTTAGGGCATGTCATCTTGAGTAGGGTTGCACTCAATTCAAGCTAGCACCTAGGCTCAACTCAACTCGTTTGTGCCAAGCTCAAGCTAACATTTCATGCTCAAACGAATCAAGCCAAACTCAAGCTAGACCCTATTTGATTCGGATTGACTCGAAGCTCGACTCATTTACAACTTGGTTTGGTTTTAGCTTGACTTGGCTAGAAATATTATGTATATATTGTTTTTGGTAATGTTATTTATTTTAATAAAAATAATATATTTTACTATCTTTATCATAAATTGCAATAATTTTTAATAAATAAATTTAAGATATAATAATAACAATAAAAATTAAGAAGTTAAAAGCAAAAACCCTGATCTAACTCTCTACTATTTGGATCAAAGGAGTAATGCCAAATCTTATTTCCGTATGTGAATGTATTAGTTATTTGTAGTTTCTTGTATTATAATTTATTGATAAACTTTTATTAAAATTATGTAAAATTAAAAAAAAATCATGAATCAAGCATGAGACATTGAATAAAATTTGAGTTTGAGCTCGATAAAGCTTATTCAAACCTAAACATTAGAACTCGATCAAGCTTATTCAAGCCAAATTTAAACCTAAATATTCGAGCTGAAATCAAGCTTAAGCCGAGTTCAACCATGTTCAAGTCATGCTCAGCTCAGCTCAACTCAGCTTGAATACGCCCCTAATCTTGAGGCTCACTTCTCACTACATCAACGTGACGTTAGTACCTACATTATTATTAAATTAATTAAAGATTAACAAATCTTATATTTTATATTAATATTAGTTTCTTAAGAAATGGGGTTGGCAGGGGCACATGCACCCAAATTTTGTACTCTTATATTATATTACTGGGATGACATTAGCTTCTTCTGACTAGAAAAAAGAAGATGATTCCAGCCCATGCGGCTATGTATTTGGAAAGGGGCCTTGGATTGTCTCTGGCGAAGCCAGAAATGGCTTATCTCAGGGTTCCATAGAATAGGGGACAAAACGGTGGAGATGTCAAAATCATGGGCATAAGCGTGTGAGAATAAGGGGGAGAGATATCAAATGGGGAGAAGTTAAAATAGAAGTCAAAATAATGGGGAGAAAATAAAATGACTCTCCCCATTTATATGCCAACTGTCGCATAATGTATGGAACCCAAGAACCCTTTCTGGCTTCGCCAGAGACAATCCGAGGCCTTGGAAAGGAGTATGCTTTTAAAACAGAGTCAAGTCCATCCATATGTATTTGGAATTTGGTTAAGGACTTTGTTTCTAACCTACACATATGCCGTCTATTGCGAGTCAAGTCCATCCATATGTATGGAATTTGGAAAGGACTTTGTTTCTAACCTACACATATGCCGTCTATTGCGGAGACCTCGTCTTCCAAGAGCCACGCTAGTGAAAAAGAAAAATCACTAGGGCGGCAGTTGTAAATTGTGAGGCGAAACGAGGTCTCCGCTCTTATCGAAAGAAATTTAGCATAGCTAAGCGTATACGTAATGAGCAAGAGTCATTATATGGGTACTCCCAATTATACTCCCAAATATACTCCTTAATCCTAACCGTTTATAATCAACCACTAAGGGCCAAGATTTCAATTGGCTTATTTTATCATTTCTATTGCCACATCAGCTGGAATCCTAACCGTTTAATAATTGAAATAAACGGTTAGGATCAGGGAGTATATATGGGAGTACACTTTGAGAGTATCCCTAGACTAATTCAATGAGCAATAGTTCGCTCCACTGGTGAGAACGAATTATTGCTCCTTGCTCTCACATAACCAATCCTTCAACTCCCATTAACTTGGGTTATTTTTTTTAATTCTTTAGTTAATTTTTTTTTTAAAAAATCTAAAAACCAAAAATAGGAGGATGAACTATAAGGGTGGATGAATCTTAACTACAATTAAATGAGGTTAAAAGAGAGATACGTGGCAAGAAAATAGGAGCCGAGACATCCCTCCTCGAGTCACCGACCGGGGAGGTGATTACTTTCCATACGTAATACGTTAGACCCCAATTGAACTAGAAAAAGAAAAAGAAAAAAACAAGTAACATACTTGCTGGGACATGTAAGGAACTGTTTGTTCGATTATTGAAATGGAATACTCAGTCCACGACAAAAAGGCAATCCTAAATCTGCATCTGCTGTCATATATATGACCTTTGGTCTCTGTCTTAGACCCCTTGTTGCTCATTCTTCCCGAAAATTTAAAATTTTGGTTAAAATAAATCATTTTCTAATAAATATATTTACCTATTCTTCTACTATAAAAACATAAATAAAATTTTATGCATTTAAACAAAATTAATAGCAATTACCAAAAACAAAACAAAAAAACAAAATTAATAGCTTTTTGTTAGACCATGTTATTCTTATAATTTATAGGAGTCTATTTTATTAATTAAACTATTTAGAATTCTTTACTTATAAATTCTTGCTCCTATTAAACTAGAATTTAATGACAATGAATCTCACCACTTCATACTTCATACGCATCCCTGGATGAATTAATTAATCATACTAATATATTAGAAATTTCAAAAATATATAATAATATAAACTATAAAATTAAGTACTTATAATTTTTTTATTCAAATTATATTACTTAAAATTTAATAATAATACGTATCATGAGAAGAACCTATTAGTGGGTAAAATTAATATCTTCAAGTTCTACTAAAACTCTATTTATTCTAACTAAAAACAAATTTGAAGATATTATTTACTTATTTGAAAACTATATAAATATATATTTTTAATAAAAATATGCAATTAAGAATTTAACATAATTAAACTACTTAAAAATTATCTATTTAGAATTTCAATAATGATTACATGCTACTAATTATGCATTATCTATTTATTAAACAAATTATTACTAATTATATCTTTATAAATTATATTATTTTTAATAGGGAAATGATTCTTTCCGCTTCCGCATTCCACTTGGTGGAACGCGGCTGCCTTCCCAGGCTGTCACATGACGCTTTAAATAACTTATTAACTATGGTTAAGATTGACTCACTCCTAAGGTTCATCTAACTAACCTTTGGTTTTTAGAACAAAAAAGTATTAACCTCAAGTAGTTAACACTCATTAACTATGGTTAAGATTTACTCACCCTTAGGGTTCATCCATCTTAACTTCGTTTTTAGAATAAAAATAAAAAGTATAAAGCTTCGGAGACCGCCTTTGGGCCGAGACCATGCTCTAAAAGCATGGGATTTCAGGTGGGGCCTGTCTTGGCCCTAAGGGGGTCTCAGTAGCAAAGTCCAAATAAGAAAGTATTAACCTCATGTTAGTTAACATTCATTAACTATGGTTAAGATTTAGTCACCCCTATCGTTCATCCATCTAACCTTAGTTTTTATAATAAAATAAAAAAGTATTAGCCTTGTGAGCGCGGGTTTCGGGAGAACCCTGGTTTGCATCTCACGGGTTGAGTTAAGAGTCGCCACCTATTCATTCGGAAGGGATAAGTCCCCGGGATTTGGATAAGGTCTTGGTCTGTGATCAGAGATCAGGGTAAGAGGTTCGGTTAAGTCCGGGGAAGGGGTTAGGCACCCCAGCACTTCCACTTTCAGTGGTTCCCTACTTGCTAGGATTAAGCCAAACTAATCTCAATTTTAATCAAATGCTTTAAGTATTCAAGAAAATGCTAATCTAAGAAGGAGAAAATCCTAAACTAGAGTCGAACCCGGGTTGGGCTGCCTACGTACTCACATAGGGGTGAGATCAGACCGAGCGTAGTTCTGGCACATGAGCCCGTGCCAAGGCTAGGGGTGTGTGTGTGTGCACCAAAGGTGGCTTAGGGTCTAGCCGGGAGGCTAGGGGTGGTTGACCGAGTTGGTCAAGTGCTTGGTATTGGGCCCGGTAGGCCTAAGGTAAGTCCGATAGACTAGGGTTGGGCCCGGTAGGCCAAGGGTGAAGCCCGGTAGGCTAGTTTGGGTCCGGTAGGCCGAGATTAGGCCCGGTAGGCCAAGGATGAGCCCGGTAGGCTAGGGTTTGGCCCGGTAGGCCGAGGAGTGAGGCCCGGTAGGCCCAGGGTGTCTTAACCAAGGGTTAGGGTTGCTAACCGAGTTTAAGAAAGGTGATTAACCTTGGTTAGGGGTGCTAACCATGGTTAGAAAAGTCCAATATCAGATTTTTTTGGTCTTTTTGAATTTTTCTGATTTTTTTGGGATTTTCTCAGATTTTTTCCCAACGGTCAAAGGTGCTTAACCGCGGTTAAGGAGGGGAGGTCACCATGGTTAAGGGTCTTAACCATGGTTAAATGGTCAAAAGAGACCATTTTTGGGTTTCTCCTAATATTTTGGATTTTTTGAGCATTTTTCCAGATTTTTTCCGGGTCAGGATTTTTTACCCGTGGTTAGGGGTCAAAAATGGGGTCGACTCTGATTAAGTGTCTTAACCACAGTAAAAAATGAAATTGAAGACATTTCTGGATTCCATGTAATATTTATGATTTTTTGATGATTTTTCCAGAATTTTTGCTAGGTCATGGGCCGCTTAACCATGGTTAAATGTCAACCACGGGTGAGTTTAACCATGGTTAAGGGGCCGACTGAAGCAAAAGTGGGTCCAAGGTTCATGGCAGGGCCTAGACTGGCCTCCTACCCGGTCTGGGCCCCCACAAATATTTGAAATTGCAAAAAACTCCAAATTTTCATCAAATTTTTAACCATAGTTAACATGAATTTAACTATGGTTAACAAGGGAATCGTGGGAATCCGAGACCACCAGTGGGTAGCCTGATATGTGGGGAACAATTTGGGCCCTTGTGGGACCCAAGGGGATGCCGTATGTGGGCCCCACAGTGGCCTAAAGTTGCCCCGAAAAACACCACATAAAATGATGATTTCCACCAAAACAGATTTGTTTTCAAACTTTGCGGCAATTTTGCCGCTGATTGACTCAACCCCCGGGGAATCCGAGACCATGGTCATGAAGCTTGCTATGAGGGAAACAATTTGGGCCCTTGTGGGGCCCAAGGGGAGGCCGGATGTGGGCCCCACAGAGGCCCAAAGTCGCCTCGTCGCACAGATTTTTACACTGTCGACCCCACTTTGGGGTCGATTTAACTATGGTTAACGGATGAATTAAGGGCCGAAAATTTACAGGGGGGTAGCCCGTAGTGTGGGGAGTCTAACCATGGCCTTGGTTTCGACCAAGGCCTAGCCTAACCATGGTTAAACCATGGTTACAGGGGGCTGCCTGGAACAGAATTTTTTTTGCAAAAAAAACTTTTTTTAAAAACTTTTGGACTGTGGTACTATACCCATGAAGGTCCAGGGGGATTCCTCATGGATTGAGGACCCCCCAGACCTCTAGGGAGTGCTGGATACGCTGAAAGGAAAGGAAAAAAAATGATAAAAAGGGGAGGGGTGTATACCCTCGTGTTGTTGGCAGCCGCGCAAGGGGTCGTGGCGAGTGGTTGCTGTGGGTGTTAGGGTGGTTGCAAGGGCCGTGTAGGAGGCTGTTGGGGAAGACGGAATGGCCTGAGGGGGGGTGTGTAAGGCTAGAACGATTTGGGACAGCAAGAAAAAAAAATCTGCAGAATTTTTTTTCTTCTTTTTTTTTCTCTCCCTCGCACAGTGGCTACGGTGGGGGTTTATAGGGGTGATACAGTGGATGACTCAAGACCTTAAAGGAGACAGGAATGGGTTGGAAGAGGTGGCTGGCCGAATGAAAAGCTACTGTTTTTTTTTGTTCAAGCTCCCCCAAACGGTGGCTGTGGAGGGATTTAAATAGAAGAAGAAGGATAGGAGGGGAGAGAAGGATAAGGTTGGGGGCATGGCACTAGGCGTGGGGGACAACGGGGGCAGCTGGCCAGGAGGACGCAAGGGCAGAGGACTGTTGTGGCAGGGGACTGTTCACTCGTCCCATTGACAGGGACGATGAACAGTACCCTTGTTTTAAATTTTTTTTTTTTTTTTTTTTTTTTTTTACTTTCTTCAATCGTCCAATTGATTGAATTGGGCCCAATCCACATGTGGGCCCTGCCACATGGGATTGGTGCCCAATCAAATCCCTTTTTTTTCTTTTTCAAAATTTTATTTTATTTTTTGAATATATTTTTTTTTTCAAAAAAATTTTTTACTTATATTTTTTGGTTTTTATTTTATTTTATTTTTTTATTTTACTACCCATTTTGGGCCCAACCACCACATGTGTGGGGAAGGCAAAAATATTTTTTTCATTTTGGGAATTGACTCCAAAATTTGAATTTTAAAAGAGGTAGTGTGGGTCCTACCTTAGATTTGGCTTAATGGGCCCATGCTTGGGCCCACAAACAAGGTTTTATCCATTTGGGACTTGAAAAGGGGCCTTGAGCCCATGGGACCTTGCCTAGGGCTTGGGCTAGGGCTAGGCTTGGGCTAGACCTAGGTTTAGGTGAGCAGGGTGTAAAAATTGGGTGCTTACAAGCCTCATAATAGTTGACACTCATTAACAGTGGTTAAGATTCACTCACCCCTATGGGAACATCTATCTAACCTTGTTTTTAAAATAAAAAAGTATTAACTTCAGGTTAGTTGACACTCATTAACTGTGGTTAAGATTCACTCACCCCAATGGGAACATCTATCTAACCTTATTTTTAAAATAAAAAAGTATTCACTTCAGGTTAGTTAACACTCATTAACTGTGGTTTAGATTCACTCACCCCTAGGGTTCATCCTTCTAACCTTATTTTTAGAAGGAAAAAAATTAAGCGAAAAAAAAAAATTAACCTCAAATTAAGCTTAACCACTTACAAGAGAAAAAAAAAAGACATGGAGGATTGGAGAAACGTTCACGTTCCGCAAGAGGAATGCAGATGCGTAAAGTATCACTCCCCTTTTTAATATCACTTGATTGAGGTCATAAAATTATAAATAATACTTTTAATTTTAATTTAATCCATGAATGAAGAGAATCCATTAGTGAGTCCTGTTACTAATTAATCTTCAATTTCTACTACAACTCCATTTATTCTAATTAATAAATATAATTTACCTATTTAGAAATTATATAGATCTTTATTTTAATAAAAGTGTGTAATCAACAATTCAACATAAGTAAAACAGAATTGTTGATTTAGGTTGATCTAGCCTGTATATCTTACCTCAAATCTATGTCCATTCCTTGAATCCATCATCAAAATCCTACCTAAATAGACACATGTCGGAAATCTTTGATCTTATTATTACACAAGTGATCATCATTGTAAAGTCCTTTATAAAATGATCACAAGTCTTGTTTTTGTTTTTCTGGTATGAAATGATCACACGTTAGTGACCTGATATGGATCGAGAACTTGAAATCGATTGTAATCAGATGAAATTCAGATTTGTAGCCATCCGATTAAAGCTGATTAAAGCTGATATGGATTCGAGAACTTGAAATGGATTGTAATCAGATCAAATTCAGATCTGTAGCGATCCGATTAAAGTTTGATTAGATTACATCTTTACTATTATAATGGGAGAGGCAGGTGTAGCCTGAATTTTCCAAAATTCCTAAACTACCTTTTTTGAAAACAAAGCTTTAATTTAATGTTTTACTTTAATTCCCAAACTACCCTCATCTATCTATTTAAAGAATAGAATCACAGTCAATCGTGATTGAACTTGGGGAGAGTTCAATCGCACCTGCGTGTTAACACGTGTCCCTTTTAACTCCTATTAACTGTGGTTAACTCCTTTCCCTCGCTCTCACGTGCATTGCTGTGCCACCCGCTAGTTAATAATAATAATATATAATTTTATAAATATATTATAGTATTATTTAAAAGATGGGCAATGATTCTTTAGCGTCTGCGTTCCACCCTATGGAATGCAAACGCTTCACTAGGCCGCCAAGTGTCTTTTTTTCTTCTTTTAATAGTTGTTAAGCTTAATTACATTAAGATTTATATTTTTTTCTAAAAACAAATGTTGGATGGATGAACCTAGTGGTAACCACAGTTAGTGGGTGTTAAAAAGGACACGTGATGGCTTGTAGAGCCCCCTTTAACTGTGGTTAAGCATAAGGGTCGGGCTGGGCTAACCCACTTATTAATTGGGCCGAATCATGCTGGGCCGGGTCAGCTCATCTTAAAATGTGCACTTTTTTGCCTATAAACTAAATGGGCTTAATCGGGCCGGGTTAGTCGGACAAAGCCCGGTTAGAAGTCTACCGAAACGGGCAATGAGCTTTAAACTCCAAGCCCAACCCAATTAATAATTGGGTCGGGCTGGGCCGAGCGGGCTCACGGGCCAGCACGGCCCATTGACACCCCTAGTTAAGCATAATCAAACTTAAGGTTAATATTTTTCTAAAAACCAAGGTTATATGATTGAACCCTAAGGGTGAGTGAATCTTAACCACATTTAGTGGGTGTTAAAAGGGATATATGGTGGCTTATATTGCCCCCTTTAATTATGGTTAAACTTAATCAACCTAAGGTTAATATTTTTCCTTTTTTTTTTTTTTTTCTAAAAACCAAGGTTAGATGGAAGAACCTTGAAGGTGAGTGAATCTTAACCACGATTAGTAAGGGTTAAAAGGGACACGTGGGAGGGTGCAGGGGCGCGCAAGTTCCACTGGGTGATATGCGCGCGCGAGAAAGAAATAATTCCCTTAAAAGATCAATTTTTAAAAATATTAATATTTATCTAACTGGATTCCAAATTTGAATTAGAAAATTCACAATCCGGCGAATCTCGGACTTCGGATGTCAGATTCTTAATCGGATTAAGATCTAGGCGCCTAGATCTAATCCGAATCCGATAGGTTTACGTACAGCCCTATCTAGGATTCTACAAAGAAAAGAAAAGAAAGTCTTTAGTATAGAATAATTATTTTATACTTGGAAATTAGAATCGTAACAGAAGTGTGAATTTAATTACGAATATTTACTATTATAATGAGAGAGGCAAGCGTAACCTATTTTTCTGAAATTTCCAAATTACCCTTATATAAAACAAAACTTTGATTTAAGGTTTTACTTTAATTCTCAAACTATCCCTTGCTCATCTATCTATTTAAAGAATAGAATCACAGCCAATCACGATTGAACTCTCCCATTGAATTCGGGGAGAGTTCAATTGAACCTGCTGGTTAACATGTGTCCATTTTAACTCCTATTAACTGTGGTTAATTCCTTCCCTTCGCTCTCAAGTGCCTCCCGCTAGTAGACTTTAAATAGACAATCCTAATTCAGTTCCTGTGAGATGAATTGCGCATGCAACCCAAAAAAATGAGATGAATTACGCATTTTGATGAAAAATGAGGTTAGAAAGAGTAGCGGAGATGGAAAAGTTGGTTGTAGAAGATGAATGGTTGGTTGTAGACCAACGATAGAAGAACGATCTTCCAATTGGAATGAATTTCCAGCTGACAGACATCGATCTCATCCTTGATTATCTTTTTAATAAAGTATTTGGTAAAAAAATTCTTTCTGGGAATTAGGGGCTTTGATAGTTTTTTTTTCCTTTGATAGTTTAATATGTTATATGTATAATTTTTTTTAAAAATACATAATATGTAAATTTTGTATATTGTGCCCCCAATAATATTGTAATTTTTTTTTTTATATGTATAACATAAAGAGTTTTGTGTCTCTTTTAACCCTAGTTAAGATTTATTATCTTAGAAGTTAATTTTTTTAAATAAAAAACTAAGGGTAGATGTATAAACCCTAGGTGAGTGAATCTTAACCATAGTTAATAGATGTTAAAAAAAAACATGTGTCAAGTTGGGAGACGAGCGTTCTACTAAATACAGACTGCGCTTGTAAAAAACAATCTCCATAACATAAAAATATAATAATTTTTGAGTAGTGATTAGCTCACCCCACATTTGACTACATAATCAAATGACTTCTCGTTATCCCCTTTAATCGTGATTAAGTTTAACCAACTTAAAGTTATTATTATTTTTTTCTAAAAACCAAGGTTAAATGGATGAACCATAAGAGTGAGTGAATCTTAGCCACTATTAGTGGGTATTAAAAAGGTGGACAAAAACCAATGAAGATCGACATTTCATTACATAGTGAAAATGAGGGATAAGTTAAACACTTTCTTAATTTTATTTATATAATGACCATTAGAAGGGAGGGCTATGTTTAATTTTCTTGTTATTAGACCTATTTTTGAAATACAACATTGGCGAATTTTATGACCTTGATGGACCAATTACTCAAAAAAAAAAAAAAAATCTTAAGGCTACGCTCCCTAACCCTAAGGCCTGATACCTCTATCCCATTAATTGTGTTTATATACGTAATTTGGCCCTTGAAAGGAAAAATTTATGACTCTGCCCCTAGCTGGGATCAGTCAAGAACGACATCTATAAGTTTAATCCATCACAACTTAAACGTCAGTTCTTATTTTTAGATACGTACTTTTTGTGTGGATCGGTGTTTTTGATGTCTTTTCAATTAGTTCTTATTTTTAGATACGTACTTTTTGTGTGGATCGGTGTTTTTTGATGTCTTTTCAATAGAATGTTTTGTTTTGGAAAGAAAAAGTGAGGGATTTTTAAGCGCAACACTTCAGCAAAAATAAAAAAAAAACCACGCTTCAAATATAGTGGACTTGATATTGGTGTTTACAGAGATAAATGAATTGAAAGAAGATGGTAATTATTACTAGTAAGTCCCCTACTTATTGAGTAAACTTTCCAGATGTGAGACTTCTCATGAGTCATGTCACATTTTTTTTTCAAATCCCACTTTTTTTAATCACACTTATAAAGTATGTGATGATATTACCAAAAAAAAAATTGTGACGATGAGTTGGGATCACAGTCAATTGCGATTGTATAGGAGAGAGTTCAATTGTACCCACATGTCAACATTTGTCCTTCTTAACACTCATTAATTATGGTTCAGAATCACTAACCCTTACGGTTCAACAATCTAACCTTGGTTTTATAAAAATTATTTTAAAGAAGTATTAACCATAAGGGTTAAAACTTGTTAATCAGAGAGTTAAAAAAGCAGTTAAAGGGCTCTGAGAGTGCGATTGAACTCTCCAATTGGACAGGATTTGACTCTCTGATGATATATGTAGGGAATCTACACGTCTCAGTGAAAGAGAGGAACTGACCCTTAGTTATCAAGGGATGAAGCTGAAGCTCTCATATACTCATTAGCTTCTGGGCAACCGAATCATTTGTACCAACTCAGTGGTGGTAATCTCATGGATGCCAACAATTATGAAAAATCTAAGAAAAAAAGAAAGAAAAGAAACCCATTCATAATCAGTATTATAGGAACTAGGGGAGAGAAGAAGAAAAAAAAGAATGGCAAATAGGGTGTTCTATCATATAAGTAGAAGAAAAAGTGTTGTGACTGTTCGAGTTATAGAAGTAGAGTGGGAGAGTGAAGAGAGAAGGAAGTGGGGAGGTGGGACTGTGGTCAAATACGATTGTTACGCGACCTGAATGGGTTTAGATTTCTCACAGGAGGATTACTAAACACCTATATTCCAAACCTGTTGGTCTACAAAATGGAGTGACTACTCCAAATCTTTCTCCGGAGTAGGGCTGTCAAAGGGTCGGGCTTAGGTCCTACTAGGCCCGGTCCTCATTCATCAGGGTGAGGCCCTAGCCTAGCCCTAGCCCTAGCCCTAGCCCTAGAAGGGCCTAAACTCGCTAGGCTCAAGCCCTACCCTCAAGGGCCAGGGCCAGGGCCGGGTCAAGGTCGGGTCAAGATCGAAAGAATAAAAAGAAATATCATGTTTTTAGAAATTCTTACTACATTGAATGTCAGCCTGGCATACAACCCTCTTTATTTTGATTTGGGACCGACAATGCAACTTAAAAAAAGAGCAACATGACTTAATTTCAGTACCGTTAGATTGTTAGTATTAATACATCCCCAATTGTAACAATTAAATTGTTAGTATTAGTAACATTATATTTATTTTTTGTTAAAGGAAAAACGTCACAACCTCCAAGTAGTAACATTAAAAGATTCTAAGAAGAATCTACACTATTAGTCCATTACACATGTACATGAAGTCTAAGCCTCTATTAAAAAAATTAATAAGAAAAAAAGAGTTACAAGTTACTATATTAGAAAGATACTACACTACACTCTACTACGGTTACGACAATGTTAATATGTTATAATAAGTCTTAGCCTCATATATAATAAGGCTTACCCTCTTAGGTTATAATAAGTCTTGAGTTATTATATTATAATGATATAACATATAAAATGGAGGGTCAGGCCGGGGCCATGTGTTTACCAAGCCCGACTCTCAAGTAAGAGGGCTTTCCAAAATTGGGCCCAGCCCAGTCCTAGGGCCTTGTTAAGGGAAAAAAGTCTTCAATTTTATGGAGCTTGAAAGGCCGGGTAGGGCTGACCCACTCATCAAAGGGTCAGATTGACAACCCTACTCAGGAGGTTGAAACCCCAATATTGGCATCTCAAAATAGCAGAGGAAATGCAGAATCCTCGAAGCATTCGCAGGAGATTAAGTAGAATCAATCTGATTTGATCATCAAATCACACAGAGACTTAGATAAATTAAATTTTCTTTTCATTCATATATACCTTGTTATTATAACTAGTAAACTGAGATAGTATTATAGTAAAATAATGGAAGCTTGAATCATTGGAAGACTACTTCACAGTCCCCCCACCCCGGCGTCTGGGAGCATAATATAATCCTTTACCAACTTAGTAGAAGACCTAAATAATTCTGCTGGTCTAGGAGTGGCTCTCCTGCATCGATCGATCCTGCATTTCTTTCATTCAATAATGCTAGAGCGAAAATAGGGAAACCGTGTGAGTGAGGAACCTACCACCTTTCCTCTGCAGCCATGACATGTCTCTGAGATACTTTCCTTTTCTTCCTGCAGCTATGGTCTTAGGGAGAGGATCAATAAATGGTGGGAGTCTACCTATTAACATGATAATGGGAATTTTACATTTGATGTTTCAAGGGTTTACTAGTACTAGTAAGGCCTTGAAACATCAAATGTAAAATTCTCTTAGACTTCCACCATTTGTTGATCCTCTCCCTGAGACCATAGCTGCAGGAAGAAAAGGAAAGTATCTCAGAGACATGTTCATGGCTGCAGAGGAAAGGTGGCAGGTTCCTCACTCATATGCGTTATTGAATGAAAGAAATGCCGGATCGGTCCTGAAGCAGGTGAGCCACCACTAGAATTATTTAGGTCTTCCACTAGTTGGTAAAGGAGTATATTATGCTCCCAGACCAGGGGGTGTGAACTGTGAAGTAGTCTTCCAATGATTCAAGCTTCCATTATTTTACTATAATACTATCACAGTTTTCTAGTTACAAAAACAGGCTATATATGAATGAAATGAAATGAAAATTTAATTTATTGAAGTCTCAGTGTGATTTGATAATCAAATCAGATTGATTCTACTGAATCTCCTGCGAATGCTCCGAGGATTCTGCATTTCCTCTGGTATTTTGAGATGCCAATGCTGGGAACACCTCCTGAGTAGGGCTGTCAATCCAGCCTTTTGATGAGGGGGGCCGGCCCTACCCGGCCATTCGAAAGTCCGTAAAATTGATGATTTTTTTCACTTAACAAGGTCCTAGGGCTGGGCTAGGCCCAATTTTTGAAAGCCCTCTTACTTGAGAGCTGGGCTTGGTAAGCACATGGTCCGGCCCTACCCTCCATTTTATATGCTATATCATTATAATATAATAACTTAAAACTTATTAGAACTAAGCCTTATTATATATGAGGCTAAGACTTATTATAACATACTAACAATACAGTAGAGTATAGTGTAGTATCTTTCTAATATAGTAATTGTAACTTTTTTTTTTTTTCTTATTACTCTTTTTTAATAGAAGCTTAGACTTCATGTATATGTGTAATGGATTAATAGTGTAGATTCTTCCTAGAATCTTTCAATGATACTATCAGGAGGTTGTAACATTTTTCCTTTAAAAAAAATATAATGTTACTAATACTAACAATTTAACTGTAATAATTGGGGGATGTACTAATACTAACAATCTAACGGTATTGAAATTACGTCATGTTGCTCTTTAAATTGTATTGTCCGTCCCAAATCCGAATAAAGAAAGAGGGTTGTATCTTAGGTTGACAATCAATGTAGTAAGAATTGCTACAAACATGATAATTCTTTTTATTCTTTCGGTCCTGACCTAACCTTGACCCTGCCCCGACCCTTGAAGGTAGGGCTTGAGCCTAGCTAGTTCAGGCCCTTTTAGGGCTAGGGCTAGGACTAGGTCAGGGTCTTACCCCAATGAATGAGGACCGGGCCCAGTAAGACCTAAGCCCTGTCCTAGCCCTAGCCCTAGCCCGACCCTTTGACAGCCCTACCCTGAGAAAGATTTGGAGGAGTCACTCCATTTTGTAGCACAACAGGTTTTGAATATAGCTGTTTAGTAATCCTCCTGTGAGAAATCTAAACCCATTCAGGTCGGGTAACAATCGTATTTGACCACAGTCCCACCTCCCCACTTCCCTCTCTCTTCACTCTCCCACTCTACTTCTATGTAACTCAAGCAGTCTCAACACTTTTTCTTCTACTTATATGATCTAACACCCTATTTACCATTCTTTTTTTCTTCTTCTCTCCCTTAGCTCCTTTAATATAAATGTGTAAAGATAAATGTGTAAGGTTACATTTTAATATTGATTCTGAATGGGTTTCTTTTCTTTCTTTTTTTTCTTAGATTTTTCATAATTGTTGGCATGCATGAGATTACCACCACTGAGTTGGTACTAATGATTCGGTTGTCCAGAAACTAATGAGTATATGAGAGCTTCAGCTTCATCCCTTGATAACAAGGATATGTTCCTCTCTCTCACTGAGATGTTTGCAGTGCAGATTCCCTGCATATATCATCACAGAGTCAGATCCTGTCCAATTTGGAGAGTTCAATCGCACTCACAAAGCCCTTTAACTGCCTTTTTAACTCTCTGATTAACAAGTTTGAACCCTTATGGTTAATACTTCTTTAAAATTATTTTTATAAAACCCAGGTTAGATTGTTGAACCGTAAGGGTTAGTGAATCTGAACCACAATTAATGAGTGTTAAAAAGGACAAATGTTGACATGTGGGTGCAATTGAACTCTCTCCTATACAATCGCAATTGACTGTGATCCCAACTCATCGTCACATTTTTTTTTGGTAATATCATCACATACTTTATAAGTGTGATTAAAAAAGTGTGATTGAAAAAAAAATGTGACATGACTCATGAGAAGTCTCACTTCTGGAAAGTTTACTCTATAAGTAGGGGACTTACTAGTAATAATTACCATCCTTCTTTCAATTCATCCATCTCTGTAAACACCACTACCAAGTCCACTATATTTGAAGCCTGTTTTTTTTTTTTTTTTGCTGAAGTGTAGCCCTTAAAAACCCCTCACTTTTTCTTTCCATTTTTCCAGTTTCTAATAGTATGTTAGCAGACAAGCATATGCACCTATTAAGGTACACGGAATGAAACACAGGAAAAAAGAAAAAAAAAAGTACACGGAATGAAAGAAAAAATCTCATTTAATGAACATATGGGCTGTTTGAGCGCGTTTGCCTGGCCAATTGGGCGAGTTGAATCAGCGACTGTGTTACAAAATGGGTCAAGTAATTCTCACAACCGGTCAAAATTGTGTGTTTTGGTACTACTTTTATTATTGGAATTGTGTCAGCCAACCCAGTTCAATTCACTGGGTTTTTCATCATTTGCCTTACTAATGAATTCTTGGTTTGCAGGTGCTACAATAATCTCCCCTCTCAGTGGATAGTCACAAACTCCCTCCTCCGGAGTTGATCCCTGGTCCTAACATACAATATGAGCTGGACTGGCTGATAGTACATAAGAAGATAATCTTATTTTCTTATTTACAATCTCCAAAATTGTTTACACATGATTGGGACATGAGGCTAGTTCAAATTCGAAGAAGAAGGCCAGATTTCCAAAATGGAAATGGTTAGTGGACCAGGGAATGCCGCTCCTCATTGGTCCACATCCCACCTTTTAACATCCACCAATTGTGGTTAAGGGTTAAGCAATCCAACCATGATTTTTAAAAGAGAAAAAAATAAAAACTTAACTTTATTTAATTAAGCTTAACCAGGATTAAAATGGTGTTAAAAGAGATATAGAGCATGGCGGTCAGTATGGTTCGCTAATCACTGTTCAAAAAGAAAACATTCTATTGAAAAGACATCAAGAAACACCGATCCTAGATCAAACTTATAGATATACCTCTTTACCTCATCGTTGATTATCTTTTTAATAAGGTATTCGGTGGAAAAATCCTTGCTGGGATCATTACGACATCTATCATCTATCATCTCGGTGATTATCTTTTTTAATAAGGTATTTGGTGGAAAATTTCTTGCTGGATCATTATGACATGTATAAGTTTGATCCGGAAATACTTATTTTAGATCTGTACTTTTTATGAAGATTGGAGTTTATTGATGTTTTTCAATAGAATAATTTTTTTTAGCCATGATTAGCGGACCATACCGTGGTATTTGTGTCCCTTTTAACACTATTTTAACGTTGAGCTTAACTAAATAAAGTTTTTTTTTTTTTCAAAAACTAAGGTTGGATTACTTAATCCTAAGGATGAGTGAATTTTAACCAAATGTGAGAATTTGAACTAGCCTTGTGTACACACCAGGACTTTGTCCTGGTGGTAGTGTATCTCCTACTTTGGGGGGAGGTACTGGGTTCCATTCCCGAGAGGGTGGGAGTTTGTATATACTCTCCACCCGCCCACTGATTGATCAGATAGTCATTCGGGCTCCTATTTCAACGTAATGAGGGAACTTCTCTATATGCTCAGTAGATAATAAGATATAGAGATTATTATAGTGTTTCAAGGAGTATCCTTGTAATATAGTGTCTCATACCAAAATAAATAAATAAATAGTATTGCAAGGAGTTACCTTGTAATATATTATTGTTTTCTTCCAAAAATAAAAACAATTAATTCATCGCTCCAATAGGTATTTCGCAAAGCACGTTATTTCCATATTGGGATTCGGATCTTTCTCTATTATAGCTTCTTGTTGCAAACCAGGATACATTAGTAAATAGATAAAAAGAAAATAAATAAGCTAATGACAAACATCTTTTTATTTTCTTTATGTAAAAGCAGCGAACCATAAACCTTAATTTCAAAAAAAAGAAAAAAAGAAATTAATCTAGTTGAAGTAACCTAAAATTCAAGTTATAAACTAAATAGATTAATCACTAATCTACTTATTTAACAAATAATTAAAAAAAATAACAGAAAAGAAGGGGACTCACCTACTGGGTTATGAATCTTATAAGAAGAATGGGAGAGAGATATGGGGTGTTGTGATAGACGTGTATATTGGTTGCATAGTGGACGTGCTCAATGAGGGAGTGTTGTCTCCTGCAGTGAATGTGTGGATCCAAGAAAACCTCCATCTCAAGTGGACCCGTAACTCTTTTTATAGACTTAGATAAAAGAGAATGGGAGTCCATATTGGACTCTTCAACTAATTAGAGTGGGGAGTGCTATACATGAGGTATTCCACATCTACAATTATAAACGAGTTAAACTTCAATCTAGCTATTAATATTTTTAATAGATGTCATAGGTTAATAAGTTAATATTTTTAATTAAAGAGTATTTACATCCAAATAAAGTTTTACATACTCCTTGTACTTTTATTAGAAGAATAATATATATGAAAAACTTAGTGAATTGAACTGGTTGGCAACACCCCACCTCTCGCGTGAGTGGCAGGAGTGTGGCCTTCAGTGGAGAAAGGTCTTGGGATCCAATCCCCCGGCTGCAAGTTGCAAGAGCTCCACCGCCCAAGCTAACTTATAACCGATCTAACCAACTAACGTAGTTAAATGATAACCACAGCAAAAAAAAACTGCTTGGCTGATACAATGCCAATAATAAATAATAAAAGTAGTGGACTAGGTGTACCTTAACAGGAGCACATGCTTTGTTTTTTTTTGGTATATCATTGATCAAGAGAAACAAAAACAAGACGGTGGCCTGTCTTGCAGGAAGGGGCCCCGAGATCTGAAAAGAGAACAGGAAGAGCGAAGCGGCTGCACTATACTATAGGAAACTGGAAAAAGTGAAAGATAAAGTGTGTATATAGTGATTTTTAATGGCTAAGACTTCAAATGGAAAATATGCACCTCCTCGGTAGGTGACGCAATGAGGGGCGTCTTGGTTCCCTTTTTCATGCTACGTGTCCCCATTTAAACTCCCTTTAACTATGGTTAAGGTTCATTAACCCCTAGGGTTCACCCATCTACCCATTGTTTTTAGAAAAAAATGATTAAAAAAATGTAACTAATGGTTAAAATTAACCTGAGTTCACAACAGAGCATCTTTGTGAGAGCAAGGAGCAATAGTTCGCTCCTCGCCCATGGAGCAGACTATTGCTCACTTCAAATATAGTGGACTTGGTAGCGAAGTTTATAGACCGCAGTGTTCCCGTGCCCCTTTTAACACATCTTTAACCATGGTTAATCTTAATCAAATTATAATTAATATTTTTGTTTTTCTAAAAACCATGGTTAGAGTGCTTAACCCTAAGAGGTGAGTGAATCTTAACCACAATTGATGGGTGGTAAAAAGGGGGCGTGGACGAATCAGAAGAGGTGAGTGAATCTTAACCACAATTGATGAGTGGTAAAAAGGGGGCGTGGACGAATCAGATCACCAGGTCAGCTTAGAAGCTGACCTTGGGGTCCATTTTTCATTTCCCTTTTCTTTTTGGCAGAGTCTAGGGTTAGTATCTACTCTACGAAAGTGTGGGGAAATCACAATACCTACTTGCACAGGACTCGAACCGGAACCTCCCTCCTAGAGAGGGGACAAAAAAAAAATGTGACCTTACACATTGATCTTAGAGGAGCTCAGGGAGAGAAGAAAAAGAAGAATGCTAAATAAGGTGTTTTATGGAGAAGAAAAAGTGTTGCGAATGCTTGAGTTACATGGAAGTAGAGTGGAGAGTGGAGAGAAGTTGGGAGACATGTGAGAGCCAAGTAACAAAGTTCGTCGAATTTTTGAAAAATTTGTTGAATTATTAGCGAATTTTAGGTATGCCCACTTATTTCCAAATTAATGAAAAAATCATGGCTTTAATATTCGTGAATAATCTTTTAAAAAAACATAAATAATTTGTTCAGTTCGGCGAGTAAACTACTTATTTTATATATTATCTAATGAGGAAAGTACGGATATGGGCCCCAATTATGAAATAATGCGAAAATGGGCTCCACTTTTAGGGAGTTATTTTTGCAGGCTCCTACAGTGTTTTTAGTACAGCACGTGCTTTTCCTTCTTTTTTTCTCTCCAAAATACCTTCATCTCTGTTCAGAGACCCCTTCAACACCGTGCAAGCCTTCAAGTCCTCAATACAAACTGAGCTCAACTCAAGCTTTCCCCTTCGTTGCAACTGAGCTAAACCCTTCTGCTTCATCTGAAACCCTTCAACACAAACTGAGTTAAACCCTTTTGCTTCATCCGAAACCCTTTTGAAGAAGAAGAAAAGTGTTTTATACGTTTTTTATCTATTTTCGATGGTTACAGTGGTCATTTTCATTTTTTTCTAGGGTTTTGTGCTAATTTTCGGGATTTTCTGTTATTATAGTTTATTATATGTTATTACAGTGCATTTTCGATGGTTTTGTGCTTATTTTCGATAGATTTGTACTCATTTTCAGTGGTTTTCTATCATTACAGTGCCTATTTTCGGGGATTTTCTGTTATTACAGTGCATTTTCGACATTACAATATTTTTTCAATGGTTTTATGCTCATTTTCGGTGGTTTTCTGTCTCATTTTCAGTGGTTTTATGTTATTACAGAAAACCACCGAAAATGAGCATAAAACCATCGAAAAAACACTGTAATATCAAAAATGCACTATAATAACAGAAAACCCCCGAAAATGGGCACTGTAATAACAGAAAACCATCGAAAATGCACTGTAATAACAAATTACCACCGAAAATGAGTACAAAACCATCGAAAAAGCACTGTAATATTAAAAATGCACTATAATAACATAAAACCCCCGAAAATAGGCATTGTAATAGCATAAAACTACCAAAAATGAGCACAAATTCATTGAAAACAAGCACAAAACCATAAAAAATGCACTGTAATAATAGAAAACCACTGAAAATGAATACAAAATCATCAAAAAAGTACTGTAATATCGAAAATGCACTATAATAACAGAAAACCCTCGAAAATAGGCATTGAAATTAATGCATGTTTGCTAGCTTTGATCAAACACAAACTGAGTTTAACTACGTTTTTGATCAAACACAAACTGAATAAGAAATGGAGTTATTAAACACAAACTGAGTTAGAAGAAGAAGAAGAAAAAAAAAAGTGTTTTATACGTTTTTGATTCATTTTTGATGGTTACAGTAGTCATTTTCGATATTTTCTATGGTTTTGTGCTCATTTTTGGAATTTTCTATTATTACAGTTTATTTTCGATGGTTACAGTGCTCAAGTTCAATGGTTTTGTTCTCATTTTCGATGGTTTCCTGTTATTACAGTGTATTTTCGATGGTTTATGCTTATTTTCGATGGATTTGTGCTCATTTTCAGTGGTTTTCTGTTATTACATTGCCCATTTTCGGGGTTTTCTGTTATTATAGTGCATTTCGATAATACAGTGTTTTTTCGATGGTTTGGTGCTCATTTTCGGTGGTTTTCTGTTATTGCAATGCATTTTCAATAGTTTTGTGCTTCTTTTCGATGAATTTGTGTTCATTTTCGGTGGTTTTCTGTTATTACAGTGCCTATTTTCAGGGGTTTTCTATTATTATAGTGCATTTTTTATATTACAATGCTTTTTCGATGGTTTTGTGCTCATTTTCGGTAGTTTTCTGTTATTACAGTGCTCATTTTCTGTGATTTTCTGCTATTAGCACAAAACCATTGATAAAGCACTGTAATATCAAAAATACACTATAATAACTGAAACCCCCCAAAAATGGGCATTGTAATAACAAAAAACCACTGAAAATAAGCACACAAATCCATCGAAAATAAGCACAAATCCGTCGAAAATAAACATAAAACCATCGAAAATGCACTATAATAACAGGAAACCACCGAAAATATGAACAAAACCATCGAACTTGAGCACTGTAACCACCGAAAATATGAACAAAACCATCGAACTTTTCTTCTTCTTCTTCTACTTCGAACTCTTCTTCTTCTTCTTCTTCTTCTTCAAAAGGGTTCCAGATGAAGCAGAAGGGTTTAGTTCAGTTTGTGTTGAAGGGTTTCAGATGAAGCAGAAGTGTTTAGCTCAATTGCAACGAAGGAAAAAGCTTGAGTTGAGCTCAGTTTGTATTGAGGACTTGAAGGCTCGCACGGTGTTGAATGGGTCTCGGGGTATTTTGGAGAAAAAAAAAAAAGGGAAAGCACGTGATGTACTAAAAACATTGTAGGAGCCTACAGAAATAACTCCCTAAAAGTGGAGCCCATTTTCAGATTATTTCATAATTGGGAGCCCATATCCGTACTTTCCTCTTATCTAATCAGATATTTTTTTAATTATAATTATAATTTATATTTTCCCCAAATTTTTTTGAATTGACCCTTCTGAATTATTCCAGAACCTCAACTTTGTTATAATGTATGAGAGAGAGACACATACAGAAGTGAAAGGTGTGGCACAAGGGGAAGGTAGTGATGCCCCCATTGTGTGTAAAAGAGCGGCCATGATGACGTGACAAAATAGAAGAAAAACAAATACTATTAGCACCCTTATTTCTTTAACATATAGTATTATATAAATAGATATGTACACCGAGATTGAACTTGATGAGGACCTCCACATGAACACAAGCTGGGCTCGGCCTTTTTGTGTCTTGGGGGAGGTGGTGCTGTGGTCAAATATGATTGTTAAGCGACCTGAATTGGTATAGAGTCCTCACAGGAGGATTACTAAATAGTTATATTCAAAACCTGTTGTACTACTGTGAGCGCGGGTTTTGGGGGAACCCTGGTTTGGTTCTCACGGGGTAGTATAGAGTCGCCACCTATTCATTCGGAAGGGATAAGTCCCCGGGATTTGGATAAGGTCTTGGTCTGTGATCAGAGATCAGGGTAAGAGGTTCGGTTAAGTCCGGGGAAGGGGTTAGGCACCCCGGCACTTCCACTTTCAGTGGTTCCCTACTTGCTAGGATTAAGCCAAACTAATCTCAATTTTAATCAAATGCTTTAAGTATTTAAGAAAATGCTAATCTAAGAAGAAGAAAATCCTAGACTAGGGTCGAACCCGGGTTGGGCTGCCTACGTACTCACATACGGGTGAGATCAGACCGAGCGTAGTTCTGGCACATGAGCCCGTGCCAAGGCTAGGGGTGTGTGTGTGCGCACCAAGGGTGGCTTAGGGTCTAGCCGGGAGGCTAGGGGTGGTTGACCGAGTTGGTCAAGTGCTTGGCATTGGGTCCGGTAGGCCTAAGGTAAGTCCGATAGACTAGGGTTGGGCCCGGTAGGCCAAGGGTGAAGTCCTGTAGGCTAGTTTGGGCCCGGTAGGCCGAGATTAGGCCCGGTAGGCCAAGGATGAGCCCGGTAGGCTAGGGTTTGGCCCGGTAGGCCGAGGAGTGAGGCCCGGTAGGCCCAGGGTGTCTTAACCAAGGGTTAGGGTTGCTAACCGAGGTTAAGAAATGTGATTAACCTTGGTTAGGGGTGCTAACCATGGTTAAAAAAGTCCAATATCAGATTTTTTGGTCTTTTTGAATTTTTCTGATTTTTTTGGGATTTTCTCAGATTTTTTCCCAACGGTCAAAGGTGCTTAACCGCGGTTAAGGAGGGGAGGTCACCATGGTTAAGGGTCTTAACCATGGTTAAATGGTCAAAAGAGACCATTTTTGGGTTTCTCCTAATATTTTGGATTTTTTGAGCATTTTTCCAGATTTTTTCCGGGTCAGGATTTTTTACCCGTGGTTAAGGGTCAAAAATGGGGTCGACTCTGATTAAGTATCTTAACCACAGTAAAAAATGAAATTGAAGACATTTCTGGATTCCATGTAATATTTATGATTTTTTGATGATTTTTCCAGAATTTTTGCTAGGTCATGGGCCGCTTAACCATGGTTAAATGTTAACCACGGGTGAGTTTAACCATGGTTAAGGGGCCGGCTGAAGCAAAAGTGAGCCCAAGGTCCATAGCAGGGCCTAGACTGGCCTCCTACCCGGTCTGGGCCCCCACAAATATCCGAAATTGCAAAAAACTCCAAATTTTCATCAAATTTTTAACCATAGTTAACATGAATTTAACTATGGTTAACGGGGGAACTGCGGGAATCCGAAACCACCAGTGGGTAGCCTGATATGTGGGGAACAATTTGGGCCCTTGTGGGACCCAAGGGGATGCCGTATGTGGGCCCCACAGTGGCCCAAAGTTGGCCTGTTGCACAGATTTTCACACTGTCGACCCCACTTTGGGGTCGATTTAACTATAGTTAACGGACGAATTAAGGGCTGAAAATTTACAGGGAGGTAGCCCTTTGTATGGGGAGTTTAACCATGGCCTCGGTTTCGACCAAGGCCGGGTCTAACCTAGGTTAAACCGGGGTTAAAGTGGGTGGTCGAATCTTTTTTTTTTTTTTTTTTTTTGTCTTGCATAATTTTTTTGAAAAAAATCCTTTTGGGGGCTGTGGTGTTTGAGCAATGAGAGTTTAGGGGGGTTTCTCATGGATTGAGGACCCCCCTAGACGTCTAAGGAGAGCCGCCAAGGTGGGGGGTGGTGGTGGTTGTGGCCACGCTTCAAGACCCGCCTACTTTTTTTTTTTTTTTTTTTTAAAAAGAAAAAAGAAAAACAAAATGGGGACCCCTGGAATGGGACCAGGGGTCCCTTACAATGGTAGTATTCAGTAAGAAAAAAGGAGAGAGGAGTATGTATACCCTTGTGGCTTGGCTGCGACAGTGGCGAGCTCATGATGGCGGCTGCAGGTTGTGGTTGCTGTAGCGGTTTGAGGATCACTGACAGGGAGGCCTGAGCATCTCTAGTGAGGCTTGGTGGCCTATTGAAATGGGAGGTTAGAGGTAAGCTTGAAGGGGCGACAGGAGCTCGGGCAGGGGGAGGCTTTCCACTGTGGGTGTTTTTTTTTTTTTTTTTTTTTTTTAACAAAAACTCTTCCTCTCTAAACCATGGCTGCTCTTAAGGTTTTAAAGGGGAGGAGGATGGATGGAAATGGAGGAATTTAGAGGTCTAAATGGACGGGACTAGGAGGGAGGGGTGGCTAGCCAAAATGGAAAGCTACTGTGTGTATTTTTTTTTGAAGCTCTCCTTCCAAACCGTGGATGGTCTTGAGTTTTATAGAAGAAGAAGGAGAGGAGGGAAGGGATAAGGATGAGAGGGTCAGGCGTGGGAGACATGACAGAAGGGCCAGGGGAGGACAAGGCAGCTGGGCATGGCAGGTACTATTCCCGTCTCAAGGAAGAAGACGGTGAACAGTACCCTGTTAGGTTTTTTTTTTGTTTTTTTTGTTTTGTTTTGCTTTGTTCAATTGTCCAATTGATTGGATTGGGTCCAATCCACATGTGGGCCCTGCCACATGGGATCGGTGCTCAATCAAATCCCTTCATTTTTTTTTTATTATTATTATTAATTTTTTTTTTAAACATATTTTTTCAAATTGTTTTTTTTGGTTACCCTTTTGGACCTATCCACCACACATGTGTGGGGATGGCCAAAAATGATTTTTGCCATAGAAAAAATTGAATTTTAAAAAGGGGTAGTGTGGGTCCTACCTTAGATTTGGCTTAATGGGCCCATGCTTGGGCCCACAAACAAGGTTTTATCCATTTGGGACTTGAAAAGGGGCCTTGAGTCCATGGGACTTTGCCTAGGGCTTGGGCTAGGGCTAGGCTTGGGCTAGACCTAGGTTTAGGTGAGCAGGGTGTAAAAATTGGGTGCTTACAACTACATGAGGAGTGATTCCTCCCATTTACCAAGTTTTCCGATTTTTCAAAAAATTCCGAATAATACCCGATTTTTTGGTCAAACGATTAATTCACGAAGTATTCGTGAGTTTTGGAAAAATATCAACTTTTTCAAAAAGTCACAAGTTTTGCGAATTAAACACAAATTATTCACGATTTTTTTGAAAAAATCCCGAATAAATATCTAATATATGGAATATATTTGTTTATACCTTTTATAACTAGTAATATCTTATATTTTTTTCTGAATTTTCCAAATTTTGACAATTTTTTTCAAACTTTTTTCTAGAAGAATTATTCCCTGAACCTTGACTTGGTAACTATGACTCCTCCAAATCTTTCTCAAGAGGCTGAGGAAGTAATATAGTTGAACCCTAGCACTGGCATCACCAAAGGCAAATAGTAGAAGAAATGCAGAATCCTCGAAGCAGAAATTCAGCAGAATCAATCTGATTTGATTATAAAATCACACTGAGACGTCGATTAATCAAATTTTCATTTCATTTCATTCATATATACCCTGTTATTGTAACTAGTAAACTGAGAGAATATTATCGTAAAATAATGGAAGCTTGAATCATTAGAAGACTACTTCTCAGTTCACACCCCCAGGTTTGTGAGCAGAATATACTCCTTTACCAACTAGTGGAAGACCTAAATAATTTTGCTGGTTTAGGAGTGGCTCCCCTGTTTCAGGACCGATTCGGCATTTCTTTCATTCAATAATGCCAGAGCGGAAATAAAGAAACCATGTGAGTGAGGAACCTGACCTCTGCAGCGATGAACATGCCTCGGAGTTACTTTTCTTCCTGCAACTATGGTCTCAGGGAGATAGTTACCAAATACCCGTATAATATTCGTTTAATACCTATATAATACTTTTAGGGGGGTCGCCATTTAAAATGGCGTACTTTTGTCATATTACGAATTATACACATATCGCCATATAATATGCATTTAATATGTGAATTTTGTTCTTAATGTGTATAATACCCATATTTTTGCCATACTTTTACCATATTAAACGCATATTCTGTATTAACGGATTGTTATTAGAGCATGATTCTTATTTATTTATAATTATTCATTATTATTTTAAACTTTTCCATTCTTTTGCTATGTTTTTGGCGTATAACACCCATACTTCCAGAATAGATGATTGCCGTATTATACCCATACCCGTACTTGGTAACTATGCTCAGGGAGATGATCAACAAATGGTGGGAGTCTACTCAATGACATGGTAATGGGAATTTTACATTTGATGTTTCAAGGGCTTACTAGTACTTGATATATTTTGACATGGTAATGGGAATTTTACATTTGATGTTTCAAGGGCTTACTAGTACTTGATATATTTTGACACCGTCAGAACTTAATCAAGTTTTTCTACCAAGTCCGTCAGAGTTTTCACAGGTATATACCCATCGGGGCTGAAAAGAAGAAGAAAATAGAAAGGAACAAAAAAGAAAGCAATGCCTAGTACTTCTTAATCATGCTGAATAAGTGAGTTTCTCATGTAAGTACAATTACAGAAGTTCTGCATCAATGCTGATATTTGAGTATACAGAAGGCTGTTGTAGCTACTGTTACGAAGCATAAATATGAACTACTAAATATGAAAGTTGGAGATGAACTGATTATTTTACTTGACAAATCTGATTCGACTCGATACAATCCATGTTCAATTGAGTGCGAGTATAACATGTGAATCCTGTGCAGCATCCATTTAACTAGTCGATCCAGCTTAGATTTTCACGGCTCACATATTGAGAAAGATCCCATAACCTTCTTCCATTCCTAGCTCTTCCAAGCCCCTCTATCAGTATATACAAGTGGAAATGGTAGGGTGTAACACCTCTAGTTCATCTCAGGGTACAAACCAAGCCTTCTTGACCCTCTTACAACTTCAAATTATGCACATCATTGAGGGAGACTCCTCAAATGCTTTGTCCTGGGCTTTGGCAATGGCTTAGGCTCAATGGCTCCTTTTTTAACACCTGAGACCAAAAGTATGGATATCCCTGGTTCCTTGAACATATTGTACAGCTATAATAAGAGTGCCAACGATAAAGAAGACCTTTTCACTAAAGAAGACGCTTCTATGCCTTCCTGTATTGGAGATGACTCCCTGACTTTCCTCTCTTTTCCTTCTATTAAAATCCTCATTCAATGCCGACCAGACAAAAATATATATAGCTGTTACAGTACTATAAATATTCACCATAGTGATTGCTGTTCATACTCCTCCATCATAGCCACTTCTTTCATTCCCTTTACTTAGTGAGAGATGTAGAGCCCATACACACTTGGGGAATGTAGTACTCTACCATAGTAAAAGGTAAAAAGAAAAACGGATGGCTGAACTATTATTGAGGGAGTCCCGTTTATTCTTCTAATTCTGACAATCCCAAGCTGCATCCCGCCCTTAAATCACTTACATTGCATGAATTGATGTACCTCAGCTTGAAATGACCCCCTAAAGTTTGATGGGCCGGGCTCAAACCTACTAAAGTTTCGAGTCTTTCGACAATTAGAATTGGAGATGTCGTAGCCCATCAATAATGGCTTTTGATTTGCACTACATCATGCTACACTATGAAAATCCATCCAATTTCATATCCTTCATCACCAAATCCAATTTATCAAATAACCCACCTCTTCGATAACCAGCAACTAACAAATTGTAAGTTGATTTCGTAAGCTTGTACGACTCCTGTATGCGTTCCAAAAACAAGTCTAGCCTCTCATAAGCTGCTCGCCGGAAGTAAGAACAAATTACCTTCTCGACATCTTCTGGACATGTGAACAATATCCTTTGCTTCAACATCCTCCCAACTGCGTATTCTAAATCATCCAATCTGTCTGACAGGGCATACATCCCTATAATCCCACAGTGCACCCGCGACAGAACTTCCAAATCTTGATTGGACCTCATTAAGACCAGGAGTAGTTCCTCAAACTCTTCTACTCTCCCTAGCTCAGTAAAGAACACTAGGAGCTTCCCGACCATCTGCCCATTTATCTCCCACCCACCATCCAATATAAACTTCAAAAATTCCTTGGTCTTATTAAGTTTCTTCCGTTCACATAGGCCCCTGAGCACATTCTCCAATATGGGTACATTTGGTGTGACTCCAGACAACAACATTTCTTCATAAAACCTATCAGCACTATCATAATTCTTTGATTTGATGGAACCTGCAACGAGAGATTCATAGGTCTGAACATCAGGCAAAAAGCCAGCAGCCTTTCTGGCTGAGGACCAGGCTTCCATTGCCTTAAAATTTCCCAAGTTTGAGTAAATGGACATAAAAGCATTATAAGTGGTGGAATTGGGTTTACAGTCCTTGGATCTTTCCATTATCTCGAATAAGCTAAGGGCTGTTGTTACATTACCCGAAGACAGGCAAGCAAATATCAGTGAATTAAAAACAGCAGAAGTAGGTCTGACTCCTTGACCCTCCATTAAAGTAAATACCTGTATTGCAAATGGGACATTCTGAACCTTCCCACACAGAGATATCAGTTCAGAGTAACGGCCATGGTCTCTCTCACTCTCCTTCAACATTTTCTCTAATTTCCATTCCAATACCTGGTTAATCAAAAAAGAGGATGTCTGAGGAGAAATTCACTCAAATTTTCACAAAATTACACATGCATAATTGCCCAAACCCATTAAGAATGGGTGTTTCAATATATTTCTGTCAAAATTACAGCCACACGTAAATACCCATTAAGAAAAATATATAAAATACTAAAACATTAGTATAAATTTACTTATTAAAAAATGCTTATAATCAATTCATGAAAATGGGTATTTCAATATATTCTAAAAATATTATCACCATTGCTTTGTTTTTTTTAACTTAATCCCGCCTATTTGTCCAAACCTCAAACATGAAAATTATACTTCACTGAACTAAATAGTTTAATAAAACAGACAATCTTCTCTTAGTTCTACTGACACATCACACCAAAATTGAACAAAAACATTCTATTTCATCTTACAGTGGATAATTGAATAATTTTCACAGAGCATGATTTTTTTTCCTTATTTTGTTAGTATAAAAATCACATTTTATCATAAAGTAGGTAACCAAATCAATTCCCAAGTTTTTGTTTTTTTTTTTTTTTTTTTTTTTGGGGGGGGGGGGGGGGGGGGGGGGTCCAATTATCCCACAATAAAAAGAGGCTCAAAATTAAAATTAAAAAACCAAAAAAGAACAGACATTATCTTATTGGCCAACAGAGAAGGAAAAAAAGAAAATATAAAAGGGAAAAGATGATCTTTGTTTCAATATACCAGCTGAGCTTTCACCGGAGACGAAGATCTGAGAGCAATCACAAGGGGTTCCCAAGAAAAGGCGTGGCTTTTGAGCCCCAAACTCTGCTCCAAATCCAATGCGGTTTTGACACTCGAAATCGGTTCCTGAAGCAATTTGGAAAGCAATGGATTCGAAATTGTCGATTTTCTACATACCCTAATGAGTGAATTGGCTGGAAATACTACAATCTGAGGCCTTGAACCCCATTTCGCTACGGATAAAACCCTGTAAACTAAACCCATTCTTCTTCTCTTCTCCTCTTCTCTTCTCTTCTCAGGGTTTACTGAATAAGAGAAAGTCTAGAATCATAAGGGGATGCTTGGAAGCAGGAATAAGTCTACTCGAATTCGAGTTCCAGAGTTATGCGATCTCACTTTGTTTGGCTACAAGTTCAAGGGGGATTATGGGTTATGGCTATGAAGTGTGGACCGAGTGGTAGATTAGAGTCAGACTGGCCGTCCGTTCTTTCGTGTTTCTCTTGAATAGTTGTATTCAAGGTTCGCATTTATTCCCATTAACTTTTACAAATAGAGTAATAAGAATAATAATAATAATAATACCCGAGTTGTATGTATGTGTTTTACGAATTTTTATCTGAGATCAATAAGAAATAATAATAAAAAATAAATAAATAAAAACCCACGAGGGGCATTATTTCTATGAGTGCCAACTGAAATGCTATCCCTTCGATAAGTTGAAAACATAATTTAAAAAGGAGAAAGCTATACTTTGTATTGGTTCTCAAGGTAAGGGATATAGCTAACAGTTGTTGCTAGACTTTGAAAGTCTGCAATTCGGGCTAGCATTTTTGTATAAATGAGACTTTGAAAGTCTGTGACTCAAGCTAGGATTTCTCTATATTTATACGAATATTGTTGAATATTGTTGGCACAGGTTCGCTTTTAACCTATTGTAAGATACATCATCCTTCACACCCTTTTCTAGTGAATGTCTTCTAATAGTTACAATCTTTGGATTGAGGGGATTGCTTCTCAAAATTAAAATGGCGGTAGATCATGACTGATCCATAAATAGAGAAAGAGTGCTAGCCACAGGAGCATTAAGTCCATTTTTTTTTTTTTAGATGCATTGTAGGTGTAATATGTAGTGTTGCTACAGGGAGATACACTGACACTTGTTGAAACCACCTTGCGTCTGGGAAGAGTGGGAGCATTTTTTTTCTATAGAGAAATTCAAGCTGTTTCTAACAACAATATGAAAGAAAAGAGAATAGCCGTTCAAAAGCATTGCGGCATTCTATCCCATTGTCTTCGTTTACTTCTTGCTCGTAAATTTCATGGGGTCCAATAATAATGTGTAGAAGCTAATGCGCACATTATCAGAACACCTGGCTTATCAGCGTTGGCGTACATGCAAGGATAAGGAGCCACTAGAAAAACAGGTCCACCATTGGAAATTTCATTAGTGAAAAGTCAACTAGAACGGATGGTTGAGAGTCAAGGTTACCAAGTTCGCTGTATCCTAGAGCAAACCGCGAACTGGAGCCAATTCAAATTAGTTCATGGTTGTGGTTCGATTCAGGAGCCAATTCAAATTAGTTCGTGGTTGTGGTTCAATTCAGGGGCCAATTCAAATTAGTTCTTAGTTGTGGTTCGATTCAGGAGCCAATTCAAATTAGTTCGTGGTGGTTGTGATTCGATTCAGATTGGTTCATGAAATGGAACAAGTGGTTTCAAATTGGTCTTAGTTTGTCAAAATTTTTGATATTTTTTTTTAGGTTCAGCAAATTTATATACTGAGTTCACCATCCGCTCAAAAGAATTTTTTAATGGTTTTTCAAACTAAATATTTCTTGCTTCCGCTTCATCTACACCTGCTTGCGCTAGTGCTTCCTTCTAAAGGCGGAACTCTTCCCGTAATATATTATTTACATGGTTAAAAAATATATATTAGTTTTACATGATTGAGTAGCAAACCAAACTAAAGAACCTCAACAAACCGAGAAACAAATTATCACATCCTACCCCTAGCGAACCGGGTTCACTCTAGAGTGGCAAACTGCAAACCCGAATTTGAACCAGGTAACATTGGTTGAGACTATCATATCTCCAAACTTACTGATCCCAAGGATTATGATTTGGGAGATCTCCTTGGTAGGACCCTTGAAACAGTGGCCTGGTGGGACCCTACCATCTGCATTGATACATTCACATGTTTTGATGATCCTGTAGATGGAAAATCAAAGGCCTCAAATGTGTATGAGGATAAGAACATCCAACTAATGCATCGATCATATAGCGAATATAGTCAGGAGTCGGGCTTTCTTTACTCCTGCATTTGGCAATCAATGCACATCAAACCATTTGTATAGTTTTATATATTACAGACCATTGCTTGTCATTCAGGGTGTTTGAATCCTTATCCCCATAATGTGTTATGAAACATCAAACAAGTCACTAGGGATACTTCGAGATCATTTTGGCGATAAAGCAAAATTATTAAACCCCCACATCGTCACAATAAAAAGACCTACCAGAATGGACGAACAAGATTATGACTCGTAGACATTCTAAAGAAAGAACAGGAATCAATCTGCTTCCATTTTCAACTTCACTCTCAAAGTTTTGTTTTTCATCAGTAAATATCAAAGTATCAAGTACCTTTTCCTCGGTCATAGCAAGTAATTCTACAGGAATCAACACTGTGGGAGTCTTTATGGAGGACCAACATAATTCAAGCTAGTTTCACGACTTGGTCTATCAAGAGTAGTAACAGAAACTCAGGCAGTTTTATATGATGTCAATGCATGCAATTGTCAAGTTCTGCAATCTGGGTTGTAAGTAAGATATGAGTTTTTACTATTTACTTCATATCAAGCCTTCAAGCAGAGAAACTAAAAAAAATTGGTGTAAAAGAGAAAGAAACCATTTGCAAAGTCCTGGTGGCGGAGAAAATAAAACACTCAGCTGGGTTCCCTTATTCAAGATCAGTTTTGGATCTATCAGGCTTGGACATACCTAGGCACACAACTAAAACTACTTGTAGGTCTTTGCAATTAACAGAAAACCGATAGTAGTGAGTTTGAGGAAAAGGATAGGGGGCTCAATCAAGCATTCTACAAGGAACAAGAAAGCCCATCCTTATTTTTTATGGACACTCACATCTACATTAATACATCACTACAAAAGGTTCATCTCTGCCCTAAAGTAGGGCTCCGGATTCATTAAGGGAAGACAATTACATCAAGCAACGTAAGAGAATAAAACTGGAATGAGACAAGCAATAACCATCTATTTTTCACTGAATCCCCGAAGGGGAAAAAAAGATAAAAAAAACTTATGACATACCAAATTTGGACAAGGCTGATTGGAACAAAGCCGAGAAATCCTGGGATGTACTTTGATCATCAGCTTTGATCTTGATTTCTGCCTTTGACGATGATGTTATGATACACTCCACAAGAAAGAAGGTTGCTGGTTCCTCTGCTTTTTGTGCAAAGAAGAAGAACTTTGGAGGTTGACCACCTGAGGCAATGCAGTGGATGGAATGGCTTTGCATGTGCTGGAGGAGGACTTGAGGTGTTGTCAATGCTGCAGCTCCTTGAGGGCTTAAAGAGCATTCCTGCACAGATAATAAATTTGATCTTTAAGACAGCAGAGGTAATGAACATGGCCATCCTTTAATTTTCTAAGAGAATTTGTAATGAATTATCAGTCAAACAACAGAAACACATCTTGAGATAGAGGGTAAGCATATCCAACAAAAGAAAGGAAAAAAGTCTTCTAAGGAATGCTGTAGAGAAGTGCATCAAACAAACCCATTAGAACACAGTTAAACGTTTAGTTTTTGACCTGTATTCAAGGTTAGAACAATGTTTAGAAACCCGGTTCAACTCAATAGCCAAACTTAATCAAGATCCCTGATTTGTCAGTTTCAAGGCTTGTCCTGCTAGTTGTCAATTAACTCAAAGTACAGGTTGTACCTTTTACTTGAATCGAGCCTCCATCAAGTCAAATCAACTCAGTGAGTCTTTCAAGCGCTTGATTGCGTTTTTAAGGAAGTCAGATAGCTCGAAGGCAGTTATTAAATTCCTTCAATCCAAAACAAATCTTTTATTGTTTTAAGTCCAAAACAAATTCAATTCCTAGTAAAACTTTTTCCTGGCTAGATTATTCAATGAAGAAAAACAATATAGCAGCCAGGAATTGATTTCCGATGAAATAATATGTTTTATGGAGAGTGTCATACATGAAGGAGGTTCTTCTCCTTTAACACTACAATGTGGGATACCCTCATCATCGGTTATCAAGGTACAGAAAAACACAACTCGCACTTTGGATGTATTTTTATCGAGTTTCAAACTAGTTACGAACTCGCTGATGTTATTAAAGGTCATCCCAGTCACTCATCAACTTCGAAAATATTTCACGAATCAAAATTTTTCATAGGTACAAGGATGCAGGCCAAAACAAATCGGTCGTGTTCTACGTCAACCAGTGATCTTGAACATTTATAGTGATTCTGTTCTGCAAGCACAGCCAGATTGTCATAAATGTGTTGTCCCTTCCAGCATATTGCAGAAAAAAGGGGTCCCATGACCATCTAGAATTCCATATAGCATCCATGAAAGAAATCAATTTAGAATCTAAAACTTCATAATAAAATTCCTTGGTAGTTACATGTTATAACATTAGGGATAATGGTGTAACTTGGACACCTATAATTCATAGGGTCTTATATGATTATGAGATGGATGAGGATGACCTCCTAAGGCTAATGATGTGCTTTGACTCGCTACAGTCCAATATTTTAGCTAGAGACAGAAGGCTTTGAGACGGAAAGAACCAGTTCAAAGTAAGATCCTTTTACCAGTCCTTGGGTGCTAGATCCGCCCCCTTCCTTTTCCTCATACAGTTGCATGGAATCCCGTTATCCCATTCAAGATTATGTTCTTCCTCTGGATAGCTACCCTATATCAGATATTCACATCGAACCATTTGTCTGAGGAGAAAGAGGTTGATCATTTGTATCGACATTGTCCTCTTGTTAGCGAATCTAGGACCATTCCCATCTCACCTAGGGGCGCAATAAGTAGTTTCTCTGAGCTTCAGGGAAATCATATCCAGCTGGACCTTGCAAGAGGTGGATGCTTCCTTGAGTGTTGTGTGGAGGATGCTCTCATGCACGGTACTTCGGGTGTTTGCCAATAGATCCAAACCGCTTAAGAAAATCTTGTCAGTTATCACACATTTCAAAGCTCATTCTCTCATGGTGTTTGATTTGGAAGGACTATGAGGAAGTTGGCCAGCTGGACTTGTTTTCTTTTCTTGATACTGAGTGAATTTTTGCATTCCTTTGGGAAACGCACGATGGGGTGGTTTATGTATATTTTTATTTGTCCACCAATTAGTGAACCCTCTCTTGTATCTGATTTATTTTAATCTAATCTTTATATTACCAATCATAAAAAAGAATAGATAATAAATTATATCAAGACTACTCAGTAAGCTTTTGGAAGTACTTTAGAGTTTAGAGTGCCAAAAGGGCATGGGCACATAGTCAGAAATAAACAACCTGGTAGATGGAGTATTTTTTCCTATATTAGCTAATATTTTCAGGCTTTTCCTGCATTTCTTATTCTAAGCTTTCTGTTCTAAGCCAAGGAGACTTCTTTATCATTAGGACTCCTATAAAAGCACAACAAGAAGTTCATGCCTGAACTTGAATAAGAAATCGAATTTAAAGTATCTTTTTCATAGTTTTAATATTTTAATTTTGGAGGAACATGTGAGCATATTATGTTGCCTTAAGTCACTATCCTCAAAACCTGGTAACAAGAACTTTGAATGAAAACACTTCTACATGACATTTATGTCGTCATTTCCTGGATCTGCACATCATGCAATATAATTTGGAGCAGTAAGCCAGAAACAATGTCTTGAATGCATTTATGTTCTGTTTCAAACAATTTTTTTTAGAAAAAAGAAACGAAGGAACGAACAAAGCGCTAGTGGACAATAGAAATAGAATCACCGAGTACTGGTGGATTGAATACTGTCTTTGTATGAAGCCTTAATTATAAAAAGAAGCAGAAAGAAGCAACATCAACAAAACATAGAAACAAGTTATGACTCAAAGCATTAGAGTGGCAAGATGCCAAAGCTAGAGCAGTATTCCAAGTAGAAGATTCAAGCAACCATGTAAGGAACTTAAAAAGATGTTTATCAAGTATAATCAAGAGAATAAATGACTAAAAATCAATCAAAAATTTGAAATGCAAAGTAAACCTGTGACAAAGATACGGGTAATTGTTTCCATTTTCTCTGATAAGTGGCTGGATCCAAGACAGCTCTTGCATTAAGCTTCAAAGGAGGAGATGAAGGTGACGGTGCAGGTGCGAGTGCAGCTGGAAAACCTAGACCCAGTAGATCATCAATGGCCAAGCTAGCCTGTGGAGCATGTGCTGGTAAAGCAGGGTTTGGAAACGTCAATTCTGACTGTGTCTGTGAAACAACCAGAGATATAGAAGAGCTATCATATAGAGGAGCACTGTACGCGGAGCCATTATTACTAGGACCTCTACTTTCTTCCTTCTCCGAAATGTTTAAAAGCAGATCGTTGTCACTTGCTTCAACTCTCTGGGCCAGAACTACGTTATCTGCAGATTCTGCTCCAACAGACAAACTTCCAAGTTCTTCTGAAAACTCAAATGGGCCTCGATGTTCCTTATCAGTAAACATGTAAGAAGGCTGCAGGATTTTTAAACCCTGAGTTAGATAGGGAGTTTGAACCTCTAAATCCTTTCACAATTCAATCATAGACAAGAAATATGTGGAACCAGTATCATTAAGTATAACAAAACATGATAACTGATGATAGCACAAAAAACAAAATTGTGGTTTATACTTAGCTTGCTTATGATCTGAAACAATGCCAATTGCCACCTGGATTGTACTTGGCATTCAAAAGAACCATTGTACCCCAGGTATATATCCTCTAGAGTCAAGATTCTCAAAGGATGCTGAAAGCTGCATACTGCTTTCTTTTTCGAATTGACCATACAAGGAAAGCCTTGGCAATATATTCTTTTTCCAATTTATCATACAAGGAAAGGATTGGCAATATATGAACCAATACATCATGACGATGTGCAATTGATTATGCTGTGATCCTATGTGCAACAGTGCAAGAAATGCAGAATACCTTTTACAATTTACATCAGGGAAGTGAATGGTGTTAGCCAGTGCTAGTTGTCTTCTGTTATCAAATTGAGTACCTAAAGAATGCAGGACGTGTGAATGTCCATGAAAAGAAAACAACCATTGTTCCAAGGATATGTCTCAGTTTTGAAGTTCAACAATGGAAAATCCATACGCCCTTTGGCATGTGATGTAAGAACCATGTGTTTTCCTACTAGAGGATGAAGGCAAAACCAATGCCACAGATTTATGAGGGAAATTTCGCCAATGCACTTCAACAGCAGTAGTACAAAGCAAGGATTAAAAATACTATTTCGGGGACTGTATTGATTTTGGACGATACTGTCCCCTTTTTTATAATAAAAAAATTGTTGGTCATTTTTACTATAAACGACCGTCCTTTATAGTAAAAAAATTGCACTGTTTTAAATTTAAAAATGTCATATTGTAGGTCATTTTTAGTATAAACAAGTCATTTATTTTAAAAACAACATTTTTTTTTTAAATATTATTTTGTAGTCGTTTATACACAAAAAATACTACTTTGTGTCTTGTCATTTTTGGTATAAACGATGGTCATTTTTACTAAAAACGACCGTTATTTTATTTTTATTTTTTTGTGCAGTCAATATTTCATATCGATACTGGCGGAAACCAAGACGTGTTGGTTTCAACGATTTTTATTCCATGGTACAAAATCTTGAGCATTCAAAGGACCAAATTGCCCGCAACAAAGTGATATCTCCTAAACTTTTTGGCAATTTTCATAAGATTATACACAATTTACAGTCACATGGACTCAAAAGGTCAGATTCTTGGAGCTGAGGAGAGACAATCTTCATTATTACTCATCAAAACTAAATCCAAATAAATTGCATAACACAAGAACTTCAAAATTAAACAAAAAACTGCAAAATTTAGATACATAATATAATTTTTTTTTTTGGAAGGTATGCATGATCGAAGTTGCACAAAGTAATTGTCAACTTATCCCAGTTTGCTCAATTGGGATACAGCTAAGTAAAATAATTAAAACTGAAGAGAGCTAGTCTATTGAGCATCCAAATATCATGTTTTTAAAAATGACTTTTTGAGTATAACAAGGATCATAATTGCTGATTAGAATCAGCCCAGCAAACAATGATAAAGGAAAATCAGAGTAGTCCAATAATCATATAAGAGATTACAGCCACAAGACAAACGGGATAGTTATGTTTAAAAGAAACACTGCTAATTAACTGTTTCATCTATACCAGAAAAAGAAGATTATAATTTTCATACTGGAGGTCGAGGAGTAAACAAAACTAAGGATTGGAAAACCTCCTCTCAGTTCTGAATTTCTCCCTTTAATGCTTTCTTTTCACAACAATATTAAACTACGAAACTTGACCCTGTAAACTAGATTTAAAAGAATTAGAACCGGTTCATAATCAAAGGAGTGAGTTATCAAGATCTAAAATCACTTATGATGGATGAGAATTCAAGGCACCTTCTGGTATACAACAGATAAGCTGTTGAATTCATCAAATATCCGATCTTTGATCTCACTGCTCTGAGTATCAGCAAAGACTGAAACTGCCTGCTTTGGAGGGTTCACCACACGTTCTGCTACAGATACATTGTATTGCAAAAGCCTGTAGTAGAATAAGGCTCTATCATGAACATCCTGCAGTCAATTGAACATTTAATATAACACTCTTGCGCAAACTTCTCAACAACTTAAAAGTTTCAAGTGAATGTTGAAAATTTTTTAAATTAGATATAGATGAAGCCACACCTGGTGAAAATCGGCAAGACCTGCAGCCAATGCTGCTCCCAAGGCTTTCTGAGTCTCAGGTGGTCGTCTAAAGAAACACTTCAGTACTGCGGTGAGAAGATGTAAACGAACCTGTGCAACAAGATCATTAATCAATCAAAAGATGGATGAAATAAATGATGGGATACAGTTTAGGATTTGATTTCGAGGATTCCAGCAATATGCAAGGCAAAAAAGTTAAAAAGAATTAAATAAATTGTTCAATTTGAATGACTACAGAGGGCAGTGGGCACCAATGAAATATGAATTTAAAATATATGCATCCATGTTTTCTAGTTATGATATTGGTCCAATAAGAAAACAGCATAAGTGTGTCAGCCAAACCAGTTATGATGATAAAAGATTTACAGAAAGGAATAAGTAGCAGTAAATGCAAAAGAAAAACCTCAGTAAAAGCTACCTACAAATTTCTAAAAAATAGGAATAGTTGCTTCTCACCCCTACTTTTGACAAACCAAATTCATGCACACAACACAAATAAAATCAGTATCCTTCACTCACTTTATCTATGTTATCAGGAAGAATCTTCCGTGCAAAATGACGACCGAAATTGAGGCTTTAGAAGCCATCAAGATAGCAAAAGCTGATTTTAGATCTTTGTCACAGTTAAAATTTTTCCCATTTCTCTCTATAAGTAAAAATAATATCTATACTGTACATAAGATAAGAAGTTGAGTGACTGCGTATTCAAATCTGTATGCTCCAATTGCCCAATATACAATAGCATAATGTGAAGAATCAAACCTCCATTACAAGAGAAGTACCCACATCCATTAGCAAAGAAAAACAATTAAGCATAATGTGTCACACATAAAGCAATCTCAGGTGAAATCTGTTGTTTAAAATATATGTTCAAAGATAGAATTTCTGCTTAAAACTGCGGTTCAATTTTCAAAGTTGCCTATTTCACTAATCCACTAGTATATGGATTTGTCTTGAGATGCAGTGCTTTTCATGTCTTAGCAGATATATTAGCAAGAAGGATTATGGTAGCAAGTTTGTAAGATACTATGGCAAAAGAAGTGCAAATGGAGATGAATAAAACAACTGGCTGAAACGTCAAAATATGAGCATACTCTAAGAGGAAGGTTTTCTGTGACAGACAACTTGATACCTCTGCAGAATGCTCATCGTCCCAGTTGTCAACAAGACTTTCCAAAATATAAGGAGCATCAAGCATGTCCTGAGAATACTCCCCCAACATCCATATAAGAGCTGCCTTGGCCTTGGGTTCTTGAACATTTTTGCTGCTGATATTCCCAACAACTGCAATACAATCGTGACTCCATTGAGGATATTTTCTAAGAAGATCTTTGACAAGGACCTGCACGTAAGAATCCCCAACTCACATCAAATTAGCCAGCAACAGTTAAATCCCACAGTTGTGCTAATGCCTAATCCTTCCTATATATTTTTGGGGGATGCGATGTGATCATATCTACCACATTGAAAAACTTATGTATTTAGCATGTGCAGAAGAAAGGTCACCAGAGTTTCAGCAGTCACATAGTCCTTTTCCATCTCCAGAAACTGAAGAAGCCTGTCAACAATTGCATTGACATCATACTGCTGAAGTGCTATTTTCCCAACAGCTCGGATTGACTCTCTTGCGATAGGCACATCAACATTTGCAGCATATTCACATAATTCCGTCACTGAAATAGACTCAACAGGGTCATGTAACAGTCAAACAACAAAATCTATCAAGGAAGAACAGTGCCTGTGACCAGAGGAGTCATCAAAGTGAAGGAAAAAGTGCAGTTTCCGACGTCAAGTACCTTGCGACTTTAAAAGTGCAGATTAAGATGGGAATTGGCTTACCAATTTCATACGTATTGCTTTCATTTGCTACTGCAGTCAACATTTCAAGCTTCAGTTTTTTAACATAAGATGGTTCATTGTACTGGCAATAGAAGTGCTTGTAGTCCGAGGAGAACAGAATTGGCGCACGCACCACCAAGAGGTGCAGATGGCTTAATACTGCATAAGACTGTTCTGAACTTCCTGAACTCACTAGGGTGAGTAGAGGGGCTTTAATACGTTCATATACCTAAAATGAAAATTTTCCATTAACAAATGCCAACTTTATCAATAAAAATTTGGGGGCTACCGAGGTGTCCAAAAAGCATAGAGTACAGTCACCCTAACATAACACAGATTAAAGAGGCAAATCAAAAACAACCGAAAAAGGATTAAAAGGAAGTTTCTCTGTACTAAAAAACCAAAAGTAGCAACTGCCTTGAGTATCAACTAGGTGTTATTTACACACTGACACTAATTTTTATGAATAATGAGGATTCTATTAAGAAGAGAGAATTTACATGAGATAGGGGAAAGAATGTTCTCCCTCAATCATAACAAAGAGACTCAGGAGTCACAAAAAATTAACCGACTCCATCTATACAAATGGTCCAAGCCACGCACTCCCTTGAAATCCGGGGAGGGGAGCCGACCACATGCCCATAAAATGTCTCTCCTTCCAGATGCCCCAATCTGTCCTCAAAGACTCAAACGAGAGAGTGCTTAAAAATGACTGTAGCAGTTATTAATGTGTTTTCTGGACCTATGGACTTGACAGACCAATGAAGCAAAGATTTAAAGTTTTCTTGAAGGCCTCAAAGTATTCCAGATCATTTTTCATCCTCTCAAGTGGAAGATCTCTCCTCTAGTGTCATTCAGTGGGCAAGTTAAGGGTTGGGACCTCGGGGATTTGGTCACATCATCGATCATGTTAGGGAATTAGTTCAAGATTGGACATTATATTTGTTTCTCATATTTTGAAGGGTTCAAACCTCTTACAGACTCCTTGGTTAAATATGGTGTATACAGATATCATTTGTACATGGGAAATGCTCTTTCCCAGATTTGTATGTTCTCTCATACATTCATTCCATACATCACATTGAACCCAAAAAAATATATATATAGGTACCCAAGGCTCATATCCTTTTTGGACCCGAATATAAGCAATCAGCCATCAATAATTGTAGCAGAATGTAGTCAAGGCTCGTGATTAGGCTCTCATGTCCCTGATTATGTGCCCCTATAAAATTTAACACCATTGCATTCAAAGACTAACAAAACTAGAAATTCAAATCACAGAACATTGCTGAATGATATTATTGATCACTAAATAACAGGCATCCATAGCATGACAGCAATCCAAATTACCACATGACAGCACTTTTTAAGTTGTGCAAATGCTAGGGACCTCCCATTGAAAAATATTATATCTAGATGCTAATACTATTACCTGAACCAAAAGATGAAACAAAAGGATATATTGATAGGCACCTGCTGATGAACATCATTCATGGACAAGGTCAAATGTAGAAACACCTTGATGGTTGCTAAGACAACAGCACCATTTGCATGTTGAAGTCTATCCTCAAGGAGATTCATAATGTCAAATATCTCATTGCTATCTGAGGGTACATATTTAGCTACTAAGTCAAGTACAACACATTGTGCCCATTCACTAAATTCTTTGATCCTGCAAAAATTACAAGTATAAAAGCTGGTGTCAATATATTTTCATGAAGACTGTAAATTTTTTTTGATCGGTAAGCAGGTGAAATTATATAGAAGAGAAAAATAGCAAACAGAAATACAAAAAAGGGTTTACAAGTGAGTAAACCCAAACAAAATGGAAATATACAAAGATAACCACAATTAGAATCTCCCACACAGAGAAAGAGAAAGAAATCTGAAGCTAGGGGAAACCTCAACTCCTTAGGCCCATTCACTAAGAAATCATGAAGACTGTAAATGAAAAGTGATTCGTCATCATTATAATTAGGGCAATGCTAGCATCACTTTCTTTCAAACTCACTTTCTTTATGGAAAAGACGTGTTATTGTCTTCCATTAAGAGAAGAACACATGTTTTCCACTAACACTCTCTCCAATAAAAAAGAGAGTGTCTTAAAAGAAAGTGATGCTAGCATTATCCTTATAATTATTATCATTTTGGCAAGTAATCTCAGACCGTAAAAAAAATATTTAGTAATATTTTTTATTAGATAAAAATAATATTTGATATGCCAAAAAAATGCAACCATATAAGATGCAATTATTTGCAGGGAAATAACTGCAGAGTATAGACAAATGAAAAGGAATAAAAATTGTCAAATTAACAGGACAAAAGTAAGTTGGTATTTCTACCCAAATACTAGATAAATCATGCCCAACACCCTTTTGGAAAGGTCGTTAGAAGCATCCCCACTAGGAGGCAGGTCCTGGGGTTCAATATCCATGGACTCATGCGGCTGAAAATCCATGTTTCCTACAGGATGGACAAGTCTGGTTCTTGTTGATGCCCCAACGAGGGCCACCAAAATAAAAGTAAACCAGTGAATAATTCAAATGCAATCTTTACCTAATATTAACCAATGTGAACCCAAAAAAAAAAATCTTCATATTATTTTAAAGATGTAATAAGCTGTTATTCCAGGAGCAGTTGCATACAAGGTGTGAGGAGCCAACATAACTGTGATGGGGAAGAGAAATGACACTATTATTACCCAGTTAAGTGGGAAGAGATTTATTTATATATGAAGGGCAGGGGATAGGCACTGGAAGGACTACAAACAGGTCATAGCTCTCTGTAAGGTGCTGCTGCATCCTGTATACCTCATGTTGTCGGTGACTTGATTATATAGCTCTCAGATATGGATATAAATGCTAAAACCTAGGTGGAAATAGATTCTTTTGTGCTACACTCTATGTGTTTGTGCCCTTACATCCGCGCTTCTCCTTGAATTGATCCGAGTGTAAATGGAAAAATACAACTAAAAATAATTGTTTAGAACTGTTCCAGGGCGAAAATGTGATTGATTCAAATCCATCCAACTCCTTGCCATAAAGCTACACAATCGTTAACTTGTAAAACAACCATGACATTCCATCGATGCCAAGCATCACATGTGCTCAACAATCACGTCAAACCCAAGATGTCAAATGTGTATGTCACAATAGTGTTGTTTGCTTAAATTTATTAAATTCTAGTCTAATATTTATAGAAAATAACATACCGGTTCAAAAAGTAATATATAACTGGCTTGCTAAGCAAAGCTTCTCTCTCCCTGGATGCTTCCTCAGAGGTACTTGCTTCCGAGCTCCAGATCTCTTGTAAGGCGGATAAACAATTTGCAACTACCTGACAAGATAATATATGGAACTCCATTAATTATACAAAAAGTACACATTTTTTACAACAATCTTAACAAACAAAAAGACGAATACTTTTTTGTAACCTATTTATCCACCACAAAAATCAAAACAAACTAGTTATCTAGCATTGCAAGCATGTGTATACTGGGATTGTGATTGCAGAACTCTTGAGCAACATAGAAAATAGTATATAATATATATATATATATATAGGGTGACAATTATGGTAGTGTTTGATTAGACTTTTCAATTGACTTTTACTGACTTTTTGTTTTAAGAAGTCGAAAATCACGTTTGGTTAGCCACTCCTCAATGACTTCCCGTGAAAGTCCAAAGTTAATGAAAGTTGAAAATCTCACTTTCCCAAAAAGCAAGTGTGGGTTGCTTCCCCGGGAAGCCATGTTTCCCACTTCCGCGGGAAGTTGACGGAAAGATGGTTGTTTACGGCAATTTTTTTGTTTTTAAAGTTAAGCTTTTCAATTCAGTTTATAAAAGCTTGTATTGCCCCCTGACACCAATGACACCTTACAAAAGCATGTATTGCCCCCTGACACGAGTGACACCTTTGACCCCGTCCTTTAAGGTCTCATCACCCTTACCAACATCTCATCATAGCCAATTGCAATTGAACTTGGGGAGAGTTCAATTGCACCCTAGACTAACATGTGTCCCTTTTAATCTATTACCTATGATTAAGATTCACTAATCTTTGGGGTTTAATAATATAACTTTAGTTTTTAGAAAAAAATATTAAAAAATTTAACCTTAAGGGTTAAAAATTCTTAACCAGAGTTAAACATTTTTTTAAAAAACCAAGATTATATTGTTGAACCCCAAGGGTTAGTAAATCTTAACTACAATTAATCGAGGTTAAAAGAGACACGTGTTGGTCTATGGGTGCGATTGAACCCTCTCGGAGTTCAATAGCAATTGGCTAGGATGAGATCTCTGTCCCATATACCAAAGGAGTAGTGACTAGAGGATTGCGCATTCCCCTATGCAGGGACCGTTGTATCCTCCTCGTATCTCTTTTGGAAAATATTCACCTCGGTTGGTGACGCGAGGAGGTTAGTCTTGGATCCCATTTTCTTGCCAAGTGTTCCCCTTTAAACCCCCTTTAACCGTGGTTAAATTTGATTCACTCCTAGGGTTCACTCATCTACCTTGGTTTTTAGCAAGGTTCAAAAAAACAATTTCGGACACCGTAACGGACACGGCCGAAACAGTTACGTAACGCCGTACCGTAACAGTATCGGCCTTTACGGCTTTTTTTTTTGCTTTAAAAAATCATAATAAATAGAAAAAAAAATTACGTAAAGAAGAAGTAACAAGATTCTAAAGAGTTTTTTTCACTAAAAAAAATCGTTTTACCTTCAGTAGATTGTCAGGGGGGGCCCAAATTGCGTCGAAAACGATATTTTTAGTGAAAAAATATGTTGGAAAACGTTACGGTACCTGTATGTAGCGTAACAGTAACGGGTAACAGTGTTAACCAAAACCGTTACGTAACGGTTTCAGCGTTTTTTAAAACCATGGTTTTTAGAAAATAAAATAAATTTAACTACAGGGTTTAAAAAAATTAACTCAAGTTAGAGGCTGTTGAAGGGGCGTCTGTGTGAGAGCGAGGAGCAATAGTTCGCTCCTCGCCAGTGGAGTGAACTATTGCTCATCTCTTTTACCTTCTTTTAACTATGGTTAAGCTTAAATAAATTAAGCGTGTAGGAGTAACTTTTCAAAAGTGTAAACCAAACAATATTTTTGATTTTTTAATTTACAAGAGTAATTTTTCACATATGGAAACCAAACATAATTTATTTTCAGAATGCCTTTTGTAGACTTCTTTAGGAGTTGCTTCCTCCGAAGTAATTCCTAAGAACTTCTTCTCTTCTCAGAGAAGTTTAACCAAACAAGGCCTAAGTAAATCATATAGAAACGGAAGAACTTTTCAAGCATTGACTACTTTGATAAAGCAGAATAAAAAAACAGGGACCAAATCAGCAAAATGCAACAAAAATGATAAACTGGAGAAATTTATGGACGGTTATGTAGAACAATATTTATGAAAAAAAAATTGAAAATAAGATTACTGAAGAACACATCATTTATTTCAATGTCTCTAATGACAAGAGGAGAGAGAGAGGGGATTTCTCCACTTATTTTATTCAGCAATCTACTTTGAACAATCCCGCTCAGAACAAGATGTTATTGATCTGAAATAGGAGTTTTACATTAAAGATGTTCAAGATATCTTATAGGAAATTTATGATTGAGGCACCAGAAGTCATGTAAGAAGTGAAAAGGCTACAGATTATCTTTAGAATTTAATTTACAGAGCCTGAATTTTCCACTTCTGTGATTCATGTCTAGGAAAACTGAAATTCACTAAATCCAACGACATAAACTCGATGGAAGCAGTCAAAGAATCATCGAATAAATCCAAAATTGACACGAGATAACCACAACCTCGAGGAAATCAACCATTGAACGATGAAGCAGTAATGAACAATGAAGACAATGCATTTAGTCTACAACCCGTAATATCATGCTCTACTTCCTTCCAAGGTCAGCCGCAATGACGTTCTTTGGGGTTGGAAATGATAAGCATTATCTGCCCCTTTTTCTGTTCCTAAGACGGTTCCTTGGAGGACCCTCTGAATGATCCATCAAATTTAATTTTGATGGGAGTCCACCTAGCAATCCAGGTCAGCAGATGGGTGATATTTTCAAAAACAGCGGTGTTAGACTTCTTTCTCGCTTCTTGAGATCTTTGTAACAAAAAACTCTGTTTTTTTCAAAAATTTGCGCATTTTTGCTTTGCCGAATTATTCGCGAATTATTGGATTCCCGAATTTTTTGTGAATTATTCGCGAATTTTCCGTATTACTCCCGAATTATTTTCTCAGACTTGGCAAAAAAACTACTTATTTTATATATTTTTTAATCAAATTGTTCATTATATTTTGATATTTATTTTTTATTTGTTCCAAATATTTCCTGAATTTTTCCGAACTTGACCTCTGCCGAATTTTTCCGGAATCCCGACTTTGTCACTATGCTTGAGATTTGTAGGAGACTAGGAGTGGCAACTTCGAATCAAGTTGAGATCCTAGGTTTGAGACAGGGTCTTGATCTTTCCAAATCCTGAGAGTTTCCTTCCCTTGATGTTAAGGGAGACTCTATGAATGCTATTAGATGGGTGGGGGGATTGGTTAGTAGTCCTTGCCTCCTTGGAGATATACCTTTATCATCAAAGAGATTCGCCAACTTTGTTGCCTATGTTGAACATCTCATTCACCTGGATTCCTATATTGGAAAATGACTTTGGCAGATTCTTCAGCCAAGGACGGAATTGAGAGGGGCTTATTGATATGAGATTTTGTGCACTAGTAGTCTTGTCTGTATAGCTTGCTTTCTTCTTTCCGTCATTGTAGCTCTTGTTCATGTGGCGATTAAGCCCATGAAGGGTTTCTTGTATTTTCTCTCTTTTCTTCTGGCTCATGGCTGATTGGTATCTTCTTTTTGCATCTTTCCATGAAAAAATTATCCTTGTTATTAATCAACAAAAAAGAAATATATACTCACATTAGAGATTCTTATGTAGCTGATGAGCAAGAAAATACTCAGTTGAAAATTTACCCAATGAGGTATGTAAGATAATTAAAATGCGACATATTGCTCAGTTCAATTGCCTAAAGCAGTATGGATGAAGACCATTGTTAGGAGGAAATTTAATGTATGTCACAGTTACAAAGGTTGAGTCAGAAGGATTCCTAAAGGTAGTTCTGGACGAATGGGTTTGCAGATGTGGTGTGGGCTTCTAAATGGTTGTTTTAATTGGTAGGAAAGGCAAGTGGAAGGTGGTTTTCTAAAGGCTCAAGTAGGGTACTTGCACTAAACATTTCTCTGGTTTGGTACATACCATCAGATGTCAAAAGTTTCAGAATTGAGTTCTATTCCAAACAAGGGAGGATGATCCAATGGATTCCAGGAATCATAACTTCTCATATGGAAGTCCAGTTTAAGTCTTCCAAAAGCTTGTCTCAAGTATCTCTTTGAGTTTTTCAACAAGCAAGAGCTACTTATACAAATGTAAAATTGTGTACTCTCGAATTTCAAAAGTGGTTCAAAGTTGGACACCGATTTGGCATCTAAGAGTTCCCAGAAAACTCCAATTCTTTGCATTTTGACTAGTACTTTTTTTAAATGATTTGGTACTTTCTGCATCACCATTTTGTAAGATATGAATTGAGGTACTTCCCATTTCTATTTCCATTTTGATGTTCTATATAATTTAGGTACTAAAAGAAATAAGATTTAGTGGGAATTACGTGGTTGGGGTTGGCACCTGGCAGGTTATCTGATGTAAGGGAATGATCTAGGCTTCGTAAGAAGTTTATTTTCATCTTTTATGAGAAATCGAATTAGCCCTGACAGTTTAATGTGTGCTCTCTTCATTTCTTTACCCAAAATTTATGTTAGTTTTGAATCCTTATCATCGTGTAGCTTATGTAGAGACAAGTTTTAATTCCAAGTTTGTATATACTTCCTGAGTCCTGACATATCTGGATTGACACCACACCCGACATCTATTTACTAAAACTGTAAAACAAACCTAAAGAATGAAAGAGCCCGGATAGCATCTATGTTTTCTCCAATCAACAATCTCACCATTCTCAACATTCCCAACTCAATTTTCATCATATAAATTATCCCAGAAACAATAGAGAAATCCGAGAAATCAGTTAGCAGTTTGTTTCCTAATTTCCTTTTCTCTCCTAGCTATATCTCCAATTGGTTAGCAATAACTACTAACAATTCAGGAGTTGAGCCACTCGGCCTTGAGATTTTGAATTTTTTTTGTTTACCCTCTGAAATTTTGAATTTTTTTTGTTTAATATACTAGGGTGGAGCCAGGGGGACGGGACTCTAGCCCCCTAAACTTTTAAGAAAAAATATATTCTATATAAACGGACACAAACAAACAAGATAGCCCCCCCCCCCCCCCCCCTAAAAGGATTCGGGGAGTTAGCCCCCTGCAAGAGAATCCTGGCTCCGCCCCTGTAACGATTGATTCCACAAAACTAACCATATAATAAAATTCACTAACCAATCATGAAAAATGAAATAGGTGAAGTAACTTCCATCTAAAATTGGGGAAAAGAAAATAAAGAACACACAGCACCTGAGCCTCTGGGTCATTAAGCATGAGATTTTTAAGAATTGAAGGAAACTCTGCATCAATGCAAGTAGAAGCGGAGATATGGTACAGCTTCAGAACTCCAATTGCTGCTACAGTCCTCACATAACTATTATTATCCTTCAGCCCTAATCCCAACGGACCGACGAGATATTCCACCAAATTCGTCACTCTAAGCGAACACAAACTCCTCAATGCAAGCCCTCGAATCATTGGATCTTCGTCACGGCAATCCTTCTGAAGGAAATTGATCGTTAGAAGCGCCAGATCTGGATTGCCTTTAGCATAATTTCCAACATAGAGATAACACATCTTCTTCAGAACAATGTCGGATGTTGCAGAACACATCACCATCTCGCTAAAGAGAGACGAGACATTGACTCCAATCGTCATGTAAGAAATGACTTTCTTGAAGAGCTCTCTCTTTGAATCATCTGTGCCCTGAGCTCGGCTACCGGCGAGCTGCCGGAGTTGCAATTTCAGATCGGAGACTTCTCCTTTGCTGTTGGATTGAATTTTAAATTTCAGAACGAGATCGAAGAAACAAAAAACGAGGATTGAAACAGCATGAACGGTGATGAAATTAAACTTACCTTGATGGTTGAGATGGAGATTGAGATCTCTGCGACTGTGCTGGAGGAGCCATGGCAGATCGAGCTCAATCAAAACTAGGGTTTCTGGAGCAAGATTAAATGAGGTTTTTACGATTCGATCGTCGTCAAAATAGATGACATAAGAAAAATGATAAATTTAGGGTGGTGGCAACAAGTGTCAGTCCATCTCCCTGATATGGCTAGCTTGATGGCTCGGCTCGGCTCGATCAAGCCGAGCTCAAGCTCGAAAATACGGCTCGATTGGGCTGAACCGGGCTGAGTTTCAAGCTTGAAATGTATTCAAGCCGAGCCCGAGCCAAGGCATTTTGATTCGGCTCGGCTCAATTGAGACTCGAGCTCGGCTCGGCTTGGTTATTATATTAAAAATAAAAAATATTATTTATATATATCATTATTATATATAAAAATATATTTTTTTTATTTAATATTATATTTTAAAATAAATCAAGTTGAGCTTGAGCTTGAATCAATTCGAGCTCAAGCTGAGCTATTTGATTTCGAGCCGAGCTTCGAGCCAATTTTTTGAGCATCATTTCAAGTCAAGCTGATCTCGAGCCTAGATTAAACCCCTTTCAAGCCGAGCCAAGCCGAGTTGGGGCAAGCTCGGCTCGGCTCAGCCCAGCTCGAATACACCCCTAGTTATAGGTAGCAACACACGTGTTGCACCCACACTGTGTCTAGGAAAAAAATTGACTTAGTGCGTCCGGACTAGCACTCCTCTTCCTCTTATTGTCACATGGATCCCACTACTAGCTTACTAGCTTGCCTTCCCTCGTTCATCTTCTTCACTTATTCGACAACAATATCATTTAGCACCTCTTATGATTCAATTTTGTTTCAATATTCACTCAGTGTAAATAGTCATAAGAAATAACATGGCCAAATAATATTCGTATTTTATAAGTCACGAATATTTTTCTTAATCTTTTAGGATCCATTCTACTTATAAGTCTGGCACTTTGTAATTTTTGTCAATGAATAATATGTTGGGTTGCAACTTGCAATTCTTGTGAAACTTTAAATGAGCAAAATGAATTATTTCAAATCTCACAAAAACTGGTAAAACTTGAAATCTCATGATGGTAAGAATTAATCTACTTAAAAACCTTGACAAAGCGACTCAAATTTCCTACCAACTACCATTACAAGTGTAAAGTGTCAAGCTTTATAAGTCTAACCAAAAGGTCCCTTGAGGAATTATGCTAGCTATCATGCTAGCTACTTTAGATGAAAGGTCGTTTAAGTTATATTCCGTAAAAATTCAGTTTAGAAAAAAATTAGGAGGTGTAGAGCATCATCTTTATTTTTTCTTTCATATTTCTCTTTGAATAATAAATAATTTGACAATTAGCAAAATTTGTTGAAGCACTAGTAGCATTGGTAGTTAAAAAAATTGAAGGTAATGACATTATTGTCCATTTTATGGTATAATTGTGTCAGTTGTGATAATGGATGTAGTCATAAAATATTTGGGATGCTACAAAAAAAAAATATATATATATATATATATATACATGTGTGGGATGCGCTTAACACTCCCTCCTAAATTACTTTTTCAATGCAAACATGACAAACAAACTCTAGAGACTCGTACGAATAATAGATTCATGTCCTCTCTTTGCACTAGATGGAAGTGTACGTCATCTCTCTTCCGGAGTATTGTTACGCTGACTCTCCGACAAATGGACCCGCCTTTTCACCAATAGATTTGCATGTATATATAGGTGGCCCCACAAGAGCGGTCATTTCATTTGCTTCCGGAAAATCAACATAGTATCCCCTCATCGCTCTTTCTTAGCTCAATCATGAACTATGTACACATGCTTTAAACCGCAACTAAATAAATTTTATGGCATATGTTAACATTTTAATAAGATCTATATACTATACATATAAGAGCTATAAATGTCTTATACTAATACTATGTCAAAATTAAATATATTAAATGAAAGAAATATATAGCTTAAATACGTACATTCTATTTACTAATGGGTCACACGTGTGATGCACGTGAGAGAGAAGGAAGGAGAGAGAGTGGAAAGAGGGTAGTGAGACCCATATAATGCACTTGTGAGAGACATGAGAAAGTATGAAGGATAGAAAAGAAGGATAATTTTATCAATAGTTATTATAATAGTAGAGATGGAGAAGATATAAGTGTAAGGGTAATTTTGTTATTCTCATTATATAGTAAAGATGATAAGTGTAAGTGCAAATTTGATGTGTAAGGGTGTTTTGTCACCATTTAATGTTTTTAATGGTCCTATTCTCATTATGATATTAGAAGGGTAATTTTGTCATTCTCATATAATAGTAGATAAAATAAGTGTATGGGCAAATTTGATAAGTGTAAGGATAATTTTGTCACTATCGGCAAAATTTTCAATGAACGTTTGTAAAGGCTCTATTCTCATTATAATGGTAGAAGGGTAATTTTATCATTTCTATTATAGTAGTAAAGAAGATAAGTGCAATGGTATTTTTATTACTATTGACAAAATTCAATCAACATTCTACCAGTTTCATTCTCATTATAATAGTAGATACACTAATTTTATATTATTTCATTATAAGAGAATAGTAAACGCATAATATTTTATGATATATTATATTATTCTTAATTTAAGAAAAACATTCTACTTCACCGCATAAAAAAAATAACTCCATCCGTTACTTTGTGTTGCAATACCCGTCCTTAGACTTGATAAATGAGAATGGATGATTTCATGTTCACATTCGATGATGGTGTATGAAAAAAAAAAAAACAACAACTCTTCTTTTAGGCCCTAACCTTGGCCCTTGAGTGCAAGACTTGGGTTTAGCCATTTCTGGCACTCGAAGGGATAGGGACAAACTAGGGCTGGACCTGAAAAGTGAGGGATTTGCTTGGAAAGACCTAAGCCTTGCCATTTGACATCACTTGTCACGATAGGATTGCAGTTTTGTATGGAGGTAACCACATGACAAACTTGAGTAGCCGGTTGGAGTTGACTTGGTCTCCTCATGAGTGTAGAGGATAGCAACTTGGTCTATAAGGAACTACGTGTTAGCCTAAAAGTTACAACCATATATACTCCTAATAATTTTGATGATAACATAATAATGAAATGATCATTTGGTACTAATGTTTCTATGAAATTTATGTAAAATTCAGATTACAAGAACATTAGCCCAACACTCATAGCATGGTATACTCCACATGTTCAAGATGAAGCATCCATATTCAAAATTGAAGTTAAGATCAATCCCAAAGTCCAAGTCGGATCATCAACAACAATAAATATCTTAAAGACCTATTCAAGTTGGAAGATCAAAGATCAAAGTTGAAGACTATCTTTCATGAAGATTCAAAGTAATTTTTATGTATTTGAAAGAGTGTAGGACTTATGTAAAAAATATTCAATAGTTTGGAAAGTTGAAATGTTTAAAGCCTAGATTGACCTCAGGAAGTCATTACTTAATTGCAAATCATTCTAAGGTCCTAGGACATCTTAAAATATTGTTAAAATCATGATAAATGGATACTAAAAGATCTAAGAATTTATTCTCATCATTTTGGTCTTAAAAAGATGAGTTTTCTGTGAAAAACAGAGGACTCGTCGATGAATGAGATAGTGGTCTCAACACTCGTCGATGAGTGGAAAAAACAGTAGCTGAATTACATTTCAGCAACTTTACTCATCGACGACTTGAGAGTGCTCCAGTGCACTGAAGGAATCATGTAACAACTAGTTGTTTAACTGACAAATCTGCATTAAATGAGTTCCCATTGACTATATTGAATCAACAACTCTAGATTGAGTTCATTTATGAATATCAAATAACTCTTGAACAACCATTGATCATTTCTTTAAGTTGTATTCAATTCTCATCAAGTGTTTGTTGAAAACCTAGAAATCTCAAACTTTTTTTGTATGAGCTTTCAACTCTCATTATTTTGAGAGATTTTTAGAGTATTGATTCCAATCTTATTCAGCCCATTAAGGAGCATTTTATCTAAATTCAAATCCAAACACTCACTTGTATTAAAGAAAATCAAGAATCGAGAATTCTTGTCCGAAAAGCCGGATAACTTTGTAAAGTCAAGAGAGAGTGTTCTCTTGCATTGAAGGTAGTAATCCTCACCTGGAAAATGATTGTAAAGATTTGAGCTTCACCCGGAAAGAAGCTCATACGACAGTGGATCGTGTTGAAACCTGTGAACCAGAGAGCTTGAGGTGGGGACGTAGGCTGAAATTGTTGAACCTCGATAACAATTCTTAGTGTTTGTTTTTCTTATCTTTTATCTCTCCTTCATCTTTGCGTTACTAGATTCTATAATCACTTGATAAATTAACTTAATCTTAAATTTCGTAAAAATAGGCTAAGGTAGAATTTTAATTTGCCATTCACCCTAATCACCCCCCCCCCCCCTCTAGGGTCCATTTACTGGGCAACACTACGAGCTTAAGAGCGCTTTTATTTTTTAAAACATTGACCAAACTATCATATTGGTCGTTGAACCGATACCAAAATATGTCACTAATATTTTATTTAGTTTGCATTGGATCTTTGATTTTAGGATTTCTTCTTTGTCATTGCGGTGAATTGGGCCACTCAGGATGCTTCAGGTAGTAGCCAATTTGTTGAGAATGCACAGGTGGTGTGATCACTTACTGGTGAAACATGTATTTTTTTTCTCGAAAAAGTGGAATCAATCTGTATGCACTTTGTCAATATTGTGAACTTCAAATATAAGAAATTAATTTTAACTTCTAGGATATTTGAGCTCTGTAGCGCAAGAATGCCTGTACTCCCCCCTTCTATCAACAATCTCCAACACACTTGGAGTGTTCATGTGGTTTTACCCTTATGATACCCTAGTGGTTACCTTAGGTATGATGTATGTGTTTAGATTCCCTTTTGATCCCCAAAAAAATAAATAAATAAATTACAGCTGCATATCTAGGGGTGATATTGAGCCGAGCCGAGTAGTGGTGTGTTCAAGCTTGTTCGTTAGCTCGGAAATCATGTTCAAGCTTGACTCATTTATTGAATAACCGAGCTCGAGCTTTACTAGCCGAACTCGAGCCGAGCTCGAGTAGTCCATGAGCAACTTGTTTTATTGGATATAGCTACTTATATTAGGTAAAAAATTCACTTTATTATCTAAGCATGGAAGTCACGGTGTTCACTAAAATTTTAGTATAAGATTATAATTATATAAAAGATATTTTAATCATATAAAATACATTATATACTATTAATCTTTACTAGTATATAATATATATACTTTATTTTAATATTTAAATGAAATGAGTATATTTTAAATATTTTAGGAGGTTAATATGTATATATAATTGAACCGAGCTTTTATCGAGTTGAGCAAAGGTGTGTCCAAACTCGGCTCATTTACTAAATGAGTTTGAAAATGGTGTTTTAAAACTCGATTCGCTTACAAAATAAAAGAAGGACAATCGAGTTTTTAACTGAGCCAAGCCCGAGTATTTCACGAACATTTTGTTCATTCACCAACCAGCATATCTCAATACCGGGAGGGTTCCGAAACTTATCCTATACTGCCCCTTTTTTCCCAGCAAGATCAAAGCCCTTGGCTCAAAAGATTTATCATCTAACATCCACTAAATATTTCTCTGCTCCCCCACCAGCAAAATCAAGAGGGTTTCACTCTACCATCAACTTGTTGAGTTCAAGAGCTTATCCTTCACCTTCCCTCACTCAGCCATTAACATTTACATACGAGGTAGAGAGAAAAGAAACCATTAGCTCTGAAGATATGAAGCTTTTCACTCATCTTCCTCGCTTTTACACCCACTTCTCCATGTCAATCCCACCATCTTCTCTCTACACCCATCTCTTCCTTCTCCCCAAAAGAAGACTACCCATCATTTGCTGCACAGTCAAATCAACTCTCTCAACTTCAGAACCCCTTTCAGTTCCTCACTTTTCATCAACACCAGCGATTTCTGAAGATACCCAGATCGAAATTCCCAATAATTTAGCGATTATGGAAGAGACCCAGATCGAAATTCCCAATAGTTTGGAAGAAACCCAGATCGAAATTCCGATTGAAAAGCTGTTTGTTCCACCTGAAACCGACATTTCGTCCAGTACTGTTCCTCTGAGCACAAGGGTGTTGAAGGGTTCGAACATAGTTCTTAGTAAGTACGCGAGGGATGCCCAGATATCGCAGGCAGAGTTTGTGAAGAGCAGTGTGAAGACTGAGGACTGCCCTTCAGATGGATTGCCTGAGTTTGCGCTTGTTGGTCGATCAAATGTAGGAAAGTCGTCACTACTCAATTCTCTCGTTAGGCGAAAAAAGCTTGCCCTTATTTCAAAGAAGCCTGGTTAGTAGACCCATCTCTTTCTTTGGACGTGGTTTCTTCCACCTTTTCTGAGATTGATTGCAGTATCTTGGATGGCCCATTTCTTGGGATTAGTTGGTATAACAGTAGTTAGGCAAACTTGATGGAAAAAGCTAGCAACTAGGTAAATAACTTTTACATGAGTAATAGAAACAATAAGCTTGAATAAAGGGGTTTGATATGGGTGAAGGTGGCTAGAGGGGTACCAAGGTAATTCGTCTTTGTTATCAAATAGACAGGAATAATCACATATTTGTTATCAAATACAGTAGCTGTAGAAGTTTGAAACGTCTTAAGTGTGAATGAAGAGAGGCTAACAGAACGCAAAAAAAAACTCAGAGTTGTTTCACTACTGGTTGTGATTTCAAACAAATTATCACGACATACCGACAACCCTCCCCAAAAACGAACTTCTTTCACTACTGAGATGTTTCACTATTGAGTTCTACATAACTTTTTGGGAGATAGTGGGGAATGGTTTCCTAGCCATTAGTTACGAAAGAACTCTTTGAATCCGGCAGATTTGATAGTGGTCAATTGTACATTTGTAGTGTTGATTCCAAAAAAAGAGGGAGCTATGGATCTCAAGGATTTTTGTCCAATCAGTCTTGTTGGAAGTGTCTACAAAATCATTTCCAAGGTTTTGGCTATAAAACTGAAAGCTGCTATGGGTTCCATCATTTTGCCGGAACAAGGTGCATTTGTGGGGGGTAGGTAGATCCAAGATGACATTTTGATTGCCAATGAATGTATAGATGAACACATCAGGTCAAAAGTGCTCGGAATTATATGTAAAGTTGATTTGGAGAAAACCTATGACCATATGGGAGTTTCTGGATTATGTGTTGGGTCGTATGTGGTTCGGTTTAAAGTGGTGACATTGGATGAGAATGTGCATATCATATGTGTCATTCTCTATCTTCATTAATGGTTGTCCCGCAAGGTATTTTCAAAACTCTAGGAGATTGAGACAAGGGGATCCACTTTCTCAGTTTCTATTTGTAACAGTGTCGGAGGCTTTAAGCCGGATGTTGTCTAGAGTAGATGGCCTTGTGTTTGATGGTTTCTCGATAGGCAAGGATCTCTACCATATTTCGCATCTCCAATTTGTGAACGGTACCCTAATCTTTTGTGGAGCTTCGAGTCAAAATCTGGTATCTCTCAGATGTTTAATTAGATGCTTTGAAATCGTATCAGGGTTGATACTTGAGGGTTAATCTAGCCAAGTCCGAAATCGTGAGTATAGGAGAGGTGTTGGAAGTAGAGCATATAGCAGCTTGTTTAGGGTGCAAGATGGGTATCCTTCTATTAATATATCTTGGCATGCCTCTCGGGGTGGATTTTAAAGCTAAGTTGGTGTGGGCCCCAGTTTTGGAGAGATTTGCCAATAGGTTATCAAGATGAAAATCTTCCCTATTATCAAAAGGAGGAAAATTAACTTTTATCAAAAACACCCTTAGGAGCGTTCCCACATACTTCATGTCCACCTTTACTACCCCCCGATTGGTAGTTCCTTCCCTTGAGAAGATGCAGAGGGAATTCCTCTGAAATTGAAAAGGTGATAGATTTAGGTATCACCTAGTAACTTGGATAGTATCTGTCGCCCAAAGAGAGATGGGGGTTTGAACTTGAAGCCGATAGTTCAAGTGAATAAAGCTTTGTTAAGTAAATTGGTTTGATGATTCGGGGAGGAGAGGGAGAGTTTATGACATTCTATCATTGTGGCCAAGTATGGGGAGGAGTCTTGTTAGATCCGCGGGAGGTCAATAGTTCTTATGGGGTAGGGATGTGGAACGGTATCACGATGGTGCCCAATTTTAGGTTCAAGGTGGTCAGATGTTCGGTTTTGGAAAGATGTATGGTGTGAATCCATAAAATTAAAGGATGACTTTGACAATCTTTTTCTCTTAGCCATTGATAGGAACGCTCTAGTGGAGGACTATTTAGAGTTGCGTGAGGAGGGGGTGGTGTGGTATCTGATTCTGAAGTGAGATTTGAATGATTGGAAAATTGATGATTTGGGTCGTCTCCTTTTGCGTCTAGGATCTTCTTCTCCTATGAGCCGTCAAGGCAGAGATCGTAAAATTTGGTTTAGAGGCAATGATGGTAGATTTTCAGTGAGATCTTTGCTTCAATCATTTGGGTTAGCACCTTATGTGTCATTTCCTCATAAAATTGTGTGGAATCCCGATATTCCTTCCAAAGTATCTTTCTTATTTTGGAATGCGTTTTTGAACAAAATTTTTACTTGTGATCACTTAAAAAATAAAGGGCGGAAGATGATTAACCACTATATCTTGTGCCTTCAAGCGGAAGAGACAGTGGATCACTTGCTTTTGCACTGTCCTATAGTGGGTGTGATCTAGGGGTATTTTCTTTCCCAAGTAGGAGTGAATTAGGTCTTTCCTTATTCCTTCAGAATTTCTTATTTTGTTGGTCTCTAGTTAGTGTGGATAGTGCACAAATGACCATTTTGGCTGGTTATTCCTAGTGGTGCCATTTCGTGGTCGATTTGGAAGGAGATAAACATGAGAGTCTTCGAGGACTCTCCATCTTCTCCTTCTCGGATTTGTTCATGTATCCGATTATTGGTCTTAGAGTGGGTTTCCATTCGGCGAGATGGGGTGGACCTTGGAGTTATTTTGGGGTGATTTGGCTCTGGACTCTTCCATCTTAGGGGGATATTGTCTTGTGTTTTGGTTGTTTCTTTTTTCTTGAGTTTACGTTCTTGTAAACTTTTATTTTTATTTTTTTTCCTTCGTACTTCTCTTTTGATTAATATATCCTCACGATTATCGATAACAAAAAAAAAAACTTTCACTTACATCTCAAAAGCATATGGAGACATTGAAACTTGGCTGGAGAAAGAGAGGGGTTGGAAACAAGAGAATCATGAAGGAAACAACGAGAAGTGATATGCCAAGGAAGAGATGTGTTTCAATTCCATTTTTCTGTCTGACTGAATTAGATATATCCAGGAGTCCGTCCCTATCGAGTTGTTTTCCCTACTCAAATAAATGCATGTGCCAACATTATTTTTAAGTTGTTGAGGAAGTTTTAAACAGCATAGATTTGGTAATTCTTAAACTTAGCAAACCATTTAAAGAGTCAAACTGTCTCCAAATGTTTAGTTACTTGGAGTCAATCCTCCCACAGCTTCATATTTGGAGATTCTTAGCCATCTTGGGGTTGATTTGGATTCAATTTATTGTATTGTGATGTAGCAACAAATACACTTGGGATTGTGTATTCAGTTTGTTTTGTTTTCATTCTGGTCTTACATCATACAACTTACAAAGTAATAATGTGTGCACATTAAGAAACAGATTTATGCATATTTATACTTCATTGGTTTTATTTTTTCAAACGAAAGATAGCTTGATTGTAATTGTTCTCCTTTTGAATGTAATCAGTATTTCTTTGACTCTTTAAGTTTCGTTATATTTAATTCTATGAAATGCTCAGGCTTTGAGTTAACCATTTATTCATTCTTTACTTGCAGGAAAGACACAATGCATCAACCATTTTCGGATAAATGATAGTTGGTTCCTAGTGGATTTACCGGGATATGGGTACAATCTGAAACTCAGTAATACTCATTACTTGGATTACCCTTCTCTGCCATAGGGAGATTTAATCATACTGACATGGAAATCGTAAAAGATAATTTTGAAATTAAGTAAAAGTTGCGACTTGTGAGTTACAACTATGGGAGATCCTTGGATTATTCTGGAGTTGAGCTCCACAAGGTTTTAAATCTCGGTTTCAAGATCAATTTTGGTATGGCCAAAATGGAATCGAGATCCAAAAATTTAAAGTGATCTTCTAAAATTTGTTTAAAACACTAAAATTTTATACATAAAAAAACGTATTAAGTTAATTCAGAAATTTGAAATGGCTCATATTGAAATGAAATCTTCAAAGTTGTACACACAAATTTCAAGCATCTCTAAAGATGAGACTTTCCAAACCTTGCTATCAAATTACCTCCAATGTTGTGTGAAGTTTATTATTAGGTGGGGGACTATCCTTCTGATCTTCCAATCTAGGTAAACCCTGATTGTTAATTACATTTCCTTGTTTTAGGGAGGAACCTCTAATTAAGAAGAAAAAACAAGAGAAGGGAAAATTGACAATAAAAATATATCTTTTTATTGAAAAGGGGTTGCCCAAGCCCCATGTAGGCGCTAAAAGGTTCCTCATTGAGGTCTTTGTATCGAAGAAAAGAGGAGAAGAAAGGGAAGGTGGCCATTTGAGGGGTTCACCTGATGTTCTCCATTGTTGAGGAGCCTTTTTCTTCACTGCTTGCCTTGGCTTTCTATTGAGGGCAGCTCTCGCGTATGAATTCTCTTCGTAGAAGTCTCTGTTTAAGACTCCCCTTTTCTATTCATGAGAGAGTCTGTCCTAGTCTCTCTCTTGATTTTTCCTTTTTGAGGAGACCAAAACGGGGCTAACTCTCCTTAGAGAGGTCATTTGTCCATGGACAGTTGGTTCCCTTATTTGGAGAACCTCTAGGGGCAAAACTCTCATTTCCCAAAGCTTTGTACTCTAGTTTTCCCTTATTATGGGAAAACTGTTGCTTAGTAAATGGACCCGAGGGAGGTGGGGTGTGATTAGGGTCAATGGCACAATAAAATTCTGCCTTGTTCTATTTTGTGGAATTAAAGAATTCAAGGCAATGCAACAAGCAAAAATAAATAGGAATAAGAGATAAAGAGTTATGGAGATACAAACACCAAGAGTTTGTTCACGAGGTTTGACAACTTGTCTACGTCCCTGCCTTTCAGTTTCCCGCTTCAAGGATTCCCACAATTTTACTTGCACAAGCTTCTTCCCGAGTGAAGCTCAAACCTTTACAATCCCTTACAGACTAGGATACCACCTCTTACAATCTCCTTTCTAAGTTGAGATAATAGCCTTCAATGCAAGAGAACACCCTCTCTTGACTTCTCAAAGCTTCCTGGCTTCACAAACAAGAATACGCAGATTCTTGATTTCCTTCAATGTAATGAAGTTGATTAGATTTGAATCCAGTTACAAGCCTCCTTAATGAGCTAGATATGATTAGAATAAAACATCTAAAATCTCTCAAAGGATTGGGAGTTCAAAACTCAAATAGGAGAAATAGGGATTTGTAGGTTTTTTAACGTGTGATTGATGAGAATTGAATGATATGATCAATATGTTTTCAATAGTAGATCAGTTGTTGTTGAATGTTCATAAATAAACTCAATTTATAGAGCTAGGATGAATAGAGCCGTTGGTGGTGCATTTAATGCGGTTATAGCCGTTTAAAAAACTAGTCGTTACATTATTTCCCGCAATCAGACGTCGACGTGAAGGTTTGAGAAATGTTCAGACGTCGATGTTTGGAACACCAGAATTCATCCTGAGCTACTGCCACTACCAAATCTCGACATGTGAAGATGGATCTTCTCAGACGTTAATGTCAGCTCTGTATTTTCACAGACTTCTTAACTTTTAAAGACCTTTATGATGAGATGATTTCATAGGTCTTTGGGCTTCCTATTATCATGTTTTTAGCCAAGCTTTAAGATGTCCTAGGGCCTTGGAATATTATCCAATGAGGTGAAGGCTTCCTAAGGTCAATCTAGGTTTTTGAGCTTTTGAAATTTCCAACCAATTGAGGACTTCTTAAATAAGTCCTAGACTCTTTTAAATAGGAAAATTAAACATTCTTTTAAGTCTTCATTCTTCTAGTTGTGATCTTGAATAATTTCTTTTTTAGCTTCATGATCTGACTTGGATTTTGGGTTGAGATCTTGAATCTTTATTGGATTTTCAACTTTGGGATGATTGGTTTTTCACTTTGAGTTCTTATTGAATTGATCTTGAGTGGTCTTTTAACTTGAATGAGAATTTTGTTATTTTAGCCTTTTGTCTTGATTTCTCTATTCTCCTTGAGTCATGTCTCTGTCTTGAAGGATCATCTTGTTCATGTAGAGTCATTCTTTAATTTGAAATTAACATATATTTTATAGAACAACTAGTACCAAAATGCTCATTGCATTATTGTGTCATAATCAAAATTATTTGGGGTACACAGGATTGTAACCTTTAGGTTAACAAAAACCTCTTATCCCAAAAAGAGGGGAGAAGATAACTCCCCTCACAAATGGGGTGCCAAATGACATCCTATTACTAGGGACTCAAGTCCTCATTCTTCTTTAAATGTGGGGTGCCACTAGGCACCCCATCGTTGGGATTTAAGAGGGGATCCTTATCTCAGGATTCCCTAAAAGCAACAAAGGATCTCTTTTTGGGATTCTATATCATGTGGCAGTCAAATATTGATTGCCAACCAGGATAGGCTCGAGGGGTTTCGTCCATAGGTTGACTAAACCCACAACCAACTTGGGCTGTGGACTAGATTAATTAAGGATTGGCTTAGCCAGTCTGCGGACCATCCTGGCAACCAGGGTCATCCAGGGGCTTTCACCCATGGGCTGACTAAGTCCACAACCAATTTGGTCATTTGGGCTGTGGACTAGGTCTTGTAGGGGGTAGCCAGTCCGCAGGATTTATTCATTAGGGACTGGCCATTAGCCAGTCCGCAAGGTTTTGTTTATTATGTCTGTCCACAAGGGCTAAACCCGAACACGTGTCAGTCCCATTGGGATTGGCATTCAGCATGTCTGCAAGGCATCATTGCCTGCCAGTATTAAATGTTGGCGGGCTGACCTCCATAGTCCATACAACTGCTGTTCAGTTGTAACACTTGCCTTTTGACACGTTTGAAGCTCAATCACCCATTCTTGGGTGGTGGGCAGGTGCATCATGAACATGCGATATGGACAATGAGATTTCACTGCCCACAAAAGTTATCAAACTTTTGTCAAAATTAGAACCTTGGAGCTCCTAAACAGTCCACTTGGTCCTAGGGTTTGAGCCCACCCCTTGGTATGTGCTCCTGTTTCAACATTAATGGATTTTGTGAAGATGATACCAGAAAGAGACCGCAATTTACAACTTTACATGCAATATATGACAATAGGAAGAGATTCTAAGCCTAGCTGATATTATTTTACAACTAATTGCAACAGGTGTTTGGTAATCTGTATCACTTTTCTTTCTGTTAGCTGATGCCAGCAAGTGCCAATTGATACTTTTCTTGATACCCTCATCGTTTGAATTAATCAATTTGTTCTGAATTGCTTCTTGACCCTTAAAGGGAATTTTCTTGCATGAAAATTAGTTCTTCCGTGGGCAGATGATTTGATGAGGTGAAAAAAAGAGAAAATACATTAATTTGTTTAATTTATGCTTACTACCTTGAATCCGCTGCAATCGCTCAATCTGTGTGCAACCTGAACACCAATGATGGTATACTTTACGTAGCTTGTATGTTCCCACCAACGGTTCTAATTTTGCAGAATTTGTATATACACCAAACAGGTATGCAGTTGCGCCTAAGGATCTTCGAACAGATTGGAACAAGTTCACCAAAGACTATTTTCTCAATCGGTCGACGCTAGTCTCTGTATTCCTCCTTATAGATGCTAGCATTCCTGCGAAAAAAATTGATCTTGAGTATGCTAGTTGGCTGGGTCAGAATCAGGTAAAATCTCTTTCCTTTATTAGTAGAAGAAAAAGATACACAGTGGGTAAGTGGCTCCACATCAGATATGCCATCTATGCTATCTCTTAATGGTGTGTTTGGTAACTCTAAATAATTAGAGCTTATTTAAAATTTGAGTTTATTCAGACTTTAAAGCGTTTGATAACAGTAAAGAAATTAGAAGTAGAGGTTTACCTCCAAAATAGTAAAGTAGACAGGGGATCCTTTTTTCTTTAGACCTTTTTATCTCTTACGTGTTTAGATGGTATTTCGTACATTTGCATAAATTTTTTTTGAAACTAACTTTTATTTTTTTAGTTCTTTTAACAAATTCCAAATATACCCTCACCCCTTGTATTTCTCCTTAAATTATAGAAAATTTGTAGAGTTTATATACGATCAAACTCTAAAAAAATATTAGAGCTTATTCTTTAGAGCGTTTTTTTTAGAGCTTATTATAATCGGTGAGAATTTCCAAATGGAAAGTGTTCAGGATTTTGCCAGATTTTCATTATCCCATCAGTTCTTATTTCATTTCTCCTTTTCGTTGTCCATGGATCCATCAGTAGTCATGTTTCTTCAGCTGTTCCGATCACTGAGGAATTTACCGTGGTTGTATTTCCTCTTCTTCAACAAATCTATACCTTCTCCACTTATGGTGGGTTTGAGGAAAAGATGTAGTTAGACTAATTAATATTTCTTCTTTCAGATTCCCATGACATTAATCTTCACGAAATGTGACAAGCGGAAAAAGAAAAAGAACGGAGGGAAAAGGCCTGAAGAGAATGTGGAAGATTTCCAGGAGTTGATACGTGAGTTCTTTCAGGCAGCGCCACCATGGATCATGACCAGCAGTGTTACCAATCAAGGCCGAGATGAGATCTTACTGCACATGGCTCAGTTACGGAACTATTGGCTCAAGCACTAGGGGTATGCAGAGCAACACCTGCCTCTCACATATTAGGTTTGTCCCCTCAAAACCTTTATCCTCTCAGTTTTGAAACAGCACCAACAGATCCCCTTGCAGCTCAAGTAGGAGTGGCACACCCACTGTGTTAGAATGTAACAGATTGTCATGCACAAACCAACCTTACCTGATAAGAAAGAAGAAAAAGAAAAAGGGAAATAATGAAATGCATGAGAAACCAGTTGAAAGGGTGGAATGTGAGAATAGGCATTGTTATCTATAATGGTGAAAATACTGTTCACCATGTCGGCGACTTCAGCCTTGTCAGTTTATTTCATTTATCCAGCATAACTCTGTTAATTTCCCCATTTCTGTCAATTATACATATTGATATGAGGTCAGGGAAAAAGGGTGTGGTCCATTCCGTCATCCGCTCAAAGGATATGTAGTGTTGGATATCCAAGAACTCCCTGATTCGGATTCCCCAATCAATATGTATGTCATTCTATAATCATTTTTGTTACTCCCTTTTTAAGTTTCTTGCTGGCTAATCGAAAATAGAAAGCCGCTAGGTCAGAAATTCAGGCTCTCTTGGTAGGCAAAGAAGTTTCATTCGGGGTGTGTTCGTTTGGTGAGAAAGTGAAGGAAAGTAAAAGAAAAGTGAATTTTCTTGCATTTTTCTTGTGTTAAAACATACTTTTCTTTTCTTACACTTTCTCAAAAGTGACAAATTTTCTCCTAAAAACTTCATTCATCTTTTGATGATGGTTGTTTTGAAAGAAAATTTAAGTTTATTTTCTTTTTTTTTTAATCCATTTTCTCGCCAATCGAACACACCCTTGGGTACGAAATAAAAAATGTTAGTGCTATCAGGGGTGTCGATGGGTTGGGCTGGGCTGGGCTTGGACTTGTATTTTTGTGAATAATTTAATAAGTCGAACCTGACTTATGACTTGATTGTAGGCCGTTTATAAGTGGTTTTTTAAGCCCAAATTTAGCCTGTTGACACTATACACTATGAATATGAAAGAGAAGTTAGGCCCTCATTCACGAATAACATGGTCGACCAACCTTATATTGGTATGCATCTCCCGTGCTAATTAGATCTCACTGGGTTGAGACCTTGCCTCAAAACAGACCGCTGACTGCATAAGTAGAAGAACAGAAAAACCTAGGGTTTTGAAATATCAAGCATGATATTTCATTTTATGTTCTGCTTGTAAAATTTTACCCCAACAATTTATACACGGAAGATAATATGGTAAGTTGCTTTCTATTTTTTGAAGAACAATAATTCCCTCCTCCTGGGGTCCCATGAGTAGGGCGTCTTGCCCTTTTTTTTTTTCCATCTAGTATCCCTTTTAACTGTGGTTAGCGCCCTTTAGTTTTGGTTAATATTTTTAACCATAATAAATAAATAAAATTAAAGGTTACAAATATGAAAATCCTATGGGTTAGTAAATCTTAACCATAGTTACATGTTGCGAGAAAAAAAGGGGCTCTCCTTGCGGGGTGTCACGAAGAGGAGATTTTTTTTCCTTATTTGATTTCGTGTTGCGTGGTCTTTAACTCTTGCACTGCAAGTCACTCCTATCCTAGTAGCATTAGTATGGCCTTACAGATCTCTTGAGTGGATCCATTTGATGTTAGTTACTGACCCCTTCAGAAGTTTGTTTACAAACATGCTAAAGGTTAGAGTACTCAGTCCTTTTTTTTTTTTTTTCTGTTTTTTCTTTTTTCAAGGGAGATCAAATCACAGCCCATCACGATTGAACTGGGAGAGGTCATCGCACCAATAGGTCAACACATGTCCTTGTTAACCCTTATTAACTGTGGTTAAAATTCATTAGCTCTTAGGGTTCAACAATATTTTTTTGAAAAATATTCAACTCTGGGTAAGAACTTTTAACCCTTTGGGTTAATATATTTTTTTTTTCTAAAAACAAAATTTGAAATCCTAATGGTTAGTGAATCTTAATCACAGTTAGCAAGAACATTAGGGATTGCTCAAGAAGCAGCACGGACTCATTTGTACTTGTTAGCAAGAAAGTGAGCAGCCCTGTTTGGCTCTCCATGAGCGATTGAGCTAAAACCAAGTTAGGGCCTGTCATGGAGGTTGTGTGGTGTGCTTGCCAAAACCATGCCTCAGGATCCGGAGGTCTTGAGTTCAATTCCGTTCCCCTGTTGGCCACCCTCAGGGATTTATCCTGTGTGTGAGGTTAGGGGGGTCTGCAAGTACCGCGGAGAGGAGGTTATTGAAAACTTCCCAAGGCAAAAGAATCTGAATGAGATGAATATTGAAGACCCCAAGCCAAGACCACAGTTAGAACTTACATCCATGAAAATGAATATCACATTATAATAACTATTTCAATTCAGAAAGCCAAAAAAAAAAAGGGTATGGCACTAACATTTTAAGCTGGGATCAGCCCCTGAACCTAATAGCTTTGCTGCACAAAAAGAAACCTTGCTTATGGCTTTTACCTAACACCTGATCTAAAGCTCTCAATTGAGAAGTAAGATCAGAAATCTTAGATAATATATTAACCAAACTCCTGATTCGTTAAGTGGGGCCTACATGAAATACTTCAGTCGTCAGTCCCTCACTTCTCAATTTCCAGTAAAAACATCTGTACTACACCAAGAGCTCGAATCGAGTTTGTTTACTAAAGCTCAAGCTCGAGCTCGTTTATTTAATAAACAAGACAAGCTTAAGCTTGATTAATTAATATAAACAAGCTTGAACACATCACCACTCAGCTTGATAACACCCCTAGCCACATGTGAAAGCATTGACATGCACATGAGAGACTAGTATTTTACTATTTGAAGAATTTTCCAATACCGACTCCCAGTGAAATACATCTCCCAAATTTCCTATGGTCTTCCCAAAATTCCTATAGTGAAGTGTCTGAAGACACTCTTATAAATGAGTAAAATCAAGCCAACCTGAGAGTACATATGCTTCTCCATTTCAAATTGCCCTAACCAACAATTCCAAATCTATATATGAAGAGCTCATAGACATCTATGTAACCCCATTATATAACAAGAAAAGAGTAGAGCAGAAAAGCAATTGGCATATTTGCCACAGATTTCAAACCCACAAAAAACTCTACCTAAAGGTCCAATATATTTCTTCAGACAAAATCCATATCAGACTTGGACAGTATTAATTCTTCCAATCATCCCCATCAAATATCAACAATTTACACCAACTCTTCCCCTCAACAAAAAACAGGCACTGGAAAAATAGAGGAACCACTTTACTCCATATATACCTCAACTGTATCAGAGCTATAACAAGGCAAATACCTAAGAAGGGAGGCTTATCAACCTTTAATTACACAGACCACAACAGGAGCTGACATTGACAAACATACATCACATTTCTAGGTCCACAATAGCATCATTAATTGAAATAAAACATTTTGCCCATCCATTAATCACTAAATTCAGAATCACTTTAGGTTTTAGTAACATATAGCTATCGATAATGGCTCCTAACCCATGGATTGGTCATGCAGAATTCTGTTGACAACAATATTTTCACCAACGTATCACAAACTTCGTTCTGAACTTTGTAATCTTCTAACTTTGACATGTTCCTCCAAAGCCACAGAAAATGAGAAACCACGAAGTTTGATGACCAACCAGGCAACCACATTTAGGAATAAAGTACACAATTCTCAAAGCAACAGTTAATGTTATCATTTGCAGAAAAAAAATGATAATCTCACACCCTCCACCTCCCAATCCAGAGCATTGGATTCAGGGTAACAGTTACCATATGAATCTCAGCCACCAACAAACATAAACATGTCAATGGCAACTTGACTGGTCACAAGAAAATTTAAAATGTCATGCAATGATGTAGTGAAGCCACTTGTATCAGTATCCTCCAAAAGTGCACTGAGTAGGTCAAGTCGGGCGTTACTCATAAAAAGTTCAAACTCCAGGAGCCAGTAAAGCAGTTGCACAAGCTAAACCATAATTAACAATACTGGTATTACAAAACCTTGTGATTTGTAACCGGTGTACTAAAAGTGTTCAGGAGACGCCTAGGCAATTGGGGGTTTGAGCAATGCTACATCCACTTTCCGGTTGTTCACTCTCCGGTTGTCTTTCCTAATTTTAAACAAAAAGACAAAATAAAAGTGATGGGACCCACAAAAAAGTGTCATACCATTTTGTCTTGTATAAAAATAGGGGAGAATGGACAACCGGAAAGTGGACATAGCATTGCTATTGGAGGTTTATTAGGCAAGGCGTCGCCCAGATGACCAAAATTTACTTTTCTTGTGTGAAAAGTATAAAAATTGTTTGACTGCCACACTAGATCATGATTAGGTGATAGGGGTCCTGACTAGGTTAGGGAGTGACCTAGGCAAGGGCGGAGCCAAGATTTGATTGTAGGTGGGGCAAGCAATGGTTGATGGAAAATGTTAATAATTGTTCATGAATTTGTGGAGAATGATTAGGCATGTATGAAATATTTTGGGTTTAGGGATGGGGGATTTGGGGGCATAGCTCCCGATTTTTGTTTTTTTTTAGAACTAAGTTCGTGGGCCGTTTCGTACATTTCTTACGGATATTGTTTCTCATTGTTTATGGGGGCAACTGTCCCCTTGCTCTATGGCTATAACCAGGTAAATAATTAAATAACATACTAAAAAAATATTGTCCTCAAAAGTTCAAGGCCCCCTTGCCCAATGACTATGCCCTATTAAATATATAGTATAATTTTTTTTTCAAAAGTTCGAAGCATCAGTCCACCCCTTATTCCATGACTATGGCCTATTATAATTAAAAAAATATAGTATAAAGTATAAACTATAGAAGATATTAAAGTTCAAGGGACAGCTGCCCTCCATATCCTATGATATGCCATGTAATGTTTTTTTTTGCTTGCTTTATTTTGCCCTCCCATGCCTTCTGGCTCTGCTTCTTGGCCTAGGCACTGCCTAAGCTACATTTTGACCACACTGCTTGTAACATAGACCAATACATTCAGTACTAAAAGCCTATCTCAACTATATTAAAAAGGAACAAAGAACCATTCAGCGCATTCAATGAAGAAGACAGTAAACCGCCATCTACCAGAAAACTGCAGCATCTGATTGTTTTTTTTAGCCACATTAGTTTGGCACACATCAACATTGCAAGTAAATATTCAACAAAAACATGAATTGGTCTACCAGTATCTAAGCAATTCAATCCATGATACACGACCATGAAAACCTTATATTTTCATTAAAGCATCAGGTTAACAAATTTAATACTCATTCATCCATTCATCTCCAAAACAGTAATCTAGGGATTAAAGAGAAGTAACACTCATCAAACAATTATCCAAAACTGGTTCCCCCAATTCTCACTACAATTAAACTAAAGCAGACTACCAAAATTACTCACGAAGTGCCCTTCTACACCTTAAGACGATGATGCAGCTCCCTTGTTCCTTGGAGCTGCTTGAGTACCTGAATCAAACAAAGATATAACAGATAAATCAATCAAAACAAAATCATACCTGTTGATAAAACAACCAAATCAGAAAACTACATATATATATATATATATCCCATAAGAATCAAAGAAAGGATGGCTGAAATGTTTCACCTTCTCTGAAATTACTCTTGAATCTGCGCGCGACATGACGCATGTACCTCATCCGACCAGTTCCGGTGGTCTTCCTCCGGATCGCCTTCACACTCCAGTTATCTGAAATCAAACTCAAAAACATAAAAATCTCTAAAAAATTGACAGAAAAAATAAGAAAATCTCAACAAAATCAGATCAAAGAGCATAATCATCAGCAAAAAACACAAAAAAAAGAAAACGATTCGAATAGAAAATCAAACAGCTTACACTTTCGGATCCGGCTCGCAGGATAGCCACAAGCAGCACATCTGCTCTTCTGAAGATGAAAACTGCGACGTCCACACCTCACACAGAGCGTGTGAGTCTTGTTCCTTCTCTTACCGAAGCTCCCTGTTCCTTTTCCCTGTTCGAACCAAATCAAAATTTAGGGTTTTCAGAAGAAAACTATGAATTTTCTTACAGATCTGAAACACGAGATCGATGGAATTATAAAAGAAATAGAGAACCTTACCATCTTCCAAGTTGAGAAAACCCAAAAACTGGTTTGGAGCTCAGACTTAGGCCGTCTTTAGGGTTTTAGGGACGAAGAAGAGGAACGAAGCATGTATCTATTTAGTTGCCAAATTACTAAAATACCCAGATTTTCAACAATTTGACTGATTTACCCCTTAGTCCCTCACTTTTTCCGTAATATTTGAGTCGGGCTAGGTCGATAAACAGCACTCTGAGCCCGGCCCGTTTTGGACGATTGGGCCACAAAGCAGCTCAAAACTATACTTTTTAATTCAGGGTCCCTAACTTAAGTATTGAAACTTTTATCAAGGAAAAATAATCCGGATATATTGCATCTTGACCCCTTAAAACATACCACATGTCCTCTTTTAACTCCCTTTAATTATGGTTAAGATTCACCAACCCTTTTTATTTTTTTTTGGCGGATTCACTAACCCTTTAGGTTAAAGAGAATCTAACCTTAGTTTTCAGAAATCAAATTTAACCATAAGGGTTAAAACTTCTTAACTAGAGTTCAAGAACAGTTATAGGGGCTTTGTGAGGGGCGAGATGCAAAATTTTGCTCCTCAGATTATTCCTCTTTACCAAATTGTCGATTTAATGGCTTTGGTTGTCAAAATAAAGTCAATAAATCTAGTGACTATCATTGTAAGAAAGTAAAAATAAATAAATCAAAGTTATAAAAATCTTGAAGACATGAACCACTCCAGAAATTGTTTGAAATTTCACAAAATTTTGACTTGCTCATCGAAATGGAAACTACAAATATATCAGATGACATGATTTCATACGAAATTCTAACAATTTAGCTTAAATAATTCTATTTTCCCCCAATTTTGATTAAATTTAAATATAGCAAATATTTATATTTCACATTTTTTTTATTTCAAGATTTTATTTTTAAAATCTTATTTCATTTTTATACCAATTATACTTAATTTAATATTATTCATATAATATAATTAGTATAAATTATTATACTTGTAATAATTTTAAAACTATCTTTATATTATACTTACTAATTATAAACTATAAAGTATATTATAAATTATATATTTAATTTAATTAGTATCTCAAAAGTATGACATGGCAGAGTATTTCAGGCATTGCATAAAAATATTTATACAACAAAAGTACTCTTTCTTTTACGTTTAAAATTTCCAAATTATCCTTGTAATAAGGTATATTTTGGAGAGTTTCATTTATCTCTTGAACTATGTTCTTGTTTATAGTAAATTAGTATTAATTCAAAATTTGGGATTCTCTCAAGGCTTATAACTAGTGGTGTTAAAGGAAAATTTGGGCCTCAAAACCCTCTTGTAAATGGCTCGGGACTGGCTGAGCCTATTGAAAATTCATGCAAATCTTAGAACCAAATCTGGCTCATAACTTATAACAGGTCTAAACAATAGCTGAGTTTCCCGGTGAATTAACGAGTTATTGCACTTTTGTACAAAGAGGACGGAGGTAAAACCGTAAAAACAACATTGATGCTAATTAGGATTAAAAAAAAGAAGTAGGGTTGTATTTTAGAGTTAAGCCAAGCTTGGCCCAGATTGGCTCGGCTTGAAAGGTTTTCATCTAAGCTCAAGCTCGGCTTAATCAGTTCAGTTGAATAATGTTTACTTGGCTTGAGCTCATATTGATTAAGCTCTTAATTTATTAAAAAATATTTTAATTAAAAATAATAATATTTTAATTATATATATATATATATATATGAGCAATGTTATGTCCACTTTCCAGTCCACTCTCCCCTACTTTTATACAAGAAAACAAAATAATATGACACTTTTTTGTAAGTCCCATTACTTTTGTTTTGTCTTTTTGTTTACCATTAGTAGTGACAATCAGAAAGTGGACGACGATCGAATAGTGGAGGTAGCATTGCTCTCTCTCTCTATATATATATATACATACTATTTTTCTTATATAATATTCAATTTGAGCTTCGAGCCAACCTGGGTCGGGCCGAATTAAACAGGTCTTGGCTCAAGCTCAACTTGAACACATTTTCAAGCTTAAAAATTCAGCTCGACTTGACTCAATTGAGCCAAGTTTTTGAGCTCAAGCTTAGCTTGATCGAGCCGAGCCTCAAGCTACCTCAGCTTGAATACACCCCTAAAAAAAAGGAACCAAATCCTCTACAGTTATATGACCCTGAGTTCGCCATGTGTCCTTTTTGACACTCCTTAACTGTGGTTAAGATTCATCTACACTTAGGGTTCACCCGTCATCTTTGGGTTTTTTTTTTAAATATTTGATATTAAAAAATAATATTAAAATTTTTTAAATATTTAAAACAAAAAGCAAGGATGAGTGAGTGAATCTTGACCACAATAAAAGGGTTTCGAGAAGTATAACCGGATTCCCCGACAGAGGATTTGGTTCCTAAAAAAGTAAATAACAGATTCCGGGTCTAACTGTGACAACTCGGCCAGGGACTACCGAGTAATTTTGAGATCGTTTTGAAGTCTCAACTCCCCAGGCAATAGCTGTTATCTAGGAGAATTAGTTTGGATAAATACAATTTTACTAATTTGATAAGTGCTAGACCTTCTAATCTCCTGCAATCCCTTCGGTTATGGAAAATACCATTGTCATCACATTTTCAATCACAAGATCTTAAAAGGAGGAATTGAGATAGAATTTAATTTTTCCTGTTTTTAGTTTCCTACTAACTGGGTCTGGGTCTGAGTTTTGGAGGAAGAACTGTTCTAAAGATTGAGAGAAAAGCCGAGCAATGGCGATAGTGGGTGGCGGTAGAGAAGCCATGGAACTTGAATCTCAAGAACACAAGGTAGATGCAGGTGCTTCCACCCATCGCAAGGCGAAACTGAATAAGCATGTTCTTGGGGGTGCTATTTTGGCTTCCACCAATTCAATTCTGCTGGGTTATGGTGAGTTTAAGCATTTTCTCTCATGTAGATCTTGTTTATTAATCTCCATAAGTGAGTTGAAAATCAAATGTATGCATCAAGACCCACAAATTAAATTCTGAAACCTCCCATTCAGTCTATTGAATCTCCCAGATCTTGTTGCATGGAAACACATTCTAAAAAAATATAAAAAATAATAAGTTTTTTTATTTGTTTTTATTGGAAGATATCATTTAGTGTTACCATTGGGGATTGGAGTTCTTGCTACTCATCACCTAGAGGAATGGATCCCGAAATCTCTCATTAAATAACAAGTTTTTTTTTTGCTGGAAGATATCATTTAGTGGTTATCATTGGGGATTGGAGTTCTTGCTACTCATCATCCGGAGGAATGGATCTCGAGATCTCTCTAATGAGAGAGGCCATATGCCTCCAAATAAAAAGGTTTTGGAATGTATGTGGTTGTAGATCGTCGTGATTGTGTCTTGTATTATGTAGTCTGTAACACCTAAATTTTTATAGGGTTATCATTGTGTCCCCATCCAACGAGGGGTTGGGCTAGTCGCCAAGACTATACGTCAAGAACTAGAGGTCTCGAGTTCGAGTCCCTTCCCCTTGTTGGCCACCCTTTAGGATATATCCTGGCATCTGCACGACTCGAGGGACTTAGTCATGTGCTCTAAGAGGCCCGGATACCTTCGTTCCCAAAAAAATAATAAAAAATGTAGGGTTACGAAAATGGAAATTTCGTAATTCTAAACCATTTTTTTAGGATGTTATGACTAGGTTTTCTTTGAAATTGAGAGCATTGTAATACAATTTTTTTTTAAAAAATTAGTGAAAAGATCTCTCTATGGTGTCGAACCATGTATATCTGTGTGAATTTTTACTGTTTGTTTCTATTTTTTGTTACTTTTTCTTTGTTTTGGTTAACTCAACTACACCACAAGGCGATGGCTGAAGGCAAGACAGGAAACAAACACCCCAAACACTCTCACACACACACTTTTTTGTTACTTTTTCTACATACAGATATTGGGGTGATGAGTGGTGCAGTGCTCTACATTAAGGACGATCTCAAGATCAGCTCAACCCAAGTGGAAATCTTGGTTGGTTCGCTAAATGTATGTTCTTTGATCGGGTCATTAGCCTCTGGTAAGACCTCTGATTGGATTGGTAGAAGATACACCATTGTCCTAGCGGCGGCGACGTTCTTTGTAGGGGCACTTCTGATGGGTTTTGCACCTTCCTATCCATTCTTGATGGCCGGAAGGGTGGTGGCTGGGATCGGTGTAGGTTACTCCCTCATGATCGCTCCCGTTTACGTTGCAGAAATCTCGCCTACCGCCAGTAGAGGCCTCCTTACTTCCCTTCCTGAATTCTTTATAACGGCAGGAATTCTACTTGGCTACATCCTCAACTACTCTTTCGCGGGCTTACCGGATAATATTAACTGGAGGGTGATGCTTGGAGTTGCGGCCCTCCCGGCCATTGGCATTGTAATATGTGTGATGGCAATGCCTGAATCGCCTCGGTGGTTAGTCATGAAAGGTCGGTTGGAGGAAGCAAAAAAGGTACTTTTATAATTGTGCCTTGTATTCTGGTTGATTGTCAGTTTGGTTAGTCATGAAAGGTCAGTCGGAGGAAGCAATGGGCCTGTCCCAGTGGTTGTGTCTTCCTTTGGGAAGGTGTGACTCGTGTTCAAGTATTGGTGTGACCGTTGAGTGCTAACCCCTAACCTAGATAGATAAATGATTAGAGTCTACCAAAAACAAGATGGAGGAGAGAAGGTACTTTTATGATTGTACCTTGTATTCTGATTGATTGTCAGTTTGGAAGCTCGAGATGAACAATGGGTTATGATTAATATTTTTTCGTTACTCAAAAAATGAGAGCTAGAGAATTGTAATCCGTTTTTCACAACAAAAAAAAAGTGAAAATTTTCATTTTTCACAAAAAAAAATAGTTAGCTTTTCTTTTTTTACAAAAAATTAGTGAAAGATCTGGTCGTGGATGTAGGCACATTGTCGAACAATGTAAATTTGTGTTTAAAACTCTGTTACATTTGTTTTTTATTCTATTTTTTTGGTTAATTTTTCCATAGGTACTGATCAGCACATCAAATGGAGAAGAAGAAGCGGAAATGAGACTTGAAGAAATAACAAAGGCTTTTACGGGTGTAGTAGTCAGTCCTAGTGCCAGCCCCAGCTCAGTTCCCAAATCTACTAAAGACTGGCATGGACAAGGTGTGTGGAAGGAACTACTACGGCCATCCCGGCCGCTTCGCCGGATTCTTATAGCGGCAATTGGTATTAACTTCTTCATGCAAGCATCAGGCAATGATGCAGTTGTCTATTACACGCCGGAAGTGTTCAAGGCAGCCGGAATTCACAAAAGAAACCAACTTGTGGGTGTTACGATCATCATGGGCCTTGCAAAGACTTCTTTCGTATTGATATCAGCTTTATTCTTGGATCGGTTTGGGAGGAGGCCCATGTTGCTATTGGGTTCAATTGGCATGACCATTTCTTTACTTGGGTTGGGCTTGGGCTCAAAATTTCTTGAGAATTCTGCTAGCAAACCTGCATGGGCTATTGGATTGTGTGTTGTGGCTGTGTGCGCCGATGTTTCATTCTTTTCAATTGGGCTTGGGCCCATTACATGGGTATACACCTCAGAAATTTTCCCGATAAGACTACGAGCCCAGGGCTCAGCCCTAGCTGTATCGGTGAACCGGTTGGTCAGTGGCACTGTGGCTATGACCTTTCTTACAATCTCGGCGAAGATTTCTTTTGGTGGAATGTTTTTTGTTCTTGCAGGAATAATGGCGTTAGGTACTACTTTCTTCTTCTTTTTCTTGCCCGAGACGAAAGGCAAGAGCTTGGAAGAGATTGACGCCATCTTTGCGGACAAAGAAACGGGTAACAATGGCATCCAAAGGGACAAAGAAGCGGGTAACGATAGCATCGATACCAATGGTATCGAAAGGGAAATGACTGAAAGATAGTTTGTTTAAGCTATTAATATGTGTTTAAATTCTAGTGATAGTTTCGCAGAAGAGAAATGATTGAAAGTTAATTATTTTGTTTAAGCTGTTGGTATCTGTTTTAATTCTGTAGATAATTTCACATTTCAAAGCAATTTTCTTACTACGTTTGTGGGTTTATTTATGGTGAATGTTAGGACTAGGTGTGCATGGACTGGGCTTGGGACGGCATCCTTGGTCAGCGTAGTTATAGCCCTGTTTCTGAGGACCTAAGCCCAGTTCTCACCAGCCAATGTACGGTTTCTGGATTGGGCCTAAGCTTAAATTCCTATAGAAGGCACAGTACAAGTCTTTGGTGTGGATCAGTGGCATTTGGATTGGTCCTAAGCCTAAAGATTGGAAGCAAACATATATCCTTTATAGACAACAAGGCAAAACAATATAACAACTTTTTGTTGGGTCATCACTTTTTATTTGTCTTCTTCTCTCCAAAAAAAGGGAATTGGATGAGAAAGAAAATGGACCTATCATTACTCAAATCTTTTTATATAAGAATTAGTCTAAGTGTACTCTCAAAGCGTGCTTCAAAATCACCTACTGCTTCATTGTCTGGTGGCGAGAGAAGTTTGGTCTTATTTTCTTGCTCATCTAGATATCCCTTGGATCTTCCCCGACTCTTTTCGGAACTTCTTATCTTGTTAGTTGTCGGTGACAGTTATGTCGCTAGCGGGGTCAGTGTGACATCTCTTCCCGGGGGTGATTGCTTGGTCACTTTAGAAGGAGAGAAACATGAGAGTAATCGAGGACTCTTTCATGACAATCCATCGGATCCAGGCTCGGGCGCATTACCTAGTTTCAACCTGCGGTGCTACTGGGGGACCTAATGGGGATCCATGGGGGAACACGTTTTTACTATAACATTCTATTAGCTATTGTATCACTCTGCTTTCTATTGTGTTTTGTTTTTCTCTTCCCTTGGTTTATTATTGGTGAACCTTGTGATGTAGATTCTCATCTTCTTTATATACATACCACTGCTATTAAATGGTCAGGATTAGAGCTAACGTGACATTAAAAAGATAAAATAAGTCAAGCCAAATCCTAACCCTTTACATACGTTTAGGATTAGGGAGTATATTTAGAAAAATGGGCCTCGTATTCAAGTCTAGTTTGATCACTTAACCCATTTATAATCTGGATTGACTACAAGGAGGGGGGGGGTTTAACTGTAGCAACTTAGATTTTAGAAATGCTAGGTCAATCTTCCAAAGACACAAGGTGCAGGCAACAAGTGTCAAATAATCTCCCAAGGTTACACCACCATGTGTTGCACCCACTCTGTATCTTTGAAACAAAATTGACTTAATGCATCTCGATGCTCCTCTTTAGATTTTGAAGGAGTACAATACTATTTCCTGTATGGAAATAATCCCCTCTTCGGCCCTAGGAGGGGATTTACCGTTTGACCCTTTTTTTTTTTTACCACATGCCCCTTTTTTAAATCCTTATAACAATGGTAAAGATTCATTAACTCTAAGAATTAAAGCATTTAACCTTTAAATTTTAGAAGAAAACAAACTAACTACAAAGGTTAAAACTTGTTCTAGTTCAAATGTGTTTTGTGATGGGGAGGAGGAATAGTCTCCTCCCTGGCCCGAGGAGGGGAGTATTGCTCTTCCTATATATTATATGAGAGCAATAGTCTACTCCTTGTATGAGGAGCGGACTTTTGCTCCTAGCCCCTCAAAAAGCCTCTTTAACTACCTTAAACTTTGGTGAAGAAGTTTTAATAATTGTGGTTAAATTTTTTTAAAAACATTTTCTAAAAACCAAGATTAGATGCTTGAACCCTAAGGGTGAGTGAATCATTTATTTTTATTTTTTTATGATTAGGGTGAGTGAATCTTAACCACAATTAAATGGAGTTAAAATGAGACATGTGACCAAAAATAAAGGGGGACAAGATACCTCCTTCGCTGCACCAATGAGGAGGTGAATATTTTCTATTATACAACACAGGGATAATGCATGTGCAAAAATAATTATACAATATATACAAAATTTATTATTTTCTTTCTACATAGTAGTATTGTATGATATTATATATGGAATTAAGAGAAAAACCTAATTTAGAGAAGTAACTAGGTAAATGTATCTTCCAACTCCCCCCTAAAACAATAAAAAAATATAATGATAACTCATATTACCAAAAGCCATAAGCCTCCATAGGGGAAGAACCAGTTGGAGGGCCAAAATCCAAAAACAAACTAAGATTCTCTTTCATTTTGTAGAGCTCCTCATCACAACAATGGCATCAAGCAAGCAAAAGTTGGTGAGGAGATGTATCTCGTCTAATGGGTTCTTGTTGTCTCACCTGAACTTGAAAAGTTGAATCCAACGAACTAAAATTGTCTCCTTGTTTTGGGTGAGGGGCTAGAGGAAAGGGAATGAGATGCGCTCATCCATGCTTTTGTGTGTTGGAAGCTTTCTAGATTATCCGTATCCGACTCGGACTTTGTTTGCTTGGATAATTATCCGAATAGGTATCCAAGTGGGCGGCTATGCACTCATCCCATGAGTTTGTGTGTTGTTGGAAGCTTTCTACGGGTTGGATTAGGGGTGTCAACAGATACAAACATTATTCGTACCCAATTCATATTTGAATTTGCTTCCTTGAAATATTGTTTGAATAGGTATCCAAAGCGAATTCGAAGAACAATCTTACTATACACAAATTTGAATTTGACATATCTAATTCAATGAATATTCGAATCGATTATATAATATATTATCATATATTTACACAATAAATTATACTATAAAAATAATCTTACTATGTATTTAAAAAAAATTTAAGTCATGAAATTATTATTTTTATTATAAATGATGGTAAAATATTAAATTGTTATTTTAAATAAAATTCTATTTTTGGGTTTTCCCCTTTCCTTTAAGTTTTCTAAAAAGTAATTGAATAATTTAGATATTATTTCAATTTAAATATTTTTTAGTTTGGTGATCCAAATTTAAATATTTTAATCAAAGTCAGATATGAATGCCCTATTTCACTATCTATGAGATATTTAATCGAATTTGGATAGTTGAATGGGTAATCATAACTAATTTGAATATACCACTATTCACTTTGAATCCCCTCTGTGCTCTACTCATCCTCAAATATAAACCAAAAAGAAATTATTTTCCCCGCAATGTATAACATGTCTCTTCAAGAAATTCAAATATTCTCTTTTGGATTACTTTTTTTTATTTAGGGGAACAATAGCATGCCTTTGGCCTAGAGAGTTGGGATCATAGTCAATCTCGATTGAACTCTCCCCAAGTTTGATCGCACCCACTAGGCCAACATTTGTCCCTTTTAACCTCCATTAATCGTGGTTAAGATTTACTAACTCCTAAGGTTCAATAATCTAGCTTTAGTTTTTAGAAAAATAAAAAATAAAAAAATAACCTTAGGAATTATAATTTCTTAACTAGGGTTAAAAGGGTGATCTGTGAATGTAAATCTCAATTGGACTAGATCCCACACAATCCCAGAAGAAGAAAGTACGGGCTTGGGCCTGATAGTAGGTACTGTATCCTCTAAATGATTGGGAAGCTAACATGATAGACATCTAACTATTAACTCAAGATACTAACCCAGCTAAGGGCCGATAGGGAGAGAGAGAGAAAAGAAGAAATATTTACCGAATTTTGCTCGGATTTGAGTATGAAACAGAGAAAACTGAGCTCACATATTGGTGGGAATTTTGAGTTAGTGTTAGACAGAGAAAGATTCATTTTGACTCGTAATCATCTCCAGTTGTAACCGGACTCGGGGGAGCCCGGTTATGCCACTGACATTACCAAATGTCCATTTTGACACTCCTTAAATGTGGTTAAGATTCACCCTTCCATAGGATTCACCCACCTATCCTTGGTTTTACAAAATAATATTTTTAAAAAAATTAACCCTAAGAGTTAGTGAATATTAACTAAGGTTTATTTTTTATATTTAAAATAATTTTTTCTAAAAACGAAGGATAGGTGGGTGACTGGCGTAACCAGACTCCCAGAGTCCGGTTATAACAGTTATAACAGGAGAAAATCACGAATCATTCGTTTTTCCTAGTTTTCACCGGAGGGGAAAGGGTATCTTGACTTTGCAAACCCTAACTTCGGAGTTTAGAATCCAAAAGATGGGGGGAGTCACGGATGAATGATTGAAGAAAGTAGGTGGGCACGTTCTAAGTGGCGGTCCCAAATCAATCTCTCTCTCTCTCTCTCTCTCTCTCTCATGTGGACATTCTTTCCTTGGACTCTCTACTGACCTTCCAATGCTTATTATGAATCGTCTATTCTTTCTCGCATGCTCCCGCGCGCCTGCATGTCTTGCCCCTTTCATCTTACGTATAAAGCTGGCTTACACACACATGCATATAGAGACAGAGGGTGGGCCCAAATTTGCATAAACCCCTCTTGACAATTCTGTAAGTAAAATCCATGGTTAGGGCCAAACGAGGTAAAACAGAAAAGAAAGATGTACAAAATATGAGCAATATTTATGCACAAAAAATAAAAATATAGAACTTCATTAGGGCTCTGTCTTTTGGTGGAACTTTTAAAAGTCTGAAAATGTTTTGAAACAAGAGATAAGAGTATGGAACTTTTAAAAGTCCGAAACATTAATGTTTTGAAACAATAGGTAAGAGTATGGGAAGAGAGGAGGAGAAGGTTTCTAACCATTTTACTCAATGGTTTCTTAGATTTATCGAGTTTAATTTAATTAGAAGTTCAATATCTATGTAACTTGAAAAATTCATAAATTTTACAGGAACTTGAAAGTTCCATATTTGAAGAACTTTTACCCTCTATGGAATAATATAGTTCTAGACATTAAATAAAATTAGGCATGAAACAATAAAAGTTCTAGACTTAAAAAGTTTCACCAAAATAATGGAACCTAAACATCCAACTTTCTTAAAACTAGGTTAGAACCGATCCAAGATTTTGTAGGTAGGGCAAGTGATGATCTATTGATAATGTTAGTAATTATCAATGAGTTTGTAAAGAATCATTAAGTCAGGTTCAAAATATTATGGGTTTAGGGGTATAGGGGTTCAAGAGCATAGTACAATGAAAGATTTGGAGGACCAAGTTTCGGCCAACTCGTCATTTTGTAGTGATTGGTCATTTTTTTATTTTTAGTATCAAAGGGTGCCCCAAAGCTTTCAAGGCAAGGACTGGTCCCTCTGAGTGTCTACACCAACCCACTCAAAATTTTTCGAGTTAGAACACGCAACCACAGGGAACCCCATGGCCATACCTCTAAAATACTTAAATAAAACTATGAACATGAGATACGAGAGCAACCCAAAAAAGCATAAAAAAAAACATTGGACATTGGGCATTGTTAGTTTGGTAATTGCAAATACAAAGAAGTATGTTTTCTATCATTAAATTATTTTTTATAATTTCCAGAAGGATTATGCTTCCGAGACCGTGCCCCGTAGCACAAGATTTCAGGCGGGGCCCACCATGTGAAAATGGGCCCCACCTGATATTTTTAGTACTCGGGAGCACCTTCTCTACCCAAAGACGGTCTCAGTAGCAAATTCATTTTTCAGAATACCCTTGTGGAAGTCTTTTTTTAGTTCCTCTGTTCATAATTAATCTCTAAATAATAATATTGCATACTTTTTTTTCCCAGAATTTCAAGATCTGTTCCAGATCAGGACCCATCACCCCACCATGGAGTTCTATGATTCAAAGGTTCAGATCTACAGAATGAATTTGAAGTTGGGGTTTGCTTTGATTTTTCAGCTCCTAGGTCTATAGGGTGGTACCCATTTAGGTGTATTTATGGAGACATTGATACCTCTACCCTCATCATCGATTTTGGACTAGTCACTTGGACTGGTTATCCCTAACCATCTGATCCGATGCGTCCTTCCAGCCAGTTAACTGGTCCTTCAAATGGTTGCGGTTATGAGCTTTGGACCACATTCAATAAAAGCCCCAAAACCATCAATTGGATGGTCCAGATCGATGAGCTTGTGCACCATTTTGTACGTTACATTAGGGCGAGCTGGAGGTCATTAAGCTTGTGGACCATATACCCCTTAGAAGGACACTGGACACAGTGGTCATGTACATTGAAACAGTTAAAACCTATAATTTAGGCGAACCCCTAGAAGTGATAATTGTCCTTTTAATTTAAATTAAAGGGAAAAATACATTCACACTCCGAAATTTGACGAGAATACATAGATCCTCATACAAGTTTCAAAAAATATAGAAGGTATCCTTGTGTTTCAAGCTAATTAATGATACTTACACCCCTTCTGTTGTTAGTTGACGTCAGTTAAATGCGGAAAAGACCAAAAAATGTTTTAAATGCCTCTTATAGAAAGTGAATCCCTAGAATCTCTTTATTCCTTATATACAAGACTTATCATTTTCTCCAAATGAGTGAAAGTGGAATCTTAGAATCTTTTGCAAAAACCGACTTGATCTCGGCTCCGGTGGCAATAACTCCTCCTTTTAACTCTAGTTAAGAAGTATTTTTGGCATTTTTTTGTTCTTTTTCGCATGTTGACAGACAGCCAACTGACGGAAGGGATATAAGTGTCATTAATTTGAAATATAAGGGTGCCTATTATATTTTCTGAAAATTGAGGGAGTATGTGTGCATTTTTGTCAAACCTGAAGGGATGTAAATGTATTTTCCTCTAAATTAAAAGAGGGTGAACAGATGAAATTTGGGCAGTCCTGTTTTACTTTAGAGAAAGGATAAAGCTTATGGGACTGTCTAGGGTCGAGACCATCCTGAGTCAACCCCATCAGCACAGTTTTAAAGATGTAAAAAAAATAGCTCGAGATTGGTGTTGGCTGGGACGATCTCAGTAGTAAACTCCTTAGAGAAATGCTAAAGAGACTGTTTGGTCATGGGCTAACCCAAGACTGTTTCCGAAGAGATGCGATTTAGGGCATCAAAAATTTGGGACGCCATCGAGTCCTCGTTAAAAAAATTTCCCTAGATCAAATAAAATAATTCAATTAAATTAATATTACTTTATTTATTTATTGAATCAGTAGAATTTTATAGTTTAAGTACAAGAACATGATTGAAGTAAAATAACTTGAAAAACCTTATACGAATAATTTTTGACGCCCTAGGATTAATTCTTCTCGGCAACATCAAGGGTTGCCTTATGCCAATAGCATTTTCCTTTACTTATATATATATATATATATTGGTTCGAGATATTCATTTAGGCCGCAATACCGGTTAAGTCTTAGTATCTGTTTAGTAGTGGGTGGGTGGAGAGTATATACAAACTCCCACCCTCTCAAGAATGGAACCGTACCTCCCCCCAAGGCAGGGATACACTACCACTGGGACAAAGCCCTGGTGTGTGTAACATATATACGATTGCCGAAGAAAAGAAGAAAGAGATGAGTGGGCAGTTGATAGTAGTTAAGGCCGCCATAAGGATCCAATAGGGATGGCCATATGGGATCTGATGGGCCATGCAATTATTTGTAGACCACCCCCCACATCTCCTGCTTGCCATAAATCGGATTAGGGAAGAAGAAGAAACAACCCTTTGATGTTGACAGTCGCTTCGGTCTACCCCTCTCTAGCTATAAATCTAGGAGTCTAGTGTCTTTATTGTCAAGCCAAATATTCTATCTGTATCTGTATCTCCTCATCAACTCTATTCGGTCGGAATAAAGCCCACCACCTACACATCTTTAAACCCTAACTAAACCCTCCATTGTAGCATTATTATCACACATATCCATAAAATACAAACACATAGTAGTAAATACAAAACTTGTGGTCATACCCATACCTACTCATACACATTCAAGGTGAGTGAGATACATTATATCAGTATCTCATCACAATATTAGATTAGCATTAATCAGAGATGAAATATATTTGATTATGTATGATTAGATTAGGTTGATTTACAATGACCTTAAATAAGATTTAAATAGAGATAACCTAATCACATCATACTTAATCAAATATGAGTCGGTCTATGAGACCTCCAAAATATACTCTCTAATCCTAACCGTTTATAACTAACCATTGAGGGTCAGGATTAAAGTTGACTTATTTTGTCTTTTCCATCAGCTCTAATCCTAACCGTTTAATAATTGAGATACACGTTTAGGATTTGGGAGTATATTTGGAAGTACACTTTGAGAGTATCATCCCTAGACTAATTCATCAAATACATTCCATCATTGATTAATGCTAATCTAATATTATGATGAGATACACTTGAATGATATAATGTATATCACTCGCCTTATTACAGTACTCTTATTATATAATCTAATAAGAGTACTGCAATACTCTTATTATATTATCTAATAAGAGTACTCTAACAGTTAATACTATACCCTGCAGCTTGATTTACCCTTAGTCCTTATCTAATTCTTCCATTTCATCTTGCATCACGACAAGAAAAATCACTTTTAGCGACGGATATTTTTTGTCGCTAGCTAAAAAGAACATTTTTTTGAAGTGATAATGAGTAATGTTCATGAAAGAAAATGGCATTCATTTTGTTTGATGTCATCGTTCAATATCCTCTAGATGTCGGCAACACAAACCCTAAACAAGTCGTATCACATTTTCCAGGTATGTACATGAAGTAAATGAATGTAATCTAATCTTTCTTAAATGCAATATACCCCACCAAAGTGTTGGTCTGGATCAAATTGTGGTCGTGGTCCGTGTTACCGATGAGATCGACTTGGCGTTCTGGAGATGAGGATAACAAAAATAAAGTCATACGGAAATGAGGATAACGACCAACTCATATGTGTTGTAAGAAGTGTGGAAGGCTAGTAGTGATCATAAGCTACATGGGTGAACCACAGGCAAAGATCGTTTCGTTTCTTTTCTTTTTCCCTTTTTTTCTTTCATGGTCCCTAGCTCAATCAATGTCATGGTGCCTAGTCTGCATATTCTATGACATTGTCCTCCTACGCGATAATCCCGACTTTTTTTAAGGCATCATTTATCTAAGTTAGTTTATGGGTAGGATTTTTTGTTTTTGAATGCCTGCTGGAGAGAATGAAAAGATAAGATTGATGAACAATCTAGGCCGATAACAACGCTTGAAAATGTGATACCAGAACATGGCACCATCAACCTTGATTGTATCCATGTAGTATTGAAATTAATCATGAGGGGAAAGCACAAGAAGGATGGTCAGTCTTGTTGAAGTACTTACACAACTCAAATTGAGAATCAGTAATGAAAAGATAAGATTTCTATACTCTCATCCTAAGCTAAACAAAATCTCACCACAAAGCCCACCATCTAATGAAATCAAATACCCCAAAACACCCATTCCCTCTCTCTAAAAAGTCATGCCTGAGAGAAAAATTGCAATGTACAAGTGATTTTGCTAGCCTCACTTTCTTCTATTGCAGTACTCTCCATTTTTTGGGCAAGAAGAAGAATTTTGGCAGTGGCACTCCCATGTACAAGATAATCAAGGTCCACCCACCAACAACACCCTTTTTTTCACTCTCATTTCCTCCTTCCCAAACCCTGGTTTCATTCAAAAAATAGGAATCACAAATCCATCTCTTTCTCTCTCTTCCTGTTTTCCTCAAATGGAGGGGCACCTTCTTTTTGGGAATCCATTTGGTGTGTGCAGCGCGACACACAGATGTTGTGTGCCCCCATTGATTAGAGTATCACGTACACAAATTATGGGCATATTAGTAAAAACACTTGAAATGAATTTGTCATTCACAGCTTGTGTTTTTACTAACATACCCTCTCTATTAGTTGGGGCACACAAGATCTATGTACCAAGTTGCACACACTTTGGTACCAACATGGTGCCAAAGACACCACCAAAGTCTTCCAATTTCTTTAATTTGCATTTCTCCTGTCTTTCTCACTTGAGTCATGATTGTGGCGGTGGTGGTCGCGAAAATGAGGTGAGATGTTTGGCCTTGGATTTCCAGCAAGGCTCGATGTCTTCGGCGATCATCTTACAATCCATAGATGTACCGAGCAGCCCACGTTTGGTGAACCCTACAGCGTATAGCCCACACTTGCCTTTCCACCCATTAGGGAATGGCTTCCTAGGCAACCCATCTTCCTCTGAAAACAAATCTCTCTCCTGAATACATTTCAAACACATCTCTATCATTTTTTTAGCATTTTGAACTTGGGAGAAGGAACTAATATTTTCCTCATGAATCGTCAAAAAATCATAGGAAATGAAGATATATATACCTTTAACCAAGAGGGTACATTGCTTTTGTAACCAGTAGCTAAAATGATGGCATCAAAATTCTCCATTCTCCCATCGATGAATTCCACTGTATGCCATGTTAGTCGCTTTATTCCGGGGTAGACCTACACCGTTTAAGGACACGGATGATCATTTTTTCGTTCAATATATATCGAAGAAGAAAACGGTTTCAACCGGTTCCTTCAAAGAGAAATAAGAAGAAGAAGAGTAAAGCAGCTGACATCACATCAACTATTATTCTTCTCAAGGAAGACCAAATAGGGAGATTAAAAAACCTACTCGATTTAAGGAATAGTTTTATAGTGCCTCATCGTTTGCTAGTTTAGGGGTAAGACTTATTATCCCCCAAGTGGTTCAAAAAAGAGATCGATAATGATGCTAATTATGTATCGAAAGATAAAAGTGTTGCGATTCGAGAATTAGACACAGACCTTGATGTCGCCGCTTTTGATCTTTGCGAGTGTCCCGACGTCCAATACCGGTGTCTTTCCGGACAATTTCTTGAGTTCAAGTGGACCCAATTGGGGACGAACGAGACCGAGACAGGCCGTGTCGCCGAGCATGAGTCGTGACATGAAGAGTAAGAATCGATCAACAAGCCATATGGGGAGCCACTTGAGCAACCACATGGACAGACCGAAAGTTGATCTCCCCATGAGCATCTCTCGTGGCAGGACGTGCACCTGCAACCGGAAAAGGTTCATAAAAAAGCTTAAAAGGGGGACTAAAAAGAGAACAAAAGATGAGATGATGGGTGGTTGCTTCTAGGCCATGTCTCGATCTTTCTTATTTTTATACTTGAATCTGTATGTGCGTGGTTCTTTAAAGATAAAAACTCAAATACATGATGTAGGAATTGAAACCTTAAATTTACAATCCTAACCAGTATTGCGCATGCCAGGGAACCCCAAGAAAGTGAAAGAACACATATTTATTAAATAAAAATAAATAAATATCTTCTTCCTGACTAGGACTAAAATGGGTTTCAATGGAAATTGTATCAGAAAGAAAATTAATTTAAAAAAAAAAAAATTAGTTTGATGAAGATAGAGTGATTGGATTATATATATATATATATCTAGAAAATAAATATGAAACCTTACCCTTTTTTTTCTCTGTTACGTTTGAAATTTTTGAAAAACTGAAATAATACTAATCTGGGTTTTGCTTATCTATTTGGAATTTCTAGAGAAACATAAAAATGCCCTAACATGTTTTGCTAATCTATATGGAATTTTGAGTTTTGACTTGGGAATCTACAGAGAGAGAGAGAGATATGTATGCCTTAGAAGTTTGAGGGACAGAAAGAAAAAGAACAAGAAAGTCTGTAATGGGATTTACTTAAAAAGATTAATTAATTAACTATGAACAGGAGCTCCGGTTGAAGAGATAATCTGTGCTCCTGTTCATGGTTATTCTCTTAGCTTAAATAATTGAAGAGAGAGAAGAATGTAAAGCCATGGTTATATGTAAGCTTACTGTATCTCTGACCACAAGGGATGGGCAAGCACTATGGTCACAAAGATCCAAACAGACCTCCATCCCTGAATTCCCACAACCAACCACCAACACTCTCTTCCCATGAAATACATCACCACTCTTGTACATGCTCGTATGAACAATAGGCCGTCCAAACTCATCCATTCCTTCAATCTCCGGCATCACCGCCTCGGCATTCTCTCCGGTCGCGACTATCAACCACCGACAAACATACTCAGTCTCCTCCTTCAATCCCACAGTCTTCACTCTCCAAAACCCAAGAGTGTAATCATACTCGGCACTCGTCACCGTCTCGTTAAACGCCGGCTTTAGATCGAACCGCCTTGCATAAGCCTCTAAGTAATCCACAAATTGCTGTTTAGTAGGGTAAGTAGGAAAACCTGGAGGAAATGGCATGAGGGGTAGTTCACAGAATTGCTTGGGAAGATGAAGGCTAAGACGGTCATAGGTCTTGAGTTGCCACAAAGAAGCTATACATTTATCCCTCTCAAGGATCAGACTTGGGACTCCTCTTTCCTTGAGACAAGCAGCTAAAGCTAGACCCGACGGGCCAGCGCCGACGATGACCGGTCCCGGCACTAATGCAGACTTAATCATCTTCTTGTCAAGAGGATCATGAACTCGTTTGCATTCCAATTCTCTCAAAAAGTCCATGAACAGCATAAGAATTAATCAAAGAACCAGTTAAGGTAACTAGGTTTAATTACCTTTATACTTCAGACCTGAGAGAATTCATGCTAAACAACAGAAATGAAGAATACCCATATTTCAGAATCTCTTGCTGACATCGAATAGAACTCATAAACTCTCTCTCTCTCTGTAAGTGAAGAGATTAGGTGGAGATATATATAATGATAGATTCTCTCTTATCGAAAGAGAGATTAGGCAGAGGCTATGAGAGTTCCTGAATTTGTGGGGTGGATTAAAGAGTCTTATCCACTTGCGTGAACAGATTTTGAATCGTTTATAGTACTACTTCAATGGAGGAAGAGAGAGAGAGAGAGAGAGAGAGCAACGGGAAGAATAGGAGGGAGAGAGAGCAAGAGAGAGAAATGTGATATCTATGTAAGTTCTTCTCACAATCGAATTGAAATGAATTCAATTATATATGGCAAAGGAAATAATGGAAGTGGGGCATCTCTATATTAATAACTGATATTAACCAACAACAACCTCCTCTTCATCCACTCAAGAAGAACGTCACTCGATCTGTCATTAGAGAGAGACTCACTGACTCAGAGAGTTTTTATGAGGAGCAAGGGAAAAAAAAAATCATTATCAAGCTTCTCTTCTTTTCCAAAAATACTATCTCCTAGGAATAAGCTTTAGTAACACTAGAATCCAATAGGTGTAGTCCTCAATGGATGGACGGTGGAGATGATTGGATAAGTGGTCAACTACTTTTCTAAATGAGGATGTATTAGGGTTTCTTCTCTCTGTCTCTTGGAAAATAGAGAAGGGTATCTTTCTTTCTTGCCTATCGCACTCACTATATGCCCACAGATTGCACTCTTCAATACTCGAGCGTGGTTTGGAGTTTGGAGTTTGGACCCACCATCTAGTGGGTCCCATGAAAGAGAAACATACCTTATTAAAAAGAGATGTAATCCGCCACGGTTATAACCGGACTCGGGGAGTTCGGTTATACCAGCCCTAAGGTCACCATTTGTCCCTTTTGACACCCCTTAATTATGGTCAAGATTCACCCACCCTTAGGTTTCACCCACGTACCGTTGTTTTTTAGAAAAAATATTAATTTTTTTAAACCTCGGTTAAAATTCACTTATTGCTAGGGTTATTTTTTTAAAATTATTTTTAAAAAAAATCGAGGATAGATGGGTGAATTTTAACCACAGTGAAAGGGTGTCAAAAGGGACACGTGACAGCCTCAGGGGTATAACCGAACTCCCCGAGTCCAGTTATAACCGTAGAGAATTACATTCTCAAGTCTATTAAAAAGGCTCCTAACTATTTGATTTAAAGGTTCTAGACTACTCATCTAAGAGGGGAAGCTGACCAGAAGCCCAAATGGATCTAGACCATCTAAAATGCATGATTGATCATATGAAATAAACTATCTGATAATGTGCTTCTTTATGGTACATTGCTTCACTATGGTTCTCCTAAAGTAGGTCATCGATCTCACGGTGAAGACCCATCCTAGTGGTGTGAAACGGATCATGATGCATATTGTATGGTAGGGTGGTGTAACATACAATCATCTTTATGTCCTCGTGAAGTCCCAGGAATTTTGGATGATTGAGTGACACTGTGAGAGTTAGAGAATCTAAGGACACTTCCCCAAATCCAAAGTCCAATCTCGTCACCCACAGCCGATGTTGGGCATGAGGGTAAGTACTCAATATCCGCACCAATCCACGGGTCTAGATGAGGGAAAAAAAGCGGGAAAATTAAAATTTTGAATTTATTTCTTCTTTTCTAATCAACATTTGCCATATATGCAACTAAATTATCTCAAATTCAATTGCAACTGGTTGAGGATAAGATAGGATCACAACCAATTGCGTATGTGGCATAATTTGATTGGAGGAGTGAAAAAGCAAGAAAATCAAATTTTGAATTTTTTTTCTCTTCCAATCAACATGTAGCAATTGAATTCTTTTTTTTGGTAGAAATGTTATCAAGTAACACACACAAGACCTCTTGAATTCAATTGCAATTGGCTGTGTTCCTGTCTATATATGTGTTCACCCATTATAAAGATATAATATAGATCAAATATAACTATCTTCCTTCTTTCTAGATTCTCTCTTTTCAAAACTCATTTCTAGCTCCCCGTGTGCACAAATTAGGTTTTATTCTTTTTTAATTTCATGCTCAACTGCACTTGGAACTAAATAACTTACATTACCTATCAATATGTAAGAAATAGTATCCTAAGGGAACCTCTTAAGCAATATTTTTTTTTAAAAAATCAAGGTTATATTATTTAACCCTAGGGATGAGTGAATTTTAACTACAGTTAATAAATGTCAAAAAGGACATGTCGCGAGCTTGAAAGGTGTGCGTGTACACCCAATGGAATGTGCAATGCAAGCATGTTCTAGAGAGAATTGTTAGGGAATCGCGCAACAATCTACAATACGATAACCGAAAGAATAAGAACATGGAAAAGCAAACAAGATTACATAACCCAAGATTTACGTGGTTCGGCTAATGATGCTTACGTCTACGGATGTATACCACTTCACTATGCTCAAAGGCAAAAGCAAATCGAATAGTACAAAGTTCTCTCTCAATGAAAACCTCTTTTGGTGGCTACTATGAATGAATGAAACCCTAGCTCATAAGTATCTTATATACTAAGTCACAAAATCCGGACAACGATAACTGGTTAACCGGATTTGATGGTTGTTTGCCAAAGTTAGCTATTGGATTTTGAACTTGTGTAAAACTTCCCATAGTGGTCGACCGATTTGGATTCCAGTCAACCAGTTTGCCCAAATCATGTCTACACACCTCTAAGAAGAATTTGGTATTTCTTTATAATCGATGAGTAAAGCAAGTAGGATCGTGTGCTAAACCAGGATTGCATTGGTTTGGCTCCCTAAATATGGCAGTATTGTGCTTATTAGGGAACAATTGTGCTAGCAAAGCTCATCTTATGAGTCCATTTTGTAGGCAAGTCAGCACACATACCTTCTGTCACCACTAATATAAGGGCACGTTAGCGACAAAGTAACAAAGTCGTCTCATAGCATAATGAGTATTGTACTGATAATATACCCAATTTGCTTATGTGGCCCCTCTCTCTCTCTCTCTCTCAAGCATTTCTTATTACCATCTTAGGGCCCTCTCATTGAAGATGAATTAGTTGCTTCAAGCGTATATTGTTATTATGAATTAGGCAAAGTTTAAATGATTGAGTGGGACCCGTCTACATGTCGCAATCTTGATAGATGTTTCTAAAATTTTCTAAACCTCTTAGCTACCAAGGACATTGATCAGTAGATACTACACGGAAGTTTACATGAGGAATGCTAAGTATACTCTTCGCTTGATGAGATACTCAGATGGATGAACATACAATAATTAGTCGCAAGGACACCTACAAGGGTCTCTCACAATACCAAATTAAAAAAAAAAAAAGTTTAGGTAAGAAAAGTACAAGTAAAAGACACCATTGTCTTTTGAAAAGCTAATAAAAACTAAGTTTAACCCTATTTTCTTAGGGAAATAGAATACACACCCTCTTAGAAGCTAACCCTGGGATCTCATTGGTCCATGCCCCTTTTTTACTTCTCATTAATTGTGGTTAAGATTCACTCACCCCCTAGGGTTAAGCAATCTAACACCGGATTAAAAAAAAATTATTAATTTTAATTTAGTTAAACTTAATCATGGTTAAAGAGGTGTTAAAAAGGACACGGGGACACTACAGTCAGCTTAATTAGAAGAGGACCCAGACTCCTTTTCTCAAGACTCATTTTCTTATGTGGTATGGTGCAAGAACTTTTCAGATGCCACTGCAAAAGATCAATTGCAGCTAAGCATTGTTTCTCAATGGATATCCGACTGGATGCGTTACTAGCTTGGGAATGTTACATGGTCAACCTAAGAGTAATTATAGGCCTTTGAATTGTCGTTGTTACAAACATGCAAGATGCTATGGAAACTGGTAAGGTTGCTTAGAGACTGATGGGCATTATCAGAAGTGAGTCCGACAGATCATGGAGGAGGCTAATTTTCATCCGCAGATGGTGCTCAACGCCACCTTTCATGTTACTCCTTGTCATTCCAAGATCCTAGGCTGCTTGATTTTAGTGAAGATCTTTGTCTCTTGTCATTTACTTTTTTATAATGTTTTTAACATGCAAATATAGGTTAAGATTCAAGAATATTCTCTAGAATTATTGAAATATAATAAACTAATAATGAGGAAATGACCTAAAGTTTAAAGTAAACGGTACTGATCGGGCATGTCTCCAAGTTGTAGGGTAGGAGGTACCCTATATAAACAGAATAAATTATTTTTTAAAAAGTTAGAAAAAGTAGATGAAGAGTATAGAATCTATCTTACAATGTACTGTAGAAGTGTAGGGTTAGAGGTACCCTATAAACAGAATAAAACAAGAAGGAAGAAATGAGATTAATAAAAAGGAAGTTACTATAAGTAGATACAGAGTTTCCTTCCTTATGTACAAATTGGGAATCTAGAATCTATCTTACATGCCACTGTTTTTTTGTTTTTTGTTTTTTGTTTTTGCATATCAGGAGCAAAGATTCATACTTGTCCCATATGCTGCATACGAATACCCCCGCCCCATACAACCGAAATTAAGGGGTGTCCAGGAATCAACCTCCCACCCCATACAACCGATAATAAGGGGTGCCTAGAAATCAACCTCGAGACCTCTTCAGCTACTACAAAGCAATGTTATGTTATGTATTGCAAAGCAATGCAACTGGGAATTGGATTCGATTGGATGGATCTCTCATATCAAAGCAATATAGTACAAAGCAGTGTTACAAATCTCGTTCTCGGGTTTTTATCGGTTGGAGTTTTTCTTGAGAGATTTTCAAATCTGAATTTTTTTCGGATATTTCTTGCTTAAATCTCAAGAATGACTAAAAAAATATATTGAAATTATAGAAAATAATAATAAATATTACTAAGTTATAAATTCATAAAACCAACAACATCATATCTCATATATTTTTTTTTAATTACGATATATACAGAATAAAAAAAAAAATTGTATATCTCACGAGATTTATAAAATATCGCGATAAAAACGGAGTTTTAAACTTTAAATATTTTTCTCGGGTTTTCTCGAGAGAAATTGGATATTTCTCGGGAGATTTGTAACAGTGTTACAAAGGAAATACAACTGGGGATTGGTTGGATCGATCTCTCCTATCAAAGCAATGTAGTACAAATCAATACAACTGGGGATTGGCTCTCTCTCTCTTAAATGGGTCTCCTGTTGCAACTACCATTCCCTGCTCATTTTTATATTTAAATGGTTATTGGCCTACTTTATCAAATAAAAATTAAAAAGTCTAAACACCACTTAGAACACTTTTGCACCAATTCCATTTAGGGATTATTTCTATATCCCATGCCCATTGTTAATCAAAAAGTACATGAGATCTAATTATGGGCCACATACACAATCCCATTACAGAGCTTTCATTAACGTCTCTAGCTAGCCTTTACACTAATCTGTACTTCCCAAGATAGCCAAATACTAGCTTTTCTAATTTACATGTGCACTTGCTCGATTATCAAATATTTAAGTGAAAAAAATGTATGATCATATAAGATATTTTCTCTGTTAAATGATGCTAGTCTGGATGGTAGGGCCTAAAAATAATGGTGGGGTCTTGTATGATCATAGAAATTACATTAATAGAAATTTAAAAAAAAAAAAAACTGATCATATGAGAGTTCTCCATCTGTAACAAGACGCAGAATTTTCTATAGCACTGCCATGATAATGATCAGATCTCAAGATGGGGCATTCCAGTTGCTCCATTAATAGTTTTCTTTGTGTATTATGTTTGAGGTCTCTTGATCTTTCCTTACTCCAAACTTAACCTTCTAATCAAGCTGGCTTCCAAAATCAATTGATGCCAACAAATGAGCATGAATTAATTTATTCTATGAAAAAAAAAGGAAGTAATTGAATTTGTATGCATTCATGTACTCACTACTCATAGTCTTGGATTCCTCATATATAAAGAGATTTTCGAGCTTGAACCTTCCTCAGTAATTTAATTACCTTGTTTGCTGTCAGTTAATCATCTGCTTAGTTTCACTTTTTTTTTCTAGTCAGTGTGAAATTAAGAGATAAATTACCTCACATTGCCAAATTTGTTATGAATTAAACTCTTACTTTGGTTGTGTGAGAGGAGTTAGAGTGGACGAAATTAGTAAAAACTCCACACAAAAACCGTGACTCGCGTGCGACTTTTAGTACTTTTGTGCAATAAAAGTATCCTGATTGTTGCTTGAGTTGACAATCTTTTGTATTTTACTTTGATTAAACATAAATAAGCCAAGGTGTCATGCATCAATCCTTATCGGAGGATCATCTAGCCATTCTATTATCAGTCTTTAATATGAATAAACTTTGCTATGGATATAATAATTAAATCGATCTAATCATGATGAAACAAAAGTGGGGACATGGAGGAAAGAAGAAAGTAAAGCATCTTACTTTCGAAGTAATTAAAATAAAGTTTAAGCACTGAACCATGAAATCTTTTAGTTGTGTTAATGGAAAAAGATGGTGTGTTTGTTTGACAGCCTTAAAAAATATTTCAGATAGAAATAACTTCAATCTAAAGTTTCGACCCGTTTACAATGATTTCTGTAAAAAGTAGAAGGTAAAATACAAAACCATGAAGTGGGTTTTTGTAATTTAAAATGGTATCTTTAAGCACAATTCATCTGTTTATGCTTTGTCCAAAGTACTTTCAGCCTCGAAAGCAGAAGGGTTATTCGATCGTTCTCGGCAAAGCTAACTATAAATTATAACTTATAAATTATAAGTTGTTGACTTATGGGTGAAAATGTAGTAATCAATACACAAAGAGCTTAAATGTCACCTTCTTCTTTCTTCTTCCTCTTCTATACCTATTTTAATTTATTTCTCTATGGTTGATTGAATATGTTGAAACTAGAACTTTTCTTAAGAAATCTATTCTTTTCCTATTTCATTCAAGGGAAACCCCATTTTATAGAGCTGTAGAATAGATAGATGGAATTAAGAAGTGGGTGCATTGATATATTTAGATAAAATCTATAGTTTGGATCCCACATATATTAAACACATGGAACTTCTTTCTGGAGAAAAAAAAGTTAATATATAGTATTAGGGAATATTATGAGAGTACCAACGGTGGAAGTGACGACAGGTATGCACTCCAACCACGCAATGGTTCTCAGCTATTATGCATAAACCCAAAGAGAAGATACCATATCGATCAACCCCCTCTGATACCATGATAGAAAGAGCTATCTTTGATTAATATTGTATATGAATTACATTAACCCTTGTTAGGGTTTATATAAAAAAAAGTACAATCATCTATAGATAGAAAGGATATCAAATCATAATCCATTTAATCAAATCACATTCAAATATAATCCTAATCTACATCTAATATAATTTTGCGATGAGATATAAGGTACCTAATTATGGTACCATCATAATATTCCCTAATAATTATATCTTTTGTTGTTATAAAAGCTGAAAATCTTGTGTTTGGAAATGACCCCATTTCTTTTTTCAATAGTATCTTTCTCTAATTCCAAATTTAATAAAGCAAGTAGGGTTTTAACTAATGAAATCCACAAGAGGTGCTTCTCCTGATGACTATACTACAGTGTTCCTGCCAAAAAATCCAACAAGTGATCAATTCATTTTGCCTTGATCATGCCTTTGTTAATTAAAGCTATAAATCTACATGGAAAGGTTGATGGGCTATGCCCCTCTCCTATGATTGCAAGCTTTCTATTAAATAAAATCCAGTGAGATTTTTAAAACCTTTCAACTAACAAAACACTTTATATTCCATCAAGTATCATTGCCTCCAAATGATGTATCTATTTGATAGAGACCACTTAGAAAGTTTTGAGGCAATCTTTCTGATGTTTGAGGCAGCATTCCACAAGTCATGGTTAATTATAAGGAAGAAAATGACTTTTATGAGAATTATTTCTTCCACTCCCTCCATGAAACAACTAAATAAGACACAGAATCTGTGTGGGCATCATGTCTTCCACTTCAAATCTTTTCTCAGGAGCCCCAGAGAAGGTTATTTATGGATTAATCACTTGCAATTTCAAAGCTTGATTAGACAGTCGTGGGGACGAAACTTTTTCTTTTGTGATTAAAAGCGCATTTTCTCCGATTCCCTTTTCCTGATTAGATGAAAATGACTATTAGCATCATCGGTACCATAAAAAAACTTGTTCATGTGCTATTTTCGCGTTGCGAAGTGATGAATATTTCTAGTTATGGTAGCCACTTAATATGATATAAAAATGGTTATATCTCATAGGAGGATTGTGGGCGGTGGAAGAATATATACTATCATTTATGTCTATTATAACAAAGATTAGGTGGTTGACATACTGCATGAGGTCACGAGTTCGAATCCAACTTACCCACCCGGAGAAAACAGAAGAAAACAAAAGGTTGGGTATAAAATAGGAACAAGAACGGAAGGGATTAATTCACTCATCTTAGTAGAAGGAAACAAAAAAAATAAAAATCCTGCAATGGGAGGGTGACACTAGTATCCCCACCAAAGATTAGGAAGAGAGATTAGAGGGTCTTAATAAAGGATTAAAGACGCATTAGTAAAAAAGTAGGTTTTTAGATGCACTTGTAATGTAATGGCATACATGTGTAAGAGGAAAGATAGTGCGCATGCCCACAAAATAATAAAATCGAAGGTGGGTCTAAAGGTAAAGGCAATGAAACTCTCTCCCTCAATTTGAAATGGGCTGCTGACCTTGTTTCCTCTCTATTGTGGGATTAGTAGGATGGTTAACGAACCACATTGCTTGCGAACTACTCAAGCTCGGCTCATTAAAAGCTCGAGCTCGTTCGTTTATTTAGTAAACAAGTCAAGCTTAACATGATTTTCGAGCTTTAGTTATCGAGCCAAGCTTCAACACACCCCTACTCGGCTCGTTAAAAGTTTGGCTCAATTATATATATACATATATTAACCTACTAAAATATTTAAAATATACTTATTTCATTTAACTATTGAAATTAAGTATGTGTATTTTATACTAGTAAAGATTAATAGGATATAATGTATTTTATATGATAACAAGACATTTTATATAATTATAATCTTATACTAAAATTTTAGTTAATACCATGATTTCTTTGCCTAGGATAATAAAGTAAATTATTTACCTAATATAAATAGCTATATCCAATAAACCAAGCTGCTACAAGCTCGACTCAAGTTTGGCTAGTAAAGCTTGCATGAGCTCGTTCATATAATAAACGGATCAAGCTTGAACATGATTTTCGATCTCGTTTAATAAACGAACAAGTTTGAACACACCACTACTCGACTTGGCTCGGCTCGATATCACCCCTAGGGATCACTGCCATGACTCCTAATTTTTGGTTTTGGGTTCGAGCCACTATGAGTTTGACTTTTCTTGTTTTTTTTCTTATCTTTCCTGTTTAATGAATTGTCTCCTATGAAAATAGCAGAACATCTTTACATTTAATTGAATAATATTCAAAACATAGGGGTAAAAAAGACTAGTGAAGGTTAACAAGTTCACTAGTCTTCTTGAAGGATACCATTCCACATACATATGTACACACACACACACATATATATATATAGCGCGTTAGAGTCCAGGATTGACCCCGGGACCTCCCTTCTAGTGAGGGGGATACCCTACCATAGCGGTAGTGTATCCCCTCACCAGGAGAAAAAAAAAAGTTATGGGATCATGATCTTGTTCTTCTTCTATTAATTATCATGCCAAATTAAATTAGACCATCTTAGAGCATTTATAGGCCTTCATTTAGCATAATCACCGTGTTCCGAATTGGAAGAACCAGTTAGAAATGCATTAATTAGATAACAATTGTGATGGAGATTCAAATTCAGAGAATGGCTAACCAAGTAGTTGGTCTGACCAATTCAACTTTCGACAATGAAAGAAAGAGGTTCTGATTGAAAGTTATGCAGAAACTTTGCCTCAGGCTATACAAATTTGGGTAATGCTAACTACACTTTCTTTTAAACGCACTTTCTTTAAGTAGAAGACGTGTGTTATTGTCTTCCATTAAGAGAAAAGCACTCTCTCCACTCACTCATAAAGAGAGTGTATTTAACCAAGAAAGTGGAGTTAAACATTATCCTAAAATTTTTAATGGCAATGTGTCCGAACAACTAAAGGAAAATGTAATGGGTAAAATTCGTAAAACAAATGGGTAAAGTGGGAATTTCTCACTCTCAAAAACTAACCGACATAACCCACTTGGGCTATGTGCTGGCTCTCTTGAGTGTTATCTGACAAGTGACATCATCATAACCACACAAGTCATGATGACTCCAAATGCCTATAAATAAGTAAGAATCACCAGAGAGAAGAGGATGGTGCGGAAAGCAAGAGAGAAAGTAAGGAAAGACAGAAAAAGAAGAAGAAGAATGAGAACTGGGAGGCTTGGGTTGCTCAAACTCCAACCTCGGAAGAATATAGTCACCCACCTGATTTTCTCCTTTTCATTTGATGTTCTACGCACCACTTGATGCTCTCTACGGCCTCACAATCGATTATGGCCACCGGATGCTCTCTCGAATCGGCCATATCCGCCTGATGTTCACCATGATCGGTATTCCTACACTCTATCAATACCTGATGTTTCATGTTTATCTATTTGGTGATATGTTAATATCACACTACCACTTGCACGATCACGAAATTGATCATCTACTGAGTACACTCATATCTGAACTCGTGCCTGACGTTGTTGATTGTACACGAGCTATGTCCTCCGAGTACGCTGGCAACTATACCCGAGCTACGTTCTCCGTCCTCCGAGCTACCCTGTCGATTGTACCCGAGCTACGTCCTCCGAGCTACACTGTCGGTTGTACCCGAGCTACGTCCTCTGTCCTCTGAGCTACACTGTCGACTGTACCCGAGCTATGTCCTCCGTTCTCCGAGCTACATTGTCGACTGTACCCAAGCTACTTCCTTCGTCCTCCAAGCTATGCTGTCGACTGTACCCGAGCTACGTCCTCCGTCCTCCGAGCTACATTGTCGACTGTACCTGAGCTTCATCCTCCGTCCTCCGAGCTACGCTGTCAACTGTACCTGAGCTACGTCCTCCGTCCTCCGTCCTCCGAGCTACATCTCCCAAGCTACGTCCTCTACGTCTCCATCGCTCATCCTCCAGAGCACAACGCCAGAGCCCATCTTCGAGCACATTCATACCGATCTACCGAATGCTCAATGACCTCATGATAAGTATCTCTACACTCTCATGCTCATATGCCTATGCCTTATACTAACTTGCTCATCGGAGTGTATGACAGGTCGGACGACCGCCCACCTTGTGGAGGACGAACCCGAGCTGAATCTTGGACGATTATGTAAGGAACGTCACTTCCTTCGAAGAGCGTGCCATATGACAAAGGGTATGGATGACGTGCACATGCAGACGAATGTACAGGACATGAACCATGCAACCCCTATAAGGTACCGCTAGTCCTGAACATTTCCTTTTATAGAAAACAAATTAAATCAATCCATATCAGTGATAATACCCTCAGTCAATAACTGGTACATGTCAGTTTTCAGCATGTGATTTCAAAAAAGAAGAAAAAAAAGAAAATAGCAACAAATTAGAATACGTAAACCTCTATTTAAGGAGATTGAATGGAAACAATAAAATTATTTAAGAAATAATTTATTCTAGTTTTAATCTCATATATAGATGATTAGGTTTTGTTTGGATCAATGTTATCAGAACCGGACCGGTCATCGAACCGGTTGAGTGGCCGGTTCCCGGTTCGACCGATCCGGTTCAACCGTGTCCTTTTTAAAAAAAAAAATTTAAAAATCCATTTTTACCCATATATGACCGATTCTTGACCGGTACTGACCACCGGTTCCAGTTCAACCGGCCGGTTCCCACGGTTCTCACAAAATAGCCCGGTTTTGAAAAAGGACCGGTTCTAAGGGTTTTGGGAACCGGTTAGGAGACCGGTTCCCGGTTCCACCGGCCGGTCCGGTCCGGTTCTGACAACACTAGTTTGGATGTACTAAAATGCTTTTAATCTAGTATTTATACTAAATTCAAACCTAAGAGGAACAACACATTTTATCCATTTTTTGGGGGGTGTCACCCACAGGTGGTCTTACCAGTTATAAGGTGGTTAAGCATGGACTGGAACCTGTCTGTGCAGTACTTTGACCACTCTTACGGTGCACTAATTATGATCTCGGGTCGTGTCCCTGATTTGGGATCCATATATGAGATTAAAAACTAGAATAGATTATTAAATATTTAATAAGACAATGGGGGCATCTGCCCCTCTAAACTTAATATATATATATATATATATATATATATATATATGTTATTTAATTATTTAATATGGCACGGAGCAAGGGCAGCTGTTTGCCCCTACAGTACGAGAAACAATAGATGGTCCAATAACTCTTTTTTTTGGTCAAAGCCTACTAACTTAAAATATTTCATATCATTTTCCACAAATCCATAAACAATTATTAACATTTACCATGTCCCTCATTACAAGGATGGAACCCCCTCCCCCTAGGCATGTGGCACAACCATTAGACAGGCCGAAGGCAAGGTAAGCCAGAGTTTGGATGGACGGACAACAATGCTCGTTGTTGCCCGTCTGTGTCTAAGAAAATGAGGGCCCACCTTTTGTTGATGTAGGGTCCACCCTTTGTTGAATGTGGGACCCTTTTTTAAGACAAAGAAGGGAAACAATGCAAAAGCAAAAGCAAGCGATGTTGCCCATCCGAATTCAGGAATACAAGGAGGAAAGCCTACATCAGCCCTGCCCCAACCTGGGCTAGGACAAACTAGCCTAGCCCAGTGCTGATTCCGACTCCCAAAGGTAAGCTAAGACCACACCCTAACCAAGCCCATAACTCAGTAGGTGTGGCCAAGCCTTTGCTCAAAGCAGGCCCAACCAAGCCGCACAGAAATCCTTTGGTAGCGAAAGAGCACACATAAAAACCAAACTTTCTTCCTACTAAGTACTAACAGCTCAATGATGGTGAGATCACACAAACGATTTAGAAGAAACCTCTTGACAATGGCCTTGCATAAAATAATTAAATTTGAATTAAATAATACTATGAAAGAAAGATGATCAATATACAATTATGCTTCCACAAATCATCCGTCGAAGCATTATATAAGATGTTAATGCTATCCTAAATTGAGATGCTGATGGGCTTGTTCTGGATGTGATCCAGCCAATACTGGGCCTAGGATCAAGTAGCTAAGCCATAACCCAGGCCAGGCCGAAACAGTTTGCATATGCCCGATCAAAGGACTAATATTGTGACGCCGCCGAAACTAGTCATTAGTTCAATGGTAACTTTGGGATGACTAGTGCACCAAAAAAATGTGTAGCAAGAAGCGAACTACTGGCCATTCAAGCTTTGCTACTTGCTCTATTCAGGCCCATGTAAACAATATAGCTGAAATCCAAAGCCCATCCCAAAGTGTCATTCAAGCTTAGATACTTGCACCTCTCAGAGCGATGAAAACAACATAGCTGAAAGCCCAAGCCCATCCCAAAGTGTCATTCAAGCTTAACTACTTGCAACTCTCAGGGCCATGTAAATAATTTAGCTAAAGCTCAAGCCCATTCCAAAGTGCCATTCAAGCATAGCAAATTGCACTCTAAAGCCCAAGCCCATCCCAAAGTGCCATTCAAGCTTAGCTACTTGCACCCCTCAGGGCCATGTAAACAACATAGCTGAAAGCTCAAGCCCATCCCAAAGTGTCATTCAAGCTTAGCTACTTAACTCTCAAGCCCATGTAAACAATATAGCTACTAAGTAATAACCCAAGCCCATCCCAAAGTAAGAGGCCCAATCGCAAATAGAAGTTCTTAGGCCACACAATCGTCCTTTCACTAAGAAATTACAGTAGGAAAATGCTTAACTTATTGGCGGTTTCCATTATGTAACCTCCACGCCCCACTTTTTAACACTCACTAATTACGGTTAAGATTCACTCACTCCTAAAGTTAAGCAATCCAACCTTTGTTTTCAAAAATTAGAACAAAACAAATATTTTACTTTAATTTAGTTAAGCTCAACTAGGGTTAAAGGGGTGTTAAAAGAGACACGGTGGTACATTAGATATTAGATAACGTAATCTAACGTACCAAGGGGTACGCTAATCATACGTCTTTACATTTCTATGGAATATGTGGGTTTTTTTTTTTTGTGGAGTATCATTTACCTACGTTAGCACGGGTTAGTGGTTAGTTTGGGAATTGGAGCTCTTGCAGACTCATCAACCGGGGGGTTGGATCCCTAGACCTCCCTCAATAGAGAGGTCACACCTCACCACTAGTGCAATCGCAAGAGGCGGTATATGGAATGTGTGGAAATTGGATGATATGCGTATTACCATGCAAAGCATAGCACATTGCTTAGCCCAAACTGTTTGGATATAGCAGTAACCCTAATCCGAATGCCTCGCTCTCATAACTTGTTTATGAATAGATAAATAATAATTCAATTATTTATATGTAAATTTATTATAGGATCAACTTAAATGTATATTAAGTATATAATGATGTATATTTATAAATGATCTTACGATTAATTGCAAGGCTAAAATGAGGGGGGGTTATTACAATAATAATTTCTAATCTGGCCAAGACAGGCCAAACCCAGTTATAAGTATTCAATAACAGACCCTGGGCCCAAGGTTCTAGGCCCAGGCCTGTCCAATCATTTTATCAGACCGGAATGGGCAACAGGCGGGCTCGGCCCATCAACACCTCTAGTCTGGACCGAGTTGGAGCGGGCTGACGGCTATAGTTGGGTTTTGGCGATTGAGAGGACTTACACTGCATCATGTTGGGTTCTAACTTAACACATTAAACCATTAATACTCTAATCGGATTTGGACCACATCTACCTAGATCCGAATCCAATTCAAAATTCGACAAATATGATATTGTCAAATTTTGAATTGTCCAATTTGAATTTGAATCCAATGATTTGTTCAAGATTCGAATCCAATAATTTATTATTCAAGATTCGAATCCAATCCGGATGACATTAATATCTTTAAAATTTATATTTTAATAAAAAAAATTGTGGATAGTACTATAATCATTCTACTAATAAAAGTACAAGGAATATACTAAACTTTATTTGGACTAAAATACCCTTAAATTCAAAATACTAATTTATTAATCTATGGTATCAATTAAAATTATTAATTAAGTGGATTACAATTATAAGGAATGGTAGATGTAGTTTATATTACAAGAATAATAAAACTCTTATGTGGGGACCATAGATTAGAGTTTGTTAAGATTTGGTTTTCTTTTATGATTCAATAACCATTTAATATGTTCTATTAGGATTCTTATTTCAATCATTTAGGAATCCTCTAACTCTATTTGCATAACCCGAAGCCATCCATAGATTTTTGCTTCTTGATATATGTTGCACCAGTTTTGAAGGAACATGTTCCGCACTTCTGTTACATGCCAAAATTTTCTACTATTGTGATACTCAATGAGTGCTATATTCCAAAAGGTTTTATGGCCTTAACAACTAGCCATTATTAGGCTCTGCCCTGGCCTTAAACTCCAATATCATGTTATTTCGTTGTGAACTTACTGTTTTGACCAACTGGAGTTTTGCAGGATCCCGCTACAAAATATTGTTCCAAATATTTAAGGAAGAGCAAAGTAAAGTGACTACAACATCCGTCTCTCTCCATCAACAACATCCAGTAGAAGAGCTTCTCTCTCTATATTCACTCAACAGCGTGAATCCAAATCCTTAACGGTTAAGCACTGTAAGTTTCTCATCTACCCTCCTCACTTAAAGCCTGCAATACCCCCTTCTGTTCTTACCTCCACGTCTATCTGTTTGTTGTGGCTTTTACTTCCTTTCTTTATTTGGTTCAAAAATAGTTTATTTGCTTTCTTTAGATACATAATGGAGGAATGCTAGACATGCCTGATATATATAGTTGCTCTTTGGATTTCTAAGAACCCAGAAATTTCGGTTTATAAATGAATAATTTTACCTCTTATTAAAAAATAGCTCCAATAAAGAAGAGGTCCTATGCACCATATTTAGTCAAGAAGACATCTTAATATTGGGACACAATATTAATCTTTAGTATTCATAACCAAGAATTTCGCTACAATGGCACTATTGTGCAGGTCAAAGAATTTGGCAACTAATATTGCTAGGTTATTACTACCACCATAAATTAATACTTATTTATTCTAATATTTTAATAATCATAAAAAATATGTACATAAAATAATTGTATTTAAATTAATTTTATGAATTAAATAGAACCTTAATAATTGTGCTTAGTTAGACTTTAGATTGTTAAGTTAGAGGTTAATTGTATGTCTACATTATTACCTCTTAAACAAAAAAAAACAAAAAAATTGTTTGTCTACACAAAAAAAAAAAAAAAAGATGTAAGCATGCAATTAACCATTATTCTGGTTAATCGCATGAAACACATTTTGGAAACCATTGTTCATCTAGCACAAAGTGCTTTCATATCTGGGAGGAGCATTCAGGAGAATATCCTCATCACTCATGAAATGTTCCACCATATGAGAATCCAGAAGAAAAGCTCTAGATGGAACATGGCTATGAAGTTAGACTTGAACAAAGCTTATGACCGTCTGAAATGGGGTTTATCGAGATGGTGCTCTGAAAGAGTGGTTTTTGCGAACAATGGGTCCAATTGCTTATGCAATGCATCACAACAGTTAACTACTCCATCCTCATCAATGGGCAAGCCCAGGGATATATTTCCCCGTCTCGTGGGCTCCGTCAGGGGGACCCACTTTCCCCCTACATCTTCATTCTAGCCTCTAACTATTTCTCTTACATGATTGACAAGGCTAAAGAGACGGGAAATATATCTGGCATTAAAGTTAGGCGGGCAAGCCCGACAATCATCCATAGTCTTTTTGCTGACGATAGCATTCTTTTTTGCAAGGCCTCCCCTTTTGAAGCGGGAAACATGAGGGAGATCGTCGAAAATTTTGGGAAGTTATCGAGTCAGCTAGTCAATTATAACAAGTCGGGGTTGATGTTCAGTAGGAACACCCCCCTCAAGATTCAGAAAATGATTAGCCAAATTCTAAAAATCAGAATTTTGACGGGAGTGGGGACTTACTTAGGTCTGCCTTCCATTTTTGGTAAATCAAAAGCGAATCTTTTCTCGAACCTCAAGGATCGAATTTTGAGCAGGATGCAAAGTTGGAAAAGCAAATATTTAAACAAAGCTGGCCGGAACATTCTTATCAAAGCAGTGGTGCAATCCACCCCCACTTCTGCTATGACTTGCTTCAAGCTTCCCCTCAAAGTTTGTCGGGAAATTAACTCTGCGGTAGCGAAATTTTGGTGGGGACAGGATCACACAAGGAGGAAGATACACTAGGTAAATTGGGGATCCATGTGCACTAACAAAGCCGAAGGAGGAGGGGGTTTCCGAGATTTGGTATCCTTCAATATTGCTTTTTTGGCCAAACAAGGATGGCAACTTATTAGGAATCCTAACTCAATCTGGGGCCGATTAGCTAAGAGCATATACTTCCCAAAAAATTCCTTCTTGATAGCTAAACCAGGTACTAGACCTTCGTGGTCATGGAGAAGTCTTCTCGCCGGACGGGAAGCTATCAACTTGGGCCTGAGATGGAGACTTGGTAATGGGAAGTCCATAAATCCTTGGGACAAGGCTTGGGTGCCCGCCCTTCCGAGCTTTAAAGTCAAGTCCACTAAGCCTCCCCAATGCCCTTGGACTAAAGTGACAGACTTTATAAATCCTTCAAGTGGAGAATGGTATCGGGATAGGTTACAGCAAAACTTTACTTCAGAGGAAGTCAAGGCAATTACTAAGATTCCTATCAGTGAACAAAATGGGGAAGATGACATATGTTGGCATTGGGAAAAGAACGGGAATTTCTCGGTACGATCAGCTTATCACAAACTCCAGGAAGTGAGGCAGATGGAGGGAGGAGATGGAGCTAGCTCAGCTAATGCTATCACCTCTAGAGGTGGGAAGACCCTTTGGAAATTACAAATTCCTCCAAAGATTTGCTGGTTCATTTGGCACGGATTAAAAGATGCGCTTCCAACCCGAGACGCATTATGTAGGAGGAACATTCAAAATGATCCTTACTGCCCCCTTTGCAGTAATCGTATAGAAACGATTAACCACATTCTATTTGAGTGTCAAACTGCCCGTAGCGTCTGGTGGGGGTCTTCATTATCTATCCATCCTGATCACGCCATGTACAGAAGCTTGAAGGACTGGTGGCAACTTTGGAGTAAATCAGCCTCAAAGGATAGTCGATCAGTAACCAACTTAACCACTTGCGCCTCCATCATGCTTGTGGAAGGGTAGAAATGATAGTATCTTCAGGGGGATCTCGCCTAATCCATACCATATCATTCAGCAAGCTGAACATCTAGCTAAGGAAAGTCTTCAAGTAAATTTGGACAAAAGTACTAGAAATTATTCAGAGCTAAATTCGACCCGTCAGAAAGATAACAGATGGTCCCCTCCCCCTCCGGGATGGATTCAAATCTATTCGGATGGGGCATTTGATCCCAAATCCCAACTAGCTGGAACAGGGCCGATAGCACACAGCCACTCAAGATCATTTCTTAAAGGGGTATTACAAGCTCTCCCAGGTGGATCTACTCTGATTGCGGAGGCAGCTGCTCTTCCTAATGCAGTCTCCCTAAGCATTAACCAAGGATGGCATCAGGTTCAATTTGTACTGGATGCTGAAATAATTGTTAAGCTTCTCCATCATCCTCAAACCAAGGAGCCATCAGAGATCGCAGCGATCATGGGAGATATTCGCAAAGAAATCATCAGGATCCCTCAATTCGAAGTAATTCAAATACACCGATCTGCAAACTCCTTTGCTCATAAGCTAGCCTGCCATAGTATGAGTTTGCATGCTATGGGAGATTACCAAACTAAGTTGTTAACCTGTGGCGTGTGCCAGAGGATTTTGGTCTCTAGTAGTAATCATCTTGTAAGTGATTCTGGATAATGAATGATTATCTTCCCACCAAAAAAAAAACCTTCAACTTAACAATCTAAAGTCCAACTAAGCACAATTTTCGAGTAAGCTCTACCTATTTTGATTAGTGTTACCAAACGCCACCAAAGTTTTATTATTATTATTATGTAATTGAATCAGATTTTAATTGGATCTAATTGCTGAATCCAATCCAATTATAATCAGATTCAAGATCTCTGTATCCAATCCAACATATGGGATAGGATCCAGATCTTGATCCCATCCATTGACAGCCCTGTCTTAGACCACCCCAAATCTAATGGTCTGCCAGTAGACTCTCTTTGCCTCCTTTCTTCCATGGCATGGGATTGTCAGATGCCACAAAAAAAAAAAATGGTCTCTGGCTCCACACATCATCGGACATGTCGCGATAAAAAAGGATGAGATATCAAGTGGGGAGAAGTAAAAAACATGGGGAAAAAATGAAATGACTTCTCCCCCTTTTTATCACCACATGTCGGATGATGTGTGGGAAGCCGGAGATCATTTTCCGAAAGGCTCACCTAGTAATGCAACCAAGCCAGGGTCCATTTCTTAGTTGCTACAATTCTAATGGAGTCGAACAAAAGTTATGAACACCATGTAGAGGATTTCAAGCAGAGAGATGTGCTTAAATAGCTTAGATAGCTCAGGCAAAGAAAGAATACAAAGTCCCCAGTTCTATATGTAAACACATGAGCTAATCAAGTTAGCATCCCAAAGAGTAGTATTTGCTTTACCACTCAAATTACAGAACTTACACAAAACCATGCCATTTAGCATACATACATATATCATAGTTTGCTGTAACTCAACAGAAAAGTAATGAATAACAATAATGGCAGAGGAGGTTAAGAGAGAACCTCTCCAACATAGAAATTGCAACCCCTGAAACCTGGTAGAGATTACCAAACAAAACCTGGAGAAGGAAGAAGGAATCAACATTTCCCATTGAAAGACCAAACTGCACCGGCAATGGGTTCCATCTCTGCATAAACCAAACCGTGCCATCGGCAGCACTATTAAGTGGCTTCTGTCAGAAATCCCACATGAAATCAGTGACTAGAAGAAGATACTAAAACATTGTGCTCGTTCAAACGTCTCTGGAAATGAGCCAAACGCGTTTGCAATTGTAGGATCCCCGCAGCCTTCTGGGACAGAATGGTGTTTAATCTTGAGATATAATCATCCAGCTGATTCCCCGGTTGATCAGCCTCGACCAACAGCTCCATCTCCTTCAGATACCAAAAAATAACATATTAAGTACAGTCATGCTTATGAGAACAGATCAGCCAATTGTGGATAAACACTAACCTCCCTAACAATATCAATAGTCTCCTCCACTTGTCTCCGATGAGCAGTTACAAGATCTTCCTCATCCTGAAATCGCACAATGCAAGCTTTACATGTCAACCAACCGAGATTTAGATGAGAAAAAGAAAAATCTTTCAGATTTACCTTGCTCTTACCTTCAAAAGGGCATTCAGATCATCATCTGGATGCGAGTTGTTAGCATCAAAGTCTGGCTGGTCCTTCCATTTTGTCTGTGCATTGGCTCTCCTCATCTTATCCTCCGAAGGAGAGATTTGGTAGGTGTCTAGCTTTCCATTCTTCTTCCATGATTGTCTCTCTTGCTCATAGGTTTCTTCAGATAAATCAAAATCCTCTCCAGTTATGCCACCTCGACCACCTGTCTGACCCTTGGAAAAATTTGCATATACAGAAGACGACAAATAGCCATCCTCCCTTCCTCTGGGGGCACGATTCATATTATAAGGCGGAGAGGTTTCTCTTTCAATTTGCTTGGCCCACCCAAATCTATTGGTTTCGTCGGGTACAGTTGGTAAAACTGAAGATAAGGGTAAAGCAGTTGAGTCCCTTAGGTTTAATGTTGAAGACAGAGGATCCTTCTTGGAGTTGTTCCCTTTCGAAAGGCTCTTCACCCTGAAATGTGAATATCTCTTAGAAACAGAAGAGGATGAAGAGAAAAGAGAGCTATACCCTGCATCTATCGTTACCAAAAACTGTCACCTGTCAGCATATCTTAATGTGTTGAGAGTATGTTCACAGGATCCTGCATTCGGTGAAATGCACGATATCATAACAGTGCGTGAGTCGCCAACAAATGAATCCCTAAGAACTTCAGTCAATTTACTCCCTCTGAAAGGAATATGACCCTGGTCATTGTCAAGAGCTCTAATGCATTCCTTCAATGCAAGCAAGCTTTTATTGATCTCAGCACCTTCCATTCTGCATCATATATTCAGATCCGGCTGATTAAGCAAACATAACCACTGAAAAAAGATAAAGAGGACATCTAAAATACATTCTTCCTACACCGTAAGGACGGAGTAGGGGACGAAACCCACTATACGGTGGATTAAAACTGGAAGATCCTACAAATTAATAATATGAACAAAATTTATTATCCTAATTCCATACAATCCCATCTATCGACAGTTGTCGAACATTTGCATTTTCTGACAGTCCGTTTCAAAATAAATTGCAAGGACCAAAGAGGTCAGATCATCCAGTCAGTTCAAGTTTTGGACAAATCTCCTAGGTGTGACCTACCAAATGGTCACTCCAATGCCCTGCATATGCATTATATGTATCATTCTGCCTTTGTCAGACCATCCTGGCAGATTATCCAACAGGATCATAGATTTCATCAAAAGAAATGGAGCAAAAGTAAATCTTACCTTGTCTGTTTATCATTATCAGTAGTATCTGCACCACGTTCACTCCCAGCAAGATCTATAAAGGAAAGCTTGCCAACAACTCGGGCGGGTTTGGATTCACTGCCATCAGCTGACCTCTTGATTACAAGCTGAAGTATAGCATGTGAACGGGAGGATTCCTCGTTTGCACCAGTTGTGCCCGTACTCCTTGTGGCATTTCCTATCTCAATGAACTCCTGGATTGTCTCCACATTTGATACTTTGAACTCTTGCAAACCCACAATGCAGACTTGCTGTTTACCATCCTCCCTCATGCAAAGCTTTCTGCAGAAATAAAGTTCAAGCAGCTCAAATTTAGTGATCACAAATGCTGCCTAGCCTACCTAAAGAGTAAAAGCTATACCGACTTACTTTCGATCGTTGAGGAGATCAAAAAGCTTCCCTCCATATATCTCAAAGAAACTGACAAACAACTGAAAACCTTGGTTTCTGTAAGTATGGTGCATCAATCTCAAAATATCTTGGGATGCTTTAAGGGGCAGTGGTTGCATAGTATAAGTTTTTCCACTCCCTGAACAAGCAAGCACACAGACAATAGACTAAAGCTTATTTATGACAATAAATTGAAAAAGAATAAGCATTGACATAATCCGACTATATATATATATATATATATATATATATAACAAAATCAAGAAGCAGAAATTATCTTTCATACTATATCAACCATAGTTAGGCCGCCAGTATGGAGTTAGACTCACAACTGGTGAATCAGGAGTAAACACACAACTCCAAACTTCTGACCTAGACTCTAAAGATAAAACTTAGGAAAGATTATACTAGTGCTACACGGCCACGTGGCACCATCTCAGAGCCCTCGTAATCTCTTTCTTGTTGAATGAGTATCTTAAAGGTGCATAACCAGTGTCAGCACCCTATTTTTACACCTCCTTAACCGTGGTTAATTAATTTAGCTATGGTCCAAACCCTAGATCAACCCTAGTTCCAAACCCTAGGTAAACCCTTAACCATAGGACTAAACCCTAGTTAAGACCCTAGTTAACCCTAAGCTTAACCCTAGGTAGTCCTAAACCCAAACCCTAGGTAGCCCTAGCCTAACCTTAGTAAGCCCTAGGTATACCCAAGGCCCAAGCCCATTTGACCAAACTTATACCTAGACAACTCAATCAAACCCAATTACCTAATTTTATTACCCAACCCTAGTCAAGCCCAAATACCCAATCGCCTAAGCCAAAGCCTATTTCCATAGCCCAAGCCCAAATGTCATAGTCAAAGTCCAATAATCATAACTCATGACCCATCTACTAATAACCCATGATCCATAAGACCTAATCCACATATCCATATCCACCTACCCACTTGTATTTCTCTTGAGTTTGAAGAAGGGAGAAGAAACTAAGATTTAGAGTTTGGAAAGAATTGTAAGATTAAAAGCTTAGAGTTCTTTGCTAACTCTCTTTCTTTGTGGATTCTAAAACCCTACCCCTTGGAGCATTGAAGGAGAATTCTTGGAGAAGTAGGCACTCCTTCTTTCATCTTCTCTTCTTTTTTTTTTCTTTTTTTTTATTTGGTTCTCTCTTCTTGATCTCTCATTTCTTAAGCATAGTTGGGCCTCTCTACATCAATCTAATGGTGTAGAGGGACCCCATATAAAAAACAAAGAGATGTTCATTTCTTTTCTTGTACATATTTTTTCTTTTTTATGTACCCACAAATGTGGATATGAGTAGGCCCATAGAGAGTGAAAGCTAAAGCTATACCTCTCTTTTTCATTTTGTTTCTTTTTGAGATTCTAGTCCTCTTTCTAGAATTTTTTATGAAAGCCCATCCCCTCCCTAACATTCTTTAGAGCAACATTACATCATTAATAATGGTGTAAATGAACCACCTTAAAAGGGAGAGGATGAGTTTTCATTTTCTTTATTTTTCCTTCATGTTCTATGTTGAATGGGTAGGTGATAGTTTAAGGACTTAAAATAAATGATAGTTTAAGGACTTAAAGAGGATATTCTTAAAAATGTCTCATACCAAAGACAATGATATTTGATCTATTATCAACACCAATTCAACAAAATAGGTGTTGGCAATAGACCATTTACATTCATAAGGCACATCCCTCTTTATGTCTTAAAATATAATCTTTTAGCCAAACTCTTGGATTAAATGCGACTTTAGCTAAGTTTTTCAAAACCCTACCTATATGAAAATCTAAAAAAACATGATAAAAGCTCAAAATAGCAAAAACATAATAAAATCTCAAAATACCAAAAAACATTCAAATATAATCAAAATACCAAAAACATGCAAATATAACCAAAATACCAAAAACATTCAAATATCTCCAAAATCCCAAAAAAATATAAAAATACAAAAAACCAAAAAGAGACTTGTAGGATCTCTTTAGCTTTGGTTGACTCACCTAACCATAGTTAAATCTCCTCTAACCGCGGTTAGACTTACCCCTTGTGCACTTGACCTCCCCGGTCAACTAAACCATAGCCTTCTAGGCTAGACCCTTTGACCACCCTATGCACACACACACTACCCCCTAGCCTCGGCACGGGCTCATGTGCCAGAACTACGCTCGATCTGATCTCACATGTGAGTACGTAGGCAACCCAACTCGGGTTCGACCCTAGCCATCTAGCTTTTTATTTTTCTTGGATTAGCACTCACTTAAAAACTTTGGGCATTCTAATTAAACTTTGAGACTATAATTGGCTTAAGTTTAGAGAGTAGGTAACCGTTATAAAACGGGGGTCTTGGGGTGCCTAACACCTTCCTCAGGGCTTAATCGAACCACTTACCCTAACTCTGATTAGACCATTTGCCTTCTCCAAACAAACAAATACCCAGGACCTATCCCTAAGAATGAATAGGTGGCGACTCAAGTCAAAACATATAATTGTGAAAGTGGGTAGGAAGATCTCATGCTCACAGCTCTGGCGACTCTGCTGGGGAATAGACTTTGACTGATTATGAATTCACACGACTTGATAAAAGACTGATGGATTGACTGACAGGTGATGCGAACAACTTAAAAAGATTGATGGACTGACTGACTAGTGGTTTGACGGTAGACTGACGGTTGACCAGCAAAATGTTTATAATGAAATTGACCACTTATATGTGTGTCTGAGATTGCCTGCAGTGGGAGACCTAGCTAGGTTGCTTTGCCTTCAGGTAACATTGATGAAGCTGTGGTTGATCATCTTTAGAATAGATCTGCATCTGTTCCTGATTGATTGATACTCGCACTTGTATTAATTATGCTTCCTGAGTTTCTCAGCTTCTCACCGTGACTAAGTTGCACAAGGGGTAAGTCTAACGGCGGTTAGAGGAGATTTAACTATGGTTAGGTGAGCTAACCAAAGCTAAAGAGATCCTACAAGTCTCTTTTTGGTTTTTTGTATTTTTATATTTTTTTGGGATTTTGGAGATATTTGAATGTTTTTGGTATTTTGGTTATATTTGCATGTTTTTGGTATTTTGATTATATTTGAATGTTTTTTGGTATTTTGAGATTTTATTATGTTTTTGGTATTTTGAGCTTTTATCATGTTTTTTTAAATTTTCATATAGGTAGGGTTTTGAAAAACTTAGCTAAAGTCACATTTAATCCAAGAGTTTGGCTAAAAGATTATATTTTAAGACATAAAGAGGGATGTGCCTTATGAATGTAAATGGTCTATTACCAACACCTATTTTGTTGAATTGGTGTTGATAATAGATCAAATATCATTGTCTTTGGTATGAGACATTTTTAAGAATATCCTCTTTAAGTCCTTAAACTATCATTTATTTTAAGTCCTTAAACCATCACCTACCCATTCAACATAGAATATGAAGGAAAAATAAAGAAATGAAAGAAAATGAAAACTCATTCTCTCCCTTTTAAGGTGGTTCATTTACACCATTATTAATGATGTAATGTTGCTCTAAAGAATGTTAGGGAGGGGATGAGCTTTCACAAAAAATTCTAGAAAGAGGACTAGAATCTCAAAAAGAAACAAAATGAAAAAGAGAGGTAAGCTTTAGCTTTCACTCTCTGTGGGCCTACCATATCCACATTTGTGGGTACATAAAAAAGAAAAATATGTACAAGAAAAGAAATGAACATCTCTTTGTTTTTTATATGGGGTCCCTCTACACCATTAGATTGATGTAGAGAGGCCCAACTATGCTTGAGCAATGAGAGATCAAGAAGAGAGAACCAAATTAAAAAAAAGATAAAAAAAAGAAGAGAAGATGAAAGAAGGAGTGCCTACTCCTCCAAGAATTCTCCTTCAATGCTCCAAGGGGTAGGGTTTTAGAATCCACAAAGGAAGAGAGTTAGCAAAGAACTCTAAGCTTTTAATCTTACAATTCTTTCCAAACTCTAAACCTTAGTTTCTTCTCCCTTCTTCAAACTCAAGAGAAATACAAGTGGGTGAGAACCTTCTAGGGGTCTTAAGGGATGGATCTAAGGGGCTAAGGGATTGGTATTTATAGGAAAACTAAGAGGTTGGGTTGTGTCTTTTACATGGGGGATAAAAGGAGCTAGTGGGTAAAGACTTGAGTGTTGTAAGGTGAGTTGATAGATTGAGTGTTGTAAGGAGTGTAAGAGAGTTGGTGGGTTGAGTGAACTATGAGTATGGGTTGTAGGATATAGGGTGTAAGAGAGGTGTAAGAGAGTTTGTGGGTTGAGTGAACTATGAGTTATATAGGTATGGGTTGATGTAAGAGATGTGTAAGAGAGTTGGTGGGTTGAGTGAACTATGGGTTATATGGGTATGGGTTGTAGGATATAGGGTAGGTGGATATGGATATGTGGATTAGGTCTTATGGATCATGGGTTATTAGTAGATGGGTCATGGGTTATGATTATTGGACTTTAACTATGACATTTGGGCTTGGGCTATGGAAATAGGCTTTGGCTTAGGCGATTGGGTGATTGAGTATTTGGGCTTGACTACTTGGGTTGGGTAATAAAATTAGGTAATTGGGTTTGATTGAGTTGTCTAGGTATAAGTTTGGTCAAATGGGCTTGGGCCTTGGGTATACCTAGGGCTTACTAAGGTTAGGCTAGGGCTACCTAGGATTTGGGTTTAGGACTACCTAGGGTTAAGCTTAGGGTTAACTAGGGTCTTAACTAGGGTTTAGTCCTATGGTTAAGGGTTTACCTAGGGTTTGGAACTAGGGTTGATCTAGGGTTTGGACCATAGCTAAATTAATTAACCACGGTTAAGGGGGTGTAAAAATAGGGTGCTGACAACCAGCCTTATAAATACTTAATTCTATCTTTCGGGGGGGTGTTCTAGAAATTTTGGTTTAGAGGGCACCAAGGAATGTGTTAAGGTTTGTGACGCCATGGAAAGACTTGTCATTTAAAAAGTCATAATGGGACCTTTCCTTAACCTATGATCTACATAGAGTGGATGATGCTTAGGTCCTTATAAATACTTAATTCTATCTTTCGAGGGGTGTTCTGGAAATTGTGGTTTGGAGGGCACCAAGGAATGTGTTAAGGTTTGTGACGCCATGGATAAACTTGTCATTTAAAAAGTCATCATAGGTCCTTTCCTTAACCTATGATTTATTATAAAGTGGATGATGCTAAGGGTGAACCTGGTCATGGCGTCCTAACTCCTATGGCAGTTAAAATCAACTTGTTGAGCTGTTGAGATGGTATCAAATCAAATCTCAACCGAAAATATTTGATCATAACTACCAAAAGATCCTCTTTGGGAGATTATATAAATAAGGGGTTGGCCTAATTGATAAGTCATGATGTATTTTTGGGAGAGCTCTCAACATCTTGTTTTTTCTCTACAACATTATATTTCTTCCAATAGATCATAGTTCCTCTCTTCCTCCTAGCCACATTCTTGATCATCCTCTTCTTTGGCAACATCAAACATCGGCGTAGCATCGCTCGAACGGTCGGAATAGCCAATTTAAGCGGATGATGGGACAATCTCAACCCTTAACCTTTTTCATCATCAACAATTTGGCGACTCTGTTGGGGACAAATGATAATAACAGTAAGCATAGAATGATTCATTTCAGAGAAACCACTGGATCTCAAAAGATCTGAAGTTAAAGTAAAAGAATCAAAGACAAATGCCAATAACTGGAAATGGCAATTGCATAGATCTACTTCTGAAATTTGCTCAAAATCAGGAAAAAAAAAAAAGCTTGAAACACCAAGCAATCAGAGATAGAAAAACCAAATCTCCACCCTAATGTTCTATAAAAAAATGAAAAATAAAGCAAAAGTGTTGGACAAACTCCCCAGCAGAGTCGCCAAATTGTTGATGATGAAAAGAGTGAAGGGTTAAGATCATCCCATCACCCGCCTAAAACGGCTATTCCAACCATTGGAGCGATGCTACGCTGATGTTCGATGTTTCCGAAGAGGAGTAGGATCAAGAATGTGTTGGAAGAAGAGAGAGGAACTATGATCCTTTGGAAGAAATATAGTGTTGTAGAGAAAAAACAAGATGCTAAGAGCTCTCCCAAAAATACATCATAACTCATCAATAAAGTCAACCCCCTATTTATAGAATCTCCCAAAGAAGATCCATTGGTAGTTAGGATCGAATCTTTTCGGTTGGGATTTGATTTGATACCATCTCCACAGCTCAGCAAGTTGATTTTAACTACCTTAATACGTCATGACCAGGTCCGCCCTAAGCATCATCTGCCGGATAGTAGATCGTAGTAAGGAAAGGACCCATGGTGACTAGGATGTCAATGAGCCAAGCCAGCTCGCGAGCTAACTCAATTCGGCTCGAAACGAACCGAGCTGAGCCGAGCCAAGTGAGTGAGTGAGCTCGTTTAGATGTCGAGCTCGAGTAAGAGGTAGCTCAGCTCGGCTCAGCTCGACAAATTCAATGAATACCCATGTACAGTTATACCCCTACAAATATTGAGTTTTACATTAAAAAGTATAAGAAAATGAAATAAATTTTTTTAATTAAGAACATGAAATGTTCATCAGGTTAGTGAAAGCACTATTTTATCTTCTCCTTTTCTTTGTACCCCACTATTTAATCCGTTAATTGTTAGAATACCGTCCCCGCTATACAATTTTTTTTTTTTTAATTAGATCTTAACGAGCCGGCTCAAGCTCGGCTCAAACTCGATGATTTGTGGACGAGCCGAGCCCGAGCTAACCTTTTCTAGCTCGAGTTGAGCAACATCAAAAATCCAACGAGCCGAGCCTGAGCAATGCCCAACTCAGCTCGTTGACACCCCTAAAGGTGACTTTTTAATTGACAAGTCTAACCATGGCGTCGCAAACCTTAACACACTCCTCGGTACCCTCCAAACCATAAGTTCTAAAACACCCCCCGAAAGATAAAGTTAAGTATTTATAAAGCGGGTCATGTGCCTTTAAGATACTCATTCAACAAGAAAGATATTACGAGTGCGCTAAGATGGTGCCACATGGCCGTGTCCAAAATCCACCATCAACAAAAGGTAATTAAAAATTCCAAACAAATCACCACTTGATAAATCTCAAATAAATTCCAGCAAGCAGTTCCCCCATATCCACAACCAAGAATGAGAATGAGAAAAAGATAAAAAAGATGGGTTATTTAAATGACAAAACTTCTGTTTCAGTTATCGAATCTTACTAGGCTAAGATATAGATATCTAAACCGTTAAAAAATGAAAATAAGGCAGAAAATTACATGTCCATGAACCCATATCCACAACCAACTAGGTGCCTAGAATGCAAGCCCAAACATAGAGGTGACAATTTATGAGACAACCGTCAATCCATGAACGGGACTTCCACTTGTTATGGTTGAAATTTTGGACCCATGAATCAGTTTCAAATTGGATTTCTCAATTCGGTCATTATTGGAAGTTGGAACGGGTTTGTGATGGGCTTTTTAAATTGAATCAACGGATCATAATGATAATACCTAGTTAGTTTATTAACAGCTATGCTTAATATTATATAAAAATGTTATTTCAAGTCTAAATGTTATTATAGTTTGAAATACAACTTATTTATTCATTTATTGTTTAGGTATTCAAACAGTGTTTTAAAACTCGACTAGACTCGGAACCTTGCCGAGTAGAGTCGACTCGAAAACTCAGTCAAAACTCGTCCGAGTAATGACCCCAAAAACAAAAACATAAATAATGTTTTTCTAATAATATATGTGTTATAAATTCAAAATTAATGATAAAACATGCCTTAAATAGGACATATAACAATATCTGTCCAAAATAGGACATTATATCCTAAAGCAATTAACTATATGACATACAAATATAGTAATATTATAATATACAATTATACCTATTGAATAAAAAATCAGATTAATAGCTACACCCTCAATTACGACAACTTCATCAACAACGGAAACTAATTAACTCCATCTTCAAAACCCAAACCAAAAAAAATAAAGATAAAGAATATGGTTTAATTTCAATCTCAGTTCAGTTGATCTGTTTATGGTTCTGCTGTTTCTAGAGCTCAACTCTAAAAGGTTCTTTGCCAAGGTTACGAAAACTCTGTCTGTCCACTACAAAGTACAAAGTAGAGAAAAGAATATCCCATTTACATAGATCTTATTTCTAGCCATCATTTGTGCTCATTTTTTTAATCTCAAACATACTTCCAATTCTAGACATGTGGCAGAAGTTCGACTCATATTGCATTACGCGAATGCACAAAAAGAAGCGAAAAGCTATAGATGAAATGCAGTAATCAAAAAATTAGATTAACCACTAAGAGAGAGCGACTGAAACTGAGAGGGGAGAGAGAAATTTGAGTGAGGAGAGAGAAAGAGAACCATATCCAACCCCACAACACAAAGGAGGAAGAAGATTGAGAGAATAAACTAAGAAAAAACGAGAGAGAAAGGGAAGAGAGAAAAGAAATGTGAAGAGAAGAGAGGGAGAAGGAAGAGAGACTTACCGTTTTCTCGCCGATCGCTGATCACCAATCGCCAAGGAGGGACGAAAGCTGAGAGGGTGGGGGTTTGAGAGGAAGTATCGGTATAAATATCGTATAGGGGCTTACTGAAACCTAAACGTATCGCCCGTTTCGTATCGGTTTCGGCGATTTTTATTTCCATGCAATTGAGGACCTACTCCCCATGATGGCGCTCACCCCAACCCATAGCCACTCCTCCCAAATATATTTATGATATATGAATTCGAATGAAAAGTAATTCAGAATAATCTAATGCTTCTCCAAATTTAATAACCAGATATATAAAAACAAATATTACTATTTAATATGTGAAAAATGGTTCTGCTTGTAAATTCTCAGAGAAAGCCTGCCAGAGAATTTAAATCAATGCTTCAGATTTAGGAGACAACTACTCGCCTGTTTGCCCATATGCAAAGCAAGTTGCTTTGGTCCGTTGAAAAATTATTGGAACAATGGGCTCCACAGTCTCACGGTACACCTTCAGGAGCAAAAATAGACAGCAAGATCAGCTTAGAGGTCACCAGTATGATGAAGAACCATGCTCTTCATTTTTTGTCTTATACTTACTTCATCATTTGAAACCTCCTCATTCAGCACTGCATCAAAAACAAATTCATGTTTCTCAACGTATTCCGTTAGGTCAACCTGCAGAAGGTGAAGAATTGGATTTGAGAATTAACAATATCTGAATCACTTCCAGTTCTGTATGCCCTTATCTAATTCTAAAAGATCTGAAAGCTATGAATATTATCAAAAGCAAAAAAAAAAATGAAGATGAAATTGACAACCACTACAAAATTTGCATCTACAGCAAGATGAAAGCAAATGGTTCAAGTAAGAAAAAAACAATCACAAATGTCATTTGCTACTACTTAGGCCTTTGAAGATATATCCACTCTTCCTTTCCTAATTACAAATGTCATTTGCTACTACTAAGGCAAAAAAAATCACAAATGCCCAGTGAGCAGCCTTATTCATCACTTTTTCTTTGAACATGTGGCCTAATGTTGGCTACCTTGCCTCCTAGAGCAATTCAGATGAGTTATACACTGTTAAGTCATTGTTCCCCACATCACTGTAACACGCCTATATTTACCAACAAAAACAAAGTACTAAAAACAGGTAACAACAATATTATCAATGACGGTGATAACAGAAACAAACAAACAATTTAGAGCAACAAGGTTGTGAACTTACCTACCAAATAATAACTTCAGGGATGAGGAAAATAAGAGCAGCAACAACAATAGAAAAGGTTGTAGTACGAATCATAAACTTACTTGATGTTTTGGCATTCCTCCCATGAAAGGTATCATATTACGAGTAAACCGAAAATTATCTAAGTAAATTACTATATTCTAAACTGCGTAATAGGAAATTGTGTCAAACATAGGTGTGTTTTGTGATAGCTTCATATAATTGGTCTTTCCCAGATAAACATCCTCAGTGAGATGGACAACAAACAGAGTACAACAAATGATCATGTAAGATAGCAAATCCAATTAATAAAGTCAGAAGCATAGGAGGGTCGAGACAAAGGTTTTGCTAAAGCAAAAATGAAAAAAAGAAATGGAATGGAGTCTGGCATTAATAAATGCAAGTAGTAAACTTCCAGAAGGAAACAGTCTTACTCCCCAGCTGAAAATGAGAATATATAACAATCACTATTAAAAAACCTCACCAACAGGTACTCACCTTGAATTTAGTCTCGTGAACAGTAAGATAATTGGAATGTGGTTCTATAGTTACGATGTCTTCTTCTTTCTTTGCTAATTCCTTTTTATTAAGTGGTCTCTTGCGCACCTGCATTCAAGCCATTGTTAGCAATTTTTATAGTGAAAATGGAAAATGCAGCCATGTATATCCAGGAGTTCAGATACAACACAGAATAGAAGCATTTTGAATCATGCAGAAGTATCCATTCGATTATGTGAATTTAGTTGAAAGTTCAACATCTACATGCTACATTCAGTTTTTAAAAAGTGTGCAAGGCTTCTGCCTTGAGGAAAAGCTCAAAGAAAATGCATCAAGGCGCATACTTTGCATCTTGAGGCTCACCTTATGTAGGACGTGTGCCATGTGTGTCTCATACATCAATCACAAGGAGGGTACTCACCTTAGGACTAAAACTTAAAAACCATTCTTTTATTTTTCCCATTATGTACTCATCATAGGACTGAGACTTAGAAACCATTCTTTTCATTCCCATTATGTGTTACTCAGGTTTTTAAAACTCTTTTGAACCTCTATTTCACATTAAATGGAACTTCCCTAGTAGACATTGAACTTTGAAGGGATTCGGGGTCCACTAGCATGCATTGTAGTTTTCCATGACTTTTGTGAGTATATGTTAGGACAAAATCTCAAGGATTAAAAATTCAGTTTCGGGGACTGTATCAGGTCCCACCGAAACCTATACATATCGATTTTTTGTTTTTTTGAAAAAATTCTTAAAAAATCACAATAATTTTTTTTTAAAAAGGCATTAGAGACATTCTTATAAAGTTAATATCAAGTACAAAATATAAAAATAATGAATATAACGCAACAGAAGAGTCGAAAGTAGAGACATACTGCTAAAGCCACATAGAATTAGGGCATATAATGAGTAGAGAGGAAGAGGAAAATGAAAAAGGGGTATTTTGAGGTGTTTTTAGGGGTTTACGTAACCTCTTTTATATGAAACATTGAACGAGTCCTATGCCGAAACCGTTACATATCCTAGGACTCGGGCGATATGTAACGGTTTCGGCCGAGTCTTATTTTTTCTTTTAAAAATTGTAAAGGTCAGATATCGGGTAACAGGTTCTACCGAAACCGATACATATCGGGCGATACGTATTGGTTTCAGCATGTTTTTAAATCATGCAAAATCTGCAATATTGATTGATGACCGGTCGTCATTTTTTTTTTGACATATATATGAACAAAAAGGTAAGTTTCAATTGTTGTATTTTTGTGGCTCTCTAAAATATATTTTTTCATATAATTGCTGAATCAGTTTTTCATTATTTTTCAGAATCTTTCAGCAAATTTCTTATTTCTAGTTAATTTTTTTATTTAATGAAGCTAAAGCCAGGAGCATTTGGAGATCCTACCTCGCCTTATGCCTTCGCCTTTTACGACACTAGCTACAATTATCCGTGCTTGGTAGGCATCCCAATTCATTTAAAGCATCAAATTGCATTTAGAGGAAATTGTTTTACAACAAGTGAGAGAAACAGAAGCATTTAATACGAAGAAAAAGAAGTAACGAACATACCACAACTTTGATTTTAGCGACAGAACTGGCCTTCTCCCTGTCTGCTGAGAAACTTTTCAGAAGGTTATTCTCTGGCAAACCACGAGCTTTGCTTGTTTGTTTGTTGATAGAAAGATACGGCTCAGAATCATCAAAGCTTCTGCCCCGGAAAGAATGGTACAGGGAAGAACCATCAAGTAGGCCAGGAACCGGAATCTACCCATTAGATACATAATAAAAAACATCAGCAAAACAATCAACAATGCCTGGAGAGCCGTAGCTTCTTAAGTTTTAGAGAGAGAGAAAATTCCAATTTCAAGGGCAGAAAACATAATTTTATAAAAATGGAAAATCAGGGTACATGAATGAAATGTAAAACTTTCAGAGAAGCAATATCTTATTAAAAGTAAACAATAACTAAGCAATGCATAGGCATTTTTAGACAGAACCCATTAAGTTGGGGACCCCAAACTCTCAGAGTCAATACAACTGAATCCCCTCCAAGTGAAAAACACTCAATGGATCAAATCAGATATTGGGAATTATCAGAAATCAATTTAAATTGCAGTATGGAAAAACAACAACAATTCCCTAAAATAGGGATCAGGAAACGGGCATACAAACAAAACCTTAATATTTAATAACAGTGGGATCTGCAATGCAAGCAAAGAAATCACATCTTCGACCACTCAAATTCTCAAAACCAAATGTAACCCTTAATTCAGAAGACGAACAATGGACTAACCTCAGGAAGTAGTTCAGTATCAAGGGAATGCAGATCTAAGATCCCAGGGCTGAGCTCATTTGGTGACACTTGCTCCTCTCCATTTTTCCTCTGGCTTGACGACCGCGAACAACCCGGAGGAGTTGAAGGCTCAGAAAACAGATCGTTTCCTCCATTAACGCTCTTCTGCAGATTTTGGTACATTCTCGATCCCTGAGCTCCTCCTCCACCGCCTCCATAGTATCCATAGTCCTGTTCTCGATCAACCATAAAATGTCAAAAAATAAAATAAGAAGAAGAACGATCTGCATCTGAAATGACGGCAAGAGTTCAATTCACCGATCTAAAACGAAAAAGAAGATCGAAAGATCGAGAACCTGTATAGCAGGTACAGTAGTGTTTGAGGACTGGAGATGCTGAAGACCAGCTGATTGAAGCCATCTGCCATTAGAGGAGGAATCTAAGAAATTCTCCGAGTACTGACGCTGGTGATGTACATTCGAAGAACCAGATTTCTGCATCTGTCTCCCAACTGCGTTCATCTCTCTTGCTAGTTGCTTCTCCTTCTCGATCTGACTAGGGTTTCGATCGAATCCCCTCTCTCTCAGCCTCTGATTTTTAAACACAAACCTCTCTGTCGATCGTCCAGTAAACAACAAATTTCTCAAAATTTCAAAAGAAATTGAAAACAAATCACAGATACGCAGAAAAAGATGAAATTCACAGTCAAGTAGAATCTATGGCGCTGTGAGGAGTTTCTATAGGAAGCTCCAATGGGGTTTGTTGAACTGTATTGAAGTTTTTCTGAGTGATTAAAAAAATAGGGAAAAATTAAAGGATTTTTGAAACTTTGAAATGAAAGACCGGGGTAGCTATTGGGGTTTGTGTGACGGAGATCTACTCTTGTAGTAGTGTAGTCTTGTTGGAGATATATACACGTGTGAGGAGAGAATACACGTGTGTGAGACTGGCCGGAGAGAGAAAACGACGAGTAGTGCTGGGCCCCACTCATTTTGAACCAGCAAGGCTCCTTTTGTCATCACGTGGTGGGCCACACTCGTTTATGTGATTATATCTCTTTCAAATTTTGAGCTCCTGATATGTTGGACACATGTCATGATCTAAGCATAGGCACACGGCATAACATTAGGACCTAACATCCAGCGATCTTACTGTTTTTTTTTTTTTAGCAGAAAAGTTATCATCTAAGAGCATCTCCAACACTATCCTATACGAGCTCCTCCTTTTGTCTGTTTAGAGAGCTGTATAGGAAAAAAGTGTTTCACCAGACTCCTCAAAAGACCTCACCAAAATAGGATTGGCAAGTCATCTCGTCAATAGTGATGAGATTTTCAGCTCTTAACATTAAAATCCTTTCAACCCTCAACCACACCAATTTCAATTGAACTAATAATAAAAGAGAGTTCAATCACATCCACACGATAACATGTGTACTTTTTAACTTCTACTAATCATGGTTAAGATTCACTAACTATTGGGGGTTAACAATATAATCTTAGATTTTAGAAGAAAAAAAACATGTGTTGGCCGATTGGTGCAATTGAACTCTCGATGGCTGCAATAATAGAATAAATGAAATAAAAAATGAATATTTAATATAAATAAAGAATAAATTGGGGCAATGTTGGAGTTGGAAGAATAAAAAGTGACTCCCTACTTGAAAAAGTTGTCAGTTTAGATAAATAAATAAGGAGTTTTTAAAAATAGTGTTGGAGATGCTCTAACACGCATATACATCTTAAACGCACAAACAATCTTTACTATGATAAGATGATTATAATGGTCTTGTCTTAATACTTTCCATTCCTATTTTTTTTGCGTTGTCCACTTTCTTAAGATACAATCTCACACTCAGCCTCTTATGCCAGTGGTGGGGTTGCCTCTCAGTAGAGGAGGTCTGAGATCCAATTCCCCGGGTATGAGTCGCAAGAGCTCCAATGGCTTCGGATTATCTCTGGGCGCTCGGGCATCCACACATCGTTGGACATGTGGCAATAAAAAGGGGAGAGATATCAAGTGAGAAAAAGTCAAAATCATGTGCAGAAAATGAAATAATTTCCCTCCTATTTATCACCACATGTCCGATGATATGTGGAAGCCGAGCACCCACCTTAGGGTCCACTAGAGATAATCAAAAGTCAGCTCCAATCTTCAAGCTAACTATTAACCATACTAACGTAGATAAATGATATCCAAACCCAAAAAATATATATATATATGGAATGTTAGTCCTACTCTCAGTCAACTCATACTCTTCACTCTTTACCAACCACTTGTCCACATTTTGTTAAAAAAATATTTTAATTTCAATAAAGTGGACAGGTGGTTAGTGAATAGTGAGAGTAGAAATTGACCGAGAGTAGGGCTAACACTCTTCATATATATATATATATATATATGAAGTAGGGTGTATTCAGTAGAGTTGGGCTAAGCTCGAGTTCGGCTTGAACTATTTCAAGTTAGGCTTGAACTCAACTAAGCTTGAAAAGCTCAGCTCGAGTACAGTAGCTTGGCTTGAGCTTAAACTAAGCTAGATTGATTCAAGCTCGAGCCAACCTTAGCTTGACTTATTAAATAATAATAATATTATTTTATTATATATATTATTTATATATATAATATTATTTTTAATTTTGTATAATATTCAAGTTGAGCTTGAGCCCAATTGAACCTCAATTGAGCCAAGCCAATCCTTCAAGTTGGTTCGGCTTGAACATGTCCCTAATCTAAAGTTTGGGACAGAGGTGGTGTGGCGGCAGTGGTGCTGGAAAGGGAGGTGGTAGGCTATAGTTATGGTGTAGCGAGGGGTTGAGAGTTAGGACTGTTTAGTTAAACTTATTAGAATGATTTTTCTAGGAAACTTTCCAAGGAAATTAATATTTGAACTAAGTGAAATGTCAGACTTCCTAGCAAAGTTTCATTGGACCAGTTTCTTAGAAAATTTATTTTCCTAACTTTTACTTCTAATTTTTGTAAGAAATCAAAGTTAAGCGTGATTTCATTTCTATTGACTTTTGATATTTTCAAAGTCGGAAGTTTGTAGAAGTCAATTTAGAAATTTATCAAAATACAACCTTAGAACTTTTATTTTTGATATTTAGTTCTCAAAAATATATATTTTTATATTTTAGAAGCATACTTGTTTCCCTCTAAATCGTATTCAAATGATTTTATTTGTTTTTTAGTTTGTTTGGTGTTATGTTGAGGGATTTTTCATTTTGAAAACAATTAATTATATGCGAAGAATGTATTTGTCTTTTTTTTTTTTGGGTTGCTATGTATTTGTCATTTATTAGTCAAAATTAATTATAAAGAAAAAGTAATAGAATTACGTTTGGATGAAAAAAAAAATTAAAAACAATAAATATAGTATATTAATCAACACGTTATTTTATATGTTATTTTATATGTGTTATAAATTATTCAAATTTTTTTTTATTCTGTGTCCCTCACATATTTTTATATTGGGTAAATTATACTCGTGTAATTTCAGAAACCTCCCCTTTTGTTTCTGAAATCACACTTACCTCACCTATTAGACTCATCCTATTAACTCTATTAATTAATGATTTTTTTCCCAATTTTACCCTTATTACTTAGAGGAAACACGGAAGCTTAGTTTGAAAACTCAACCAAAACAACACATAAACGTCCCAAACCACCACATGACCCTTTTAACACCCACTAACTATGATTAAGATTCACTCATCCTTAGGGTCTATCCATCCAACCTTAGTTTTTAGAGAAAAAATAATTTTAGGATGATTATGCTTAACCACAATTAAAGGGGGCTCTACAAGCTGCCATGTTTTATTTTTAACACTCATTATCTGTGATTAAGACTCACTCACCCCTCGGATTCATCAATCTAACATTGGTTTTAAGAAAAAAATAAAAAAAATATTAATCCTAGGTTAATTATGTTTAACCACGGTTAACAGATTTCTACAAGCCGCCACTTGTCTTTTTTAACAACCACTAACTATGGTTAAGATTCACTCACCCCTAAGGTTCATCCATCTAACATTGGTTCTTAAAAAGGAAAAAAAAATTAGGTTCATTATGTTTAACCACAATTAAAGGGGGCTCTATAAGTCGTCACATGGCTCCTTTAACATCCACTAACTGTGGTTAAGATTCACTCACCCCTAGGATTCATTCATCTAACCTTGGTTTTTAGAAGAAAAAAAAAAACTTAAATCGATTATGCTTAACCATAATTAAAGGGGGCTCTACAAGCCGCCACATATACCCTTTAACATCAACTTCCTCCGATTTAACCTTAGTTATAAGAAAAATTAAAAAAATTAACCTTAAGTTAATTACATTTAACCCCAATTAAAATATCTCTATAAGTCACCATGTGTCTCTTTTAATACCCACTAACAATGGTTAAGATTCACTTATCCTAGAGTTCATTTTGAGCATGTTTCTAAATTTAAATTTTGAGAATGACGCCAAACGACCGACTGGTTGATATAAAACTTTTCCTTTGGTTTGGGAGAAGAATATGGTTTGGTGGAACACCCAGACAAGCCATCTAATACTTTTTCTTAAATTTGGAATTATGATTGTATAGGCTTGATAGCACATGCTGTACAGTGCATCCCCGCTCGTTGAAGAATCCAACGGCGCAAGGTGCATAGTAGAACCCACCATTTTTAATGCATGTCAAGCTGGGTGCCAAGGCATTGTTGGACGACGGTACGCTGCACATGCTATCAAAGTCCTTTTTATTTTTATTTAAGGGAAGTGATTTAAAACTCTCGATAGTTATGGAGAGCAAGATCGCATGATTGAAAATCCTACGGTGCCGACCATAAAGTGGGGCCCACCATCCCACGCATTTGGTTTTTGTCAGGGTTGATTTTTCAAGAGTACTGAGATGGCAGGGTCCTCATCTAAGCTAATCGCAGTGTCTCATGGATAAGTTTTATTAAATTAAAATAAATAATTTTTTTTTTCTTTTTCTAAAAGTCATGATTAGATTGGTTAACCCTTCGTTGGACGGATGAGATCAGACCGGTTCAGCTTCCCATTTTTCAATCGTGTAACCTTTGCTCTCAATAGTTACAATCGAGAATTTTCTATCACTTTCCCTTACTTAACCAAACAAAGGTTAGCATTAACTATTGCCCTTAAAGCTCACCAACTAACTTAATGGCGGCAAGTGTCACTCTGATGGAATTGGTTTAACACCTATGCTATGTGGGTCCAATAGCTAGCTAGACAAGGGACACGGAGGATATGTTTCAAATGAAGAGCGAAGGTAACATTGGTACCGGATATTTCGGCAAAATCTGCTGCCACTAATTGAATATGGAGTATGGGTTGTTTTGGTGGAACTTTTAAGAGTAGTGGTTAGCATACTTGGGAAATTGATTTTAAAATCTAAGGTTTGACCTCATTAGTCCATGTCCATCCTCTTAAATACCCATCACAATTAGTGAGTATTTAAGAGCGGGGCATAAACCAATAAAGTTTAGCCTTGGATTTTAAAATCCATTTCCTAGGTAAGTTAACTATTTCCTAACTTTTAAAAATCCAGATATTAATATTTTGGAACAAAAGGTAAGAGTATGAGAGGAGGCGAGAGAACGAGAGGAGAGAGGATTTCTAACTCTTTTACACAATGGTATCTTAAATTTATCAAGTTCAAATTAGTAGAAGTTATACATGTATGGAACTTTAAAAAATCCAAAAATTTTGTTAGAACTTGAAAGTTTCGTATTTGCAAAACTTTTGGACTCCATGAAATAATATAGTTCTAGACATTAAGTAAAATCAGACATGAAACAATGACAATTTAGACTTTAAAAATTCTACCGCAAGAATGGAGCTTAAACGAATTTCGTATACTGATGGGGTGGGTGGGTGGTACTAGCCAAAAAGAGCTGCTTTTCCAGATTTATTTAGGTCGTAACTTCGTATACTTTCTTGTAAACAATTTATATCCCCATAAAAATAAACAATTTAAGAGGGAATATTAAACACAATTACTTTTTTTGGTATGGCCGCAGCCCGTTTAATTGGGTTAGTTTATGTTATTAGGTTAGCAGTAATGTCTAACATGTTAGTTTGGCAGTCACGGACATTAACAACGATCACATTTGGAAGATACACCGCCTATCATCAAACCAAAGGGTTTTTGGACTGTATATGTATACCTGGGATTTGTCTTTTTTTTTTGTTACATATCATCATTCTCTTTTTTCTTCAGAGAGACGGAATTCTGTTTCATGACGTTGAAGTGAAGCTCCCCTTTTTGTACTATGGGCATAACACATTTGTAATTACTGAGCTATACGGGGATAATTTTGCAACACACTAAATTACAAGATTGTCACTCTAATTATGAAAAAGGTGAAGCTCTTCTCAACGCGATGAAAAAGAACTCCTCTTTGTATTTAAACTTTTTTTTTTTGTGTATTTGACATGCAATTAGGTAACAACCCCCAACAACTAATAGGTTAGTATCTGTCCAAGTTAGGGAGTGGATATTTTGACCATACTCAATGGGAGTTGATCCATGGTCTCCGCATGAAAGCGATACAACTCTAGTGGTAAAACGACAAGGCATGTGTCACCATTCATCCAAGGTTAGTAGGTTAGCAATAAGGTTATACACCTCAAAAACTTGAAATTGAGTCCACCTCTTATTGGGATACACTTCCTATTATTCTAGCAACTCCTACAACTAGAGGAACCCGGAAGGTTGTGACCCTTTATTTCACGATTCCGCACTAATTTCCTCTTCTGTCAACTTCTTCCTCTCCGCCTTAGTAATGAATGATGATATGTCATTACCATTAATGTCTGATATTATTGTTAAGCTTCTTCAAATAAAAGCCAGAAAGCTGATACGACGGACTATTTATGGGAAATAGTTGACCTACCCATGAATTCCCCCCCTCCTATTTGATAACTTTAAGGGGGGCATCCACCAATGGGTGGATGTCTTAGGTTTTGAAATGGAATCCATGGTACGCCTATCACTACTCACTATTTATCCCCCCCTGTTGGGATTTAAACCACGCGTTTAATCTCTAAACCCTTCGGATCTTGAGAGACTATAAATCACAGAAATCACACAACAAATAGAAAAATTGTAGAAAAGAAAATAGAGACAAAACACACGGATATACGAGGTTCGGCAACGTGCCTACGTCCTCGGGAGCCACACCAATTCACTATATTGAAGATACAGAATACACAGAGTTTTTTCTCTCTTCGAAAAATTACGGCAACTTCTCACACTCGTTAAACCTAAAAAATAAGCATACAGCTATATGTTTAGGGTTAAACTGTAAAGCCAAAAATACCCCTGCAGAAACGTAAAATATCGATTTTCGTCGCAATCTGAGCCTAACGGCCCAGATTGCGGACGCACTTCGTGCGTTGCAGGGGGGCAACTCGGGCAATCTGCTAAAGGTTGTCTACATTCCCAACACCCAACACCGAAATCTAAAAGTTTTCAAAGCAACTCAAAAGACAAAATATAAATCTCCACTCAATAAATCAAAAGTCTTCTAATAATATTATCATGACATCTGATTACAATAATATAAACCCCATGTTAAGATTAAGAAACTTTATAACATATTTAACGGTTTCTCAATCATATATTTGGGAATTGGGAAACAAGTTTTGATCTCTCTAAGCTAGCCTTTTTTTCCCGAGTTCAAAAGAGGGTAAAGCCTGCAAAACTACAAAGAACAAGATTTGAGGGTCGTAAGCCCGACAACATTATTTCGAAAGAGTTTTTAGCCCTTCTAAAGGTTCCTCCAAAGAGTTTAGGTTAATAGGAGAGTTCAACCCTTGATTAGAAAGTCAGTCAGCAGCCATATTTAATTCTCTAAATGTGTGAGCCAATTTGCACGCCCATGGCCTAACTAAAATTTTGCAACATGCATGAATCAAAAAACCATTAGGGTCACTATCAGTAGCCTCTCTACCCAGGACCATCTAGACAGTTAGTGAATCCAACTTCAGAACTACCTCTCTCAGCCTTTACTCCATGCCAATCTAAGCCTACGAGAATTAAAAATATATGACATGTTTTTTCAGTAGCAGTTTTATTCGACACCTTTGGGTTGCATATAAATGAACATAACGAGGAAATATAAGAAGTCTTGGTTGGGTGGGTGGCGGTGTTCAAATTGAGAAGAAAATTATATAACATAAGGGCACTTTTGGACTCCTGGTTGAGGAGGATCTAAGGACTTTCGACTGAAGCGACCTATGTTCATAGAATGATATCGATCTTAAATTTTAAGATTTACAAAATTTTGGGAGTTGATTCTTAGAGTTTTGATGAAGCACCACAAAAAATATAGGCATCAACGGCATTTTCAAGCAGTCGATATTATTTACATTTTCCAGTATAACATATAGTGACGGAAATGAGTAACCGTCGCAAACTATCGACATAAATATTTCTGTCTCCATAGAGATTTCGTCCTATATATGTGTTTTGTAATACCTTTCGAAGGTTAGGTGCGACGGTTTTTAATTTCTCATAGACTTGCAACGATAAATGTAAATGCATAATACTGGTTCTCCTCTCTAAAGAGATACACACAAATGTGATTTATATCAATCTCCTTATCCAAGTGACATATAAGTTGGTTACAGTTGGAAGACCTCACGACACCTGATCTGTTTACCTCAATCATCGTTATCTTGTAAACAAACTGGATCTAAATCCTCTTATATTGCAATGATCTCTCAGATAAACCAACTGAGAATCAATATTTTATTCAGGATGAATCTATCAATTCTCACAAGCTTCATTTTATTATAGGGTAGAATTTTTCAAGGGGTATTTTGGTATTTTTGATTTTTGTTATGTAGTCCTAATACTATTAAGAATAGGGGTGGGTGACAACTGTCATTTTAGATCGCAACTCTGTAATTCTCTTTTACTCAAATCATAGTAAAATCTCAACGATTCCGTAAACGTACCTCAACTTGAGGGAATCATGTAAATCTTTGTTTTCTGTATATGTTTGTTCTTGTTATTTTTCTGTCTATATTTTGTGTCTCACAGATCCTATTTAAGGTTCATTCCCTAACAAAATCAACTTAATTGAGTTCAAATTAATGATTGACAACCCCCTCCCCCCTGGTGCGGGGTGTTTCAGTTTCATGGAGGTTGTTGCGTGGTCACTTAAATGAAGAAACACACTCGCTTTGCACATTTCTCCTTTTGTATTAGTCCCACATCCACATGGGAAAAAAAGTTTCTAAAGGCTCAAGCCCCATTAATGGCATCTTATACAGCACCACTAGAGTGTGTTGCTTATGTGGGGTGCCTCGCACTACAGAAAAGGGAATAGGCCATGTTGTTGTCAATTCACATTTTCTTGTTGCAAGATCTCGGATTTAGGTTGCTCGAGTTTTCATTTTTCCCCAAAAGATACCCAATTGAGGAATCAAGAACACTGGAAAATAAAAACTATAAAATCTAATTTATTTTATAACAAAATTTGCTGGTTTTTTATTTTTGTACATTTGAGAAACTGATTGTGGGAACAAGATGGGTTATTTTAAAGTAATTTTTAGAGTATATAAAGAGAAAATACAGTGACGTGATTACTGAGGAGTGCTAATCTCCCAGATTTTAAAAAAAAATTCAAAGTCTCTTTAAAAAATCTCAACGTGGGATAGAGGAGGGAGATGTCAAGGTAGGGACACCTGTCTTTGTTACTTATTCAATAAGTTAAAAGTAGGGCTGCACTAAAGTCAAGCTAGCTTGTCAGCTTGACTCAGCTTGGCTTGCCGAGCTTTTATTTGAGCTCGATTGCTCGAATGTTTAAACAAGCCAAGTTCAAGCAAGATCCTATAGTTGTTTCAATGGTAGCCACTGCTATTGTTGTACTCTTGTTTTCTCTGTCGCTTCGGCTAGACCAAATTACAGACAGTTGGTGATGGCTGAAAATGGTGTGCTTGCAGTGTACAACAACAGCGCCATCACTGACACCAAGAAGAACCCATTCTCCATCAAGGTCGGACTGTCCCAGATGCTCAGAGGTGGAGCCATTATCCAAGCCATCAATACAGAACAAGCTAGGTTAGCTGAAGAAGCTATTTGTCTGTTCTTAAGGAAATTAAGTAAGCAGTTTCAATTCCTGTAATTGCGAAAGCTTAAGTGGGACATTCCGTTAAGGCCCAGATTCTTGAAGCCAACGGTGACTACGTTAACGAGTGCTAGGTTCTCACTGCTGCTGCTGATGACGAACACCCCATCAAGAAGCATAATTACCGCGTTCCACTCGTTTGCGGTTGCCGGGGCCTGATTCAGGTAACAATGCCAAGACAGTTGGAAATGTAAGGTCGGTTATGGGGGTATAACGTGTTGGTGTAATTGGGCTAAATTCCTGCACACATAGCCACTTAGCAAATACAGACAGATAATAAATGCAGTTAAATAAACAATTAATTATGGTAGAGAATCGCTTCGCTGAGAGGCGCTACAAGAGAGTCTTTCTTGAAGATAGTCGAAGCCTCCCATGTGCAAGAGATATGACAGCTCTATCTCCGGGATACAACTCAGCTCGGATTCTCTCCGGTCTTCCCAACGAGTTTGCACTACTCGGTAGAAGACGGAGTACTGATCTTCCTTTAGGATGCCCTTCAAAATAAATATATAAATATATGCATATCCATTTAATTAGGGTTTGCCTAATTATCCAAATGTCCTAAAGTCCCATCGGATTTACAATAAAAGATAATCTAATTAATTGAACAAAATTCAAAAATTACCATTCTACCCCTTAGGGTTTAAGGGTCTGTTTGGTTACAGGGTTAGGTCCACTCTGATTTGGTCTAATCCTGTTTTAACCTATTCTAGTTTAGGTATGCACTTATTCTGTTTGGTTACAGAATCTAGTTCTGTCCAGAATCAATTCTGCACAGAAACTGTTTCTGGTTTGGACAGAATCAATTCTGTCTTAAGTCCCGTTTGTTTACAGATTTTAAGTTAATCCATTTTAACTTAATCCAAGTCTGTTTGGTGACAAGATTACACTTAATCTAATTTTATTAGTTCGGGTTATGTTTGGGTACAAGAACAGGCTTGTCCAGATTAACCCATTCCACAAGATACCCCTGATTGGGTCCATCATGTGGATATGGTAGGATCACCCGAAATCGGATGGTCACCAAGATGGTTCAGTCCATGACAGACTGATCCACTGTTCTACTCGATCTGGAATCCCAGATCGGGCATCTGAACAGTATGGACGGTTGAGAAGCCCGAAGGCATTCTGCAACCTCATCAGGAGCTGGACACACTGTCCATTTCCTGGTATCCATGGATCTGGATCGATCCGGACAACCTGCTGGGTCTGGTTCTGGGTTCTGAGCCTCTGGATGATGGGTCAGGGTCACCATCTTCTCCATCGAGCTCAAGGACCACCATTAATGGAGAGCTCCAGGTTAGGGTCCTCCTAAGAGGTCCCTGGTACGGAGTCATCCTGATGGATCATGGCTACTTGGAGTAGACTGGACCAGGGTGCACCTACTCTGGTCTGGTGGCTCACTGGACTGTAGGCTCCGTGGTCTGGGCTCACGGATCAGGCTCACTGGTCTCTGTGCTCTGGGCTCACGGATCAGGCTAATCTCCACGGATCAAGCTCTAGTCTGGCTCACTGGTCTGAGTTCCAACAACTATCAGACCCTCCCCAAGCCTTTCTATATATAGAGGACCCAGGTCCCCTTGCATACGCATGGGCTCAGCCACCTGGCTAGGCCCTCCTGCACCAGGCAGGCCACATGGCACACAAGGTCAGGCCTTGGTCAGAGCAACTCATCATGGGCCTGCACGCATGGGCCTGCGCCCACTGACCCAGGCACTCATTAGATCTGATGGATCTGATCCACCTGACACACCCATGTGTGTCCTCGGATCTCACACACCCAGATCCAATGGTCCAGATCAGACCTAGCCTGAGACTTGATCAGACGGCTCTGATCAACCACACCGATCATCCGATCAAGGTCAACCTAGATCTACGGCTCAGATTTACTCAAAAGAAATAGCGACCCAAGCGACTCGCGAAGTGCAACGTGCGCCTCATAGCGCCCAAAGCCCTATGCCCGCGCCCGCACCCGCACCCGAGCCCGTGCGTGTGCGCTCGCTGCGAGCGCAGCTCGCGCACCCTAGTTACCGTCTAAAGAAATTGGTGGGTCAAAGTCTACACCTCACTATTAGTTGTTGACAACTAAGCAACTAAGGGGGTAAATAAACTCTTTAGATTTTCTTTACTTTTCCGATGTGGGACTAAAGAACTAAGAGAAATGCACTAAAAGTGTGTTTTCTCTCTTTCAAGAGATTAAACACCCAACCTAAACAAAGATTAAATTAATGGGGGTTTTAGTCCATGATTAAAATCAAAACTCCGGATCCTAATGATCCGGTTTTTATTAATTTAAAACAATTTAAAATCAAAATCAACATAACGTTCATCATGAACATGGACGACAATGAGGTGTTTTCGTTTACCAAGATGATTTCCGCTCCTTATGGTAGTTCACCAATTGTATATGAGCTGCTCCGCCTTTTGGAGTATTGATTTGGTTCGTAACAAATTGTATCAGAACTGACACTGCGCTTAGAGTTTGAGTCTTAGAGGAAGCGACCTGGAAAGAGTTACCTAGACGCCAAAGGCTAGAGTGAGAGCCACCATAGGGAAATGACTATTAAAAAAATAAGAGGTCAGAGTGAAAGCCGTCATAGAGTGGGCCGCCATGGATGTCGACTGTGAAGTATGGTGATGTGTTACATCCCTAATAGTATATGAGCTTAGCTTTCCAATACTCAATCACCCTATGGCCTTTTCGTGTAAGGCAATGCAATGTCCACTCTTCTTCCCATCCATTTTCCTCTTTTTTGAACAAGAAGACAATTCGTAACACCTGACGACCTTTTGGTGTAAACCAGGCAAATGGATAGGCTTCCTGTTGTGAACTTTGCAGCTGGAGGTATCGCCACACCTTCTGACTCTGCACTCATGATGCAATTGGGATGCGTAATGAGTGCCTGTACAGATTTTTTGCATTGGTTTATCTCATCCGGGTCAGAATTTTTACCTAGTTTCATCATCAATTTGATCTAAGATCATCTCCCTGCTACATTTATGTTGAAATGAAAAGAAAGAAAAAGATTAAATTGGATTACCAGTCTACCAAATTCATGTACATTAATGCCTTCTGAAGAGATGCATATGGCAGAATTACACCAACTATGGCCTAAGAATGGAAAATTTGCAGATGTTTGTGGAGAGCCATAAAGAGATCATCCTTCTCCCTTATGGTATATTCCACAATTGATTGTTCCCATGGTTTTTGTTATTACATAAGCATTGAAGAGCTATCGTAGCGGCCGGAGATGGCGCAATTTACCAAACACCAGTTTCTTCTATAGTGTGTTCTCCTCTGTTTGAATGTTTTCATGGTTGCCATTGTTAAATAGGCACCTTAGAGCTATTTCATATGCAGCAAAGATGGCCCCATTCACTACAAAAGCTCGGGTAACGGCAGTACCTAATCCCCGCCACAGCACACCATAGCCCTCTTCTCGGACACTCTTGCGGAAGCAATCAATAATGCCATTGTATTTGGGCGGTGGGTTGTCCGAACGGGACTGTGATTGGGCTTGGAGTCTAGTCTTCACCACATCCAGGGGATAGCAACATACCCAACTGGCAACTCCTGCTAGGCCTCCCGAAATCAGCATAGTGTTCAAGCTCTCTTGGCCATTCTTCCGGCAGCCGGGGTGTAGTTGCTCTCTCATGTACTCATATGTCCAGAAGTAAAAGCCATGAGCAGGTGCATCTCTGAGCATAGTGATGGTCAGGCCCCTATAAATCCCCCTTAATCCCTCTCTTCTCCAAATGTTCTTAGCAACACTCATTGGGCCTTCGCGCAAATGCTCTATCGTCTGTAATTGGAGGCGGATCTTCACAAGTTCAACAGGGCAGAGCAGCAAGCTCTGCAAGGCTCCTGTTCCCACTCCTCCTATAGCGACGCCTTTGTAGGAAGGAGGATCCATGCTGTTAATTGACGAATCAAAAGCTCGGGACATGACAGCATAGATCTGAAACACCATGGCATTCTGTATCCCCCAAAAATAAATCATCAACATGGTATAAGAGGCTTGTATAGATTGGACAAATTGGGAATGGCTTATTTGCGGGAAGTTGTATAGGTGCTGGTTTATTTTTGTTGGGGTTGAGAGTAGGGATGGTTTGGTTAATGTTTATTTATCGGGGTTTGGCTGTTACATGGTTTTCCTCCGCCATAAGTGAGGCTAATAAATAGATTAATTACAATTGAAAAAAAAAAAAACATGGTATAACTCATCGGAAATGATCTTCGCCGCTACTATGAAACACTATGAACACAATAGGGTTAAACTGTTGCAAGTACTCAATTCTTCCAAGTTCTAAATGAGAATTCACGGCAGCCATGAATCAGTTTAAAGGTCTGAGGCAACAGATTGATGAAACTGACAACAGTTAACAGATTGAGTTCTTATTCGATTATGCGATAAAAAAGGAAAATCAAGTGTGGTTACATAAGTTTTATTGGCTACTATATAAGAATCTGATTAGTCTTACTGATTGATTTCAAGTCGAGATGTTCGGGCAGAAATTACGAATTCACGATGACAACCCTGTAACTGTTCTCTTTACACAGAAGATCATAGGCAATTTTATATCCAATATACATGAATTTTAGATAAGAAATGAATGATACAAAAATGAACAAATGAATTAGAAGAAATGACCTGAAAAGTGACAGAGGCTAGTGGTGCACACATGCCTCTATAGAGAGCCAAAGGTCCCTCAGTTTTTGCGATTCTGCGAAGGATGCTGTAGGCAGAACCAGTATTCGAATGCTGTTGCCGAATTCGGAGAGTATCGAGGGGGTAGCCGGAGATGACACCCGCCATACCCCCGAACCCTCCCGCTACGAATTCTCTTCCCCAACTGCTTGCAAGAAACTCTGGCCAAAAATCCATCACCCCTCACTCCCATTCCACAAACAACACACTCTATAATTCCCTCTCCCTCTCTGAAACTTCTAAAATACAGTACTAAGAAAAAAGATTATCTTTAGCACTATAAAAAGGGTCTCTAGGAATTTCCTCTAATCACCCAAATCAAATCATCTCTCTTCCATTCCACTCAGCTTTTTAATATTATCATATTTGAGCCATCTCTTTCCCTCTCTCCCTCTTCCTCTCAGTATATCAAATATACAATTCTACCCCATTAAAGATTCAGATTCTTTCTCTATATTTGTGTGATCTCTCTTTCTATATATATTCTCTCTCTCTCTCTCTATATATATATATGTATATATATTTTTGCTTAGGAGCAGCAGAGATGATCTTTTGATATCATCTACCTAATTGAGGAGAGAAGAAGAAGGTGGGAGAACAATTCTAATGTCGAAATCTGAGACTACTTTTTCTTCTATTTGTCCGAAACAAAAGCCACCGATGCTATTTTGTTGGGAGTGCCTCTTGAGATAAAAGGCCAAGTTGGCTTTTCAGGGCAGCACAAGGAGTCTGCCACGTGGACCTTTCACTGCTCTACACGTTGCAATCTCCATTCCCCTGGCTCTTGGTGCTCAGAGTCCAGTGTTAACCTGCTTTTGTTTCCCAAACCCACTTTGCTCAACCCAAAGTGGGGTGACGATAGCCATGATCGATCCATCAGGGTCGGAATCTTTCCCGAGATACGTAAAGTGGATACTGTTTAGTGTTGGGAGAGTACGAGATTCAAATTATTGTTATAACCAGTTGGACAAATTTAAGATAAATAAGAGAACAAAAACAAAATATACGTGATTCAGCAAGTTGCCTACGTACACAGGAGAAAATGGTAAGAAAATCCACTAAAAAAACAAGTGAGAATATATTGTGAATAAGCTCGCGAAATCCTCTCTTGAAATCCTAAAATAAACTCTTTCCTTAAAGAAAACCTCTTGTATAACTAGGGTTACAACAAAGAAACAAAACGGGTCAAAAATACTTAGGTCGCTTCAGATCGACACCGGGTCTTCAAGAATTCGGGTAAGATCATTTTCAACTTCCCATCAAGACCCATTTACTGAATTTGAACCAAACTTCATAAAGCACTGCATTAGTGAGTTGGGTGGTGTCTTTCTTACGTTATCTTGCGCTTTAGTATGTAGGATTTGTTACTATATAGGGTGGGTTGGGCTAGGTGGGATTTATTTTTATTTTATTATCTTGGAGTGATCAAGAACTTTAAAAGTTAGGACGTCATTTATTTATCAATTAAAATTCAAAAAGTTAGTTGGTTATATTATCCAAAAAGAAAAAAAAAATGTAGTTTGTTAAGACAATGAAAGGAAACTTTGGCCCCACCCATCAATCCAGTAACAATTTAACGAGTTTAGATCGAGGTTTTTGGACTTCTGCTATGAGATATGGGCCATATGGCCAGTTTTATTTTTTAATTTTTGTGTAAGTAATTGTCATTTAGCATAAGTACAAATCCTCTAGTCGGCCCTAATACCAGAATTGGTATTAGGGGTTCACTTCTTCAATGAAATGTAGACAACTCACAAGGCTTCATTTAATGCACAAAATCTCCATCACAATGGTATTTCAAAAGGTTTTCTTTAAACAAAGGATAAATAAGTGAATGACTTGTTTAAGCAATTTCCTTTGTCCCTCTTTAATTATGGTTAAGTATAATTAATTTAAGGTTAATTTTTTTAAAAAAAAAACCAAGGTTGGATGGATGAACCTTAGGGGTGAGTGAATCTTAACCATAGTTAGTGGGTGTTAAAAGGGACACGTGGCGGTTGGTAAATCTCCCTTTAACTGTGGTTAGGCATAATCAACCTAAGGTTAATTTTTTTTTTAATTTTTTTTAAAACCTAAGGTTAGATGGATGAACCCTAGGAGTGAGTGAATCTTAACCACAATTAGTGAGTTTTAAAAGGGATATGAGGCAGCTCGTAAAGCCCCCTTTAATTGTGGTTAAGCATAATCAACCAATGGTTAATTTTTTTTCTAAAAATCAAGGTCAAATGGATGAATCTTAGGGGTGAGTGAATCTTAACCACAATTAGTAGGTGTTAAAAGATGCGCATGACGGCTTGTAAATGCCTCTTTAATTGTAGTTAAGCATAATCAACCTGAAGTTAATTTTTTTTTTAATACTTTTTTCTTGTTCTTTTAAAAACTAAGCTTAGATGGATGAACTCTAAGGGTGAGTGAATCTTAACCACAGTTAATTGGAGTTAAGAGAGACAAGTGGTGGCTTATAGAACCTCTTTTATTTATGATTAAGCTTAATCAACTTAAGATTAATATTTTCTGTAAATGGAAATTTCCAGGCTAATGGTACCTATCACAGGCTGCATGGTTCAGGTCATGTATACTTGTCTGCATGCGTATGTCATCCGTACCCTTGTCATATGACACACTATTCGAAAGAGTTGACGTTCTGTACGTAATTGTCCAAGGTTCAACTTGGGTTCGTTTTCGGTTCAACACGAGTTCATCTTCCGTAAGGTGGATGGTCGTCCGACCTATCATAGACACTCCGACGGACAAGTCAGTATAGAGCATAGGCATATGAGTATAAAGATACTTACCATGTGGTCATCGATTGTTTGGTAGAGCGCAATCGAATGTCGGAGGTCTATGCAGGTTGAGAACACTGTGCATGGTGAGAACTAACATGATCGCAAAGGGCGGAAGTTGAACATGACCAGCTCGGATGCACTATGCAAGGATACTAGTGAAAACATTGTGCATGCATACAGGTCGAGCATATTGCGCATGTGGATTCAGTAGAGGACCGGTACTTGCTCATTTCAAGGACGGGGACGTGCTCTGAGGACGTACTTTGGGAACGTGTTATGGTCAACGGTGAGCATGGGCTTGGTCACGACGGGGCACGAGCTTGGTCATGTGCTCAGCAGGGCAAGTTGAGTGCTCTCAGGGTGAGTACGGGCATGACACGACAGGTACGTGCTCAACAAAAGTGTACTCGGGCAAGTCATAGGTGGGTGTACTTGTACAAGAGTGCACTCGAGCAGTTCGGTGATGAGTGTACTCATACAAGAGTGTACTCAGGCAGTCCGGTGATGAGTGTACTCGTACAAGAGTGCACTCGGGCAATCTGGTGATGAGTGTACTCGTACAAGAGTGCATTCGGGTAGTCCAGGGATGAGTGTACTCGTACAAGAGTGTACTCGGGCAATATGAGATTAAGTGTACTCAGGCAGTTTGGGGATGAGTGTACTCGTATAAGAGTGTACTTGGACAGTTCGGGGATGAGTGTACTCATACAAGAGTGTACTTGAGTAATCCAGGAATGAGTGTACTCGTATAAGAGTGTGCTCGGGTAAGACGGGTTAAGTGCAATCGGGTAGTCCGGTGATGACTGTACTCGGACAGTCTGGGAATGAGTGCATGTACTCGTACAAGAGTGTACTCAAGCAGTCCAGAGAGGAGTGTACTTGTACAAGATGAGGTTAATTGTACTCGTACAAAAGTGTACTCGGGCATGACGACAAATATGTGACTGTGCATGTGGTTGTGTGACATTGATATATCATCGAGCAGATAAACATAAAGGAAACATAAAACATCAAACATAGAGTGTAGGGGTACCTATCTAGTGATATGGCATTGCATATGGCGTATCATAGGCGATCGGATGGGGAGATTCACGAGGGTTATCTTGATCATCTGATTGGGGTGGTCTGATCATTTGAACAGCCATTCGGGGTCGAGGATCACAGACCAGATGGCCGAGCCCCAAGCCTCGGGGTCCCTTTTTTTTATTATTTCTTTCTTCTTTCCTTTTCTTCCTCTTTTTTCAAATTTTGCCTAGTTCATGCATCTCCTTTCACTCTCTCTTCATGAATATTTATAGGCAAAGCTTCCTTCTATTGTGCCAAAATATCCCATGGGGTTAAATGGGGGTCTTCCCCATTTTACCCCTTACTCAAGCGAATTTTACCCGTTACATTTTCTTCTCTAAAAATCGATTAATTAGATGGACCCTAAAGTGAATGAATCTTAGCCACAATTAGTGGGGTGTAAAAAAGGATGATGTGGATGATTGGGACACGACCCTGGATTGTCTCTGACGAAGCCAGAATGTCCCTCAAGTGCATCCGTACATTGTGTGCTATGTGGTGGGAGAAGTCAAATCATTGTCCTCTTGATTTTTGACTTTTCCACACATGGCAATAAGTTGTGAGAAAAAGGGGAGAGAGATATCAAATGGGGAGAAGTCAAAAATCAAGGGAGAAATTGAAATGACTTCTCCCCTTTTTAATGCCACATGGCACACAAAGTATGGATGCCCTTGAGGGGCATTCTGGCTTCGCCAGATACAATCCGAGGCCATGGGACACATTAGAGGGGGGCGAATGGGACACATGGCCGCCGGTTGAATTGTGAACACTATAGGCGAAATGAAATTGTTTAAACAAGACTAATGGTCATTCACTTCTTTACCCTTTTTTTAATTAAAACCTTTTGGAACGCTTTTATTGTGAAGATTTTGTGCATTAAATGAAGTCATGTGAGTTGTCAACATATAATTGAGTAAGTCGGCCCCTAATACCAGTATTAAGGTTCAATTAGAGGATTTGCACTCAATTAGAGTAAAGCCAGAGAAGCAACGCTTGCCCCATTGGTTGAGTGTGCATGGCGCCACTGGCTTGACTCGGGATGAAGTCCCAAGAGGGTGTGAGATTAGAAAATCAACCTAATCATTAACCTTGAACAGATACTTAACCTTGCTAACTGGGGTAGCAGTCTAACCGTATATTGATCACAAAAAACAAAAAAACAAAAAAGACACCTAGCATAAAGTAGCAACACCAAGGGAGGGCAGATTTTTTTTAGTTATTTGGTTCACTCAATCCCTTTGCCTTGGGTCTCCATTCACCGTTTATGATACATAACTCATTTATTATAATTTAGGAATATGAATTTTAAGCTTATATATCATTATAACAATTTTTTTTTTAAATCGCAAATACTGCTAGGTCACAGACCCAATTGTTAAGAGAGTCAATAAGATGTATAGTGTGAGCTGTAAGATATTGTGTGAGCTGTGAGATATTATGTGAACTGTGAGATATTAGTTTCCTATTATATTTAGACTACCTAGAATAGATTAGCACAATACTTGTACAAAGATGTATCTTCTGATTCAATGAAATCAATTCAAGGCAAATCATCATTTTCTCTTTTTGTCATGGTATTAGAGTAGGGAACGTTCCCCTAGCTCTCTGCCTCTTTTATTATTCCTTTGCCTTTCCTTTGCTCATCATCATGTCAACTGAGCATTCTTCAATTGGAGACAAGCACGATGTCACCAATCCTTACTCACTCCATCATTCTGACCATCCTGGAATGGTTCTTGTTTCCAAGCCCCTCAATGGGGATAATTTCTCAACCTGGTGCAAAGCCATGGTCATCTCTTTGAGTACAAAATCCAAGTTGGTTTTCATAGATGGAACCACCACAATGCCTCCTGTCACCACCAAGCCAGATGATTATGCTTCATGGAAAAAATGCAACGATATGGTTCTTTCTTGGATCCTCAATTCACTTACTCCGGATATAGCGGACATCGTTATTTTTTCAACTACTGCCCAAGAGGTATGGGAAGACCTTGAGCGCTGTTTCTCTCAAAGCAATGCTCCTCGCATTTTCCAGCTTGAGAGGGACATTGCTTGTCTTGCTCAAGATCAGATGACTGTTGCGGCTTACTACACGAGGCTTAAAAATTATGGGATGAACTGGGATCCTACAATGAAGCCGCTTGCACTTGTGGGGCAGGCAGTAAGAGACGTCGATTGATGCAGTTTCTCATGGGACTCAATGAATCCTACAGTGCAATCCGAGGGCAAATCCTCTTAATGAACCCACTGCCTGATGTTGCACAGGCTTACTCTTCCATTATACAGGAAGAAAAACAACAGAGTCTAGGCGCTGCACGTGAGATAGCGGAGACTTCAGCCATGGAAATTCAACGGGATGAACTAGTAGCCTTGGTTGTTCGGCATGGACAAGGTCTTTCTTCTCGCTCCAACTCTAATCGGAAACCTTTACATTGCTCTTACTGTGATCGAGATCACCATGTGCGAGAGACATGCTGGAAATTAAATGGATATCCACCAGGACACCCAAAACATGCTTCAAACAAATCAAAACACGGAGGCATTTATTCTAAGCACAACAATGGCCATCAGTCTTCGATCAATAATGTGAAAGATGGTCCAGCAGTGCAAGAAATGCAGTCAGTGACGAATGGGCTCTCTGACTTGCAAATCCAGTAGATATTGTCCATCATGAATGGTAAAGGGATATCACAATTCACTAATCCTAAAGCTAATGCTGCTAGTGCTTCCTCAGGTTTGTCTCGCTTCCCTCAGTTAATCATCGATAGTGTTAAAGCAGACCATATTACTTCTTCTCCAAATTTACTTGTCAACAGTAGTGAGAACACTATTTTACCACCAGTTATTATGCCGAGTGGAGAACAGGCTCCGATTACACCAACTAGGACTCTTCCTTTGAATTCTGTTGTTTTTTTACAAAATGTGCTTGGTGTGCCATCTTGTAAGGTGGATTTAATGTCTGTGAGCCAAATCACGAGAGATCTCCATTGTTCAGTAACCTTCTTCCCTCAATGGTGTGTTTTGTAGGACTTGATGGCGAGGACGACGATTGGTTTGGGTAAACAACAAGACGGTCTTCATTACTTGGTTGCGTTGATGGGAGAGAGCACTAAAACCCGCTTTGCAGCAACCATTGCTGGCCATTCCTCTTGTTCTCAAGTCACCTCCTCCACCGATTTGTGGCATCGCCAATTGGGGCATTTATCTTCATCTAGACTAGATTTTATGGCCAAGAATTTGTTGAATTTTCCATTCAAGTCCAATGATGCTTGTTATGTTTGTGCACTTGCAAAACAGAGTCGGCTTCCTTTTTTTGCTAGTTCAATTTCGTCTGTTAGACCTTTTGAATTAATTCATTGCGACATTTGGGGCCCTTACAAAATTTCCTCTCTTTCTGGTGCTAAATATTTTTTAACTATTGTGGATGACTATTCTAGATTCACATGAGTTTTTTTATGCATCACAAAAGTGACACCTAACATTTACTTGCCAATTTTTTCTCTTTTGCCCAAACACAGTTCAATGCCTCTATAGCTAATATTCGGGTTGACAATGGAAGGGAATTCTCTTCCATGTGAGATTTTTTTAAACAGAAGGGCACCAATTATCAACATTCTTGCATCTATACCCCTCAACAAAATGGGGTTGTTGAATGCAAACATAGACATTTCTTGAGTCCGCACGAGCCCTTCGTTTTCAAGCCCATCTACCTTTGCCTTTTTCGGCTGAATGTGTCTTCACTGCCATGCATATCATTAATCGCTTGCCCACGCTACTTCTTTCTCGACAAACTCCTTTTGAACGGCTCTATGGCAAGATTCCTTCTTATTTTCATCTTAAGGTTTTTCGATGACTTGCATATGCTACTAATGTGCATGTTTCTCACAAATTCGCACCACGAGCCAAACGCTGTGTTTTTCTTGGTTATCCGGTTGGCCAAAAAGCTTACAAACTTTATGACCTCGCAACTCATCAAGTGTTCACTAGCCGTGATGTCGTTTTCCATGAAAATATTTTTCCCTATGAGTCCAATCCATCCGACCCACCTCCCTCCCAAAATTCAGCACTTGTCCTTCCCGTTGTTGTGTCTGATCCTTCCCCTTCAGAGCCTCTTTCCATTGTCCAACAAACACCATCTCTAGAACCAGTCACGCATGTTTTACCTTCAGATCCACCTCCTATTCCACCTCTTTCTTCTCCCACACCAGTCTTACGTCGTTCCCAACGTCCTCATGATCCTCCCACGGCTTTGCGTGATTATATTTGCAACCAAGTGATGACTCCCGACCATTGCCGCCTTCGTCATCTGGTCCACAAAGAGGTACCTGGTATCCTCTTTGCAATTTTCTTTCTTACCATCGTTACTCACCACAGCATCACACCTTTATTGCCACTGTTAGTCAGGATATTGAGCCTACCTCCTATGCCGCCGCAACTTCTCATTCCCACTGGCAAGCAGCGATGCAATCTGAATTGGCTGCTTTGGAGGCCAATAATACTTAGTCTCTCACTTCTCTTCCTCCCGGCAAACAGGCTATTGGTTGTCGTTGGGTTTACAAAATCAAACGGCACTCGGATGGTACTATTGAGCGTTATAAAGCTCGTTTGGTTGCCAAAGGCTACACCCAACTGGAAGGTATCGATTATCATGACACCTTTTCCCCTACTGCCAAAATGATTACTGTTCGTTGTTTATTAGCCTTGGCCGCTGCCCAAAATTGGTCTCTTCACCAACTTGACGTCCATAATGCTTTTCTTCATGGTGATCTCCATGAAAAAATCTATATGTCTCCACCTCCTGGTCTTCAACGATAGGGGGAGAACCTAGTGTGTCACCTCAACAAGTCGTTGTATGGCTTAAAGCAAGCCTCTTGTCAATGGTTTGCCAAATTCTCTACAACTATCCAAGCAGCTGGCTTTGTTCAATCCAAAGCAGACTACTCGTTGTTCACGTGTCGGAAAGGCAAATCATTTACGGCTTTGTTGATATATGTCGATGACATCCTTATTACAGGTAATGATCTCACTGTCATATATGCTCTTAAACAATTTCTGCATAATCATTTTCGGATTAAAGATTTGGGTGATTTTAAGTACTTTCTAGGCATTGAAGTCTCTCGATCAAAGAAAGGTATCTGTATCTCACAACGGAAATATACTCTGGAAATTCTAAAAGATGGTGGTTTTTTGGGTGCTAAACCCGTGACCTTTCCCATGGAGCAAAACATGAAACTTTCAGATGAAGGTGAATTGCTTAGAGATCCATCTCAATATAAGCGGGTTGTTGGACGCCTAATTTATTTGACCATTACCCGACCGGATATCACTTATTCGGTACATGTGTTGAGCAGATTCATGCATGCACCGCGCAAACCACACATGGAAGCTGCCTTGCGTGTGTAGCGGTATTTGAAAAATAATCCAGGACAGGGTTTATTTTTTTCTTCTCAAAATGATTTATCTTTGCGAGCCTTTTGTGATTCTGATTGGGCAGGGTGCCCAACATCTCGTAAATCCACCATAGGTTATTGTGTCTTTTTAGGATCTTCTCTTATTTCCTGGCGAACAAAGAGACAGAAAACGGTATCTCTCTCCTTAGTAGAAGCCGAATATAGAGCCATGATAGGTACATGTTGTGAGTTATCTTGGCTACATTCATTATTGAAGGATTTGCGAATATTACATCCGAAGCCAGCATTGTTGTATTGCAACAACAAAGCAGCTCTCCACATAGCAGCCAATCCCCTTTTTCATGAAAGAACCAGACATATAGAGATGGACTAGTCATTTTATCCGTGACAAGATACAAGATGGTTCGATTGTGACCAAGTATGTTACTTCGGCAAATCAACTTGCGGATGTATTCACCAAGCCATTAGGAAAGGAAGCTTTCTCAACCATAATACGCAAGTTGGGAGTTCTTTACATTCACTCTCCAACTTGAGGGGGAGTGTTAAGAGAGTCAATAAGATGTATAGTATATTACATCCGAAGTCTGCATTGTTGTATTGCGACAACAAAGCAGCTCTCCACATAGCAGCCAATCCCGTTTTTCATGAAAGAACCAGACATATAGAGATGGACTGTCATTTTATCTGTGACAAGATACAAGATGGTTTGATTGTGACCAAGTATGTTACTTCGGCAAATCAACTTGCGGATGTATTCACCAAGCCATTAGGAAAGGAAGCTTTCTCAACCATGATACGTAAGTTGGGAGTTCTTTACATTCATTCCCCAACTTGAGGGGGAGTGTTAAGAGAGTCAATAAGATGTATAGTGTGAGCTGTAAGATATTGTGTGAGCTATGAGATATTATGTGAACTGTGAGATATTAGTTTCCTATTATATTTAGACTACCTAAAATAGATTAGCACAATACTTGTATAAAGATGTATCTTCTCATTCAATGAAATCAATTCAACGCAAATCATCATTTTCTCTTTTTGTCACCAATTAGCTGTATTACCGGATTAGAGAGTCTATCAACTAACATACCACAACTAATGAGTAATGTTTTCATAATTGGATCGGTTGTCGAACTAGATGGGTGACCTGTTCTACATGTTCAACCGGTTCGATCTGTCCGATTTGACTTTGGCTTTTTATAATTAATTAATTTTTTTTGGTCGGTTCTTCTCAGTTATGTGTCTGATTCTCTGTTTGAATTGACTGGTTCTTCCGATTCCCTATTTTAACATCAAAATTTAAAATTGGCCGATTTTTATAGTTTTGGGGACCTGTTGGGTAGCCGGTTCCCGGATTTACCGGTTCAACCCGCCGGTCTGGTTCGATTTTCAAAACACTGCTAATGAGAATGAATATCAAACCACCCACTGCCACTAGCACAAGCATACATGTATTTTTTATTATTATTATTTTTGCTTTGGATGTATTTACTTTTTTTTGATAAATTACACTCATCTCCCTTGAGGTTTGGCGAATTTTTAGAAACCTCCCCTCTTGTTTCTAAAATTACTCTAACCTCTTCTGTAAGGCTTATCATATTAACTTCTCCAATTTTATCCTTATTATTACTTGGAGGTTAGGTTGATAGCTCAAAAAAAAAAAAAAACGTAAATGTCCCTACCCGTCATGTGTCTCTTTTAACACCTACAAATTATGATTAAAATTCACTCACCCTTAGGGTTTATCAATCTAAACTTAGTTTTTAGAGAAAAAAGTAACCTTAGGTTGATTATGCTTAACCACAATTAAAGGGACTCTACAAGCCGCCACGTGTCCCTTTTAATACCTACTAACCGTGGTTAAGATTTACTCACCTCTAGGATTCATCAATCTAATCTTGGTTTTAAGAAAAAAAAAAAAACATTAATCTTAGGTTAATTATGTTTAACCACAGTTAAAGGATCTCTATAAGCCGCCACTTATCCCTTTTAACACCTAGCAACTATTATTAAGATTCACTCACCCCTAAGGTTCATCTATCTAACATTGGTTTTTAGAAAAAAAAAAAAAACTGAAATTGATTATGCTTAACCATAATTAAAGGGGGCTTTACAAGCTGCCACATGTCTCATTTAACACTCACTAACTGTGGTTAAGAACTTAAGATTAACTCATCCCTAGGATTCATCCATCTCACCTTGGTTTTTAGAAAAAAAAAATCTTTGGTTGATTATGCTTAACCACAATTAAGGGGGCTTTACAAGCCGCCATGTGTTCCCTTTAACATCCACTCACCCCTAGGATTTATCCATCTAACCTTGGTTTTAAGAAAAAAATAAAAAATATTAACCTCAGGTTAATTATATTTAACCATAATTAAGGTGTCTCTGTAAGCCACCACATGTCCCTTTTAATACCCACTTACTATGGTTAAGATTTACTCACCCCTAAAGTTCATCTATTGAATATTGGTTTTTAGAAAAAAAAATATTTACCTTAAGTTGATATTATTAACCTTGGTTTTAGAAATATAAATTAACCTTAGTTACCAAACCTAATTATCATTTATTTTATTGTATTAATTGATTTTGTCTTTAAGAAAGGTAATTTAGATATTTTAAAATGTTTAAATGATGACATAATCAAAGTCGCAAACTAATAGAAGGGGGTATTGTTACAGACAACAAAAGTTGAGCAAAGGTCAATATAATTTCAAAAACAAAAAGAGAGGTTTCTGAAATTTCACCAAACCTGAGGGGAGGTGAGTATAATTTACATTTTTTTTTTGCTTTGGACGTATTTACTTACTTATTTGACTATTATATGTTTATTTTAGGTTTTTTATTTTTTGGATTAATTTATTTTAGTTAGTTGTGTAATGGGTATAAGTTTACCTTTTCAACCGGTTATGAAGAGAGTAATTTTGAGTTGAGGCCTGAGGGTACCCTTAATCACGAGTAATTTTGAGTTGAGGACTTGAGGCTGAGGGTACCCTTAAACACAAATCTTTTTTTTTTTTGTTTTTTTATACGAATTGATTGTTTATTTTTTATAAAGACTATTTTTTTCATGGTAATTTAATTTGAAATGCTTTTATTAAATCATGTAAAATTGACCTAAATAACATGAAGTTCAAAATCAAGCTCCAGCCCCCCATCTGAACTTGACTCGGCTTGAATTAAGTTCAACTCAACCCGAGCTATAGAGGTCAGATATAGTTCAGTATATCTGTATAAGACCAATCAAATGATTGTAGCCATTCAATATATGACCAAATGGACGGCTCAGATTACACCATCATTTTGACTTGTATATTCGAAATTTCCCACCTAACCGCTCGCGCCTTTTCAAGGCTTTGCGAAGTTAGAAAAGCAGGAAACTCCAAAACAAAGAAGCAAGAGATGGCTCAAGCGGCAAGGCTCAACTTGCGTATGCAGAAGGAACTGAAGCTCCTCCTGACCGACCCACCACCCGGAGCCTCTCTGCCATTTCTCTCCGGCGATCCCAATTCCTCCTCCTCCTCATTATCAAGCATCGATGCCCGTAAGTTTCGATCGATCTCGATGTCTATACGGATTCAAATTCTTTCTTCAATCACTTGTTAATGAAATTGCAAACATTGTATCTCAGAGATCGAAGGTCCCGAAGGAACTGTTTATTCTAAAGGGATTTTTAACATCAAGATTCAAATACCCGAAAGGTTGGTTGAATTGTTCTTGTTGATTTTTTTTTTTCTTTTGGGCATTTTGTAGTGAAGGTGGTGTTCATGATTTTAGGAGATTTTTTTTGGTTGCAGATATCCATTTCAGCCTCCCAATGTGTGCTTCGTAACGCCTATTTATCATCCCAATATCGACAATGGTGGGAGGATTTGTCTGGATATTCTCAATCTTCCCCCGAAGGTAAGTTGGGTAATTGAAGAAATTTATTTTTTCTAATTGTAGGAATTTTGGTAGAAACCTTGATCTCCATTGAGTGCTTACTTATTTTTTTATTGATCATTACTCAAAGAATTCTGATGTATATGAAGGTCTGGATTTCTACTTTTTTATTGTTTAAATTACCACTTCTACTGTCCTATATAAATTATATGCTTTCCCTTATAACCCCTCTTGCTGCTTTTCCTGGATTATCTTGGGATCCTTTGTCCTTCTTGAGTTTGAAGGGAATTTCAATATAAGTACTTTCCAGAGTTTTGTTTTGTCACTTTTTGGACAATTTTCAGTTTTGATTTGTTGGCTAGCACAGGCCCACGCGTGCTTGTCGAGGTATCCCTGTTGGTACTTGGCTGTAGGTGTGGTTTGGACCGTATATCATCTTACCCACCACATAAATGCTGCCTTATTAACTTCTTGTCCGATCTATACAAGTAAATTTAGAGTATGCTGGTTTGCATTCTTTGTAATTGCACTATACTGTATATATGACAGTTTAATCAATAATGAGTTTGCTTGGAGAATGGAGACCCTTCTGGGTGATCCCCAATTACTTATTTTCATTCCTAAATTAATTACCTTTCCGATACCAAGTAACAATTGTAGGGATTTTAATCCCTTAATATAAATGAACATAAGCCCAAAATCAAGGGTTGAAACATTGATTAAAATAAATACATCAAATCAAATGACAATATAACTTTTGAGAGCATTAATCCTTATTGACTTGAATCCCTTTAGCTCCAAATCTAAACCATCAAACAAGAAAACCTTTTGGAAGGAGCTCTACCTCTCTCTCTCTCTCTCTCCCTCCTTATACACTTTAGATGGGGTCTTGATGTAAACTTGGAGGAGGAGGGGATGGCTACCCTTCTTTATACATGACTTAGAGTCCTTCCCATCATGGATTTCTAATTTTGTGTAAATGCCTCTTTGTTTGAAGAGACAGTTAACAACTCACCATCTTTGAAAATGGAAGCCTTTTTTTTTGTCTTAGGATTCTCCCAGCCACCAAAATCTTTGAAAAAATGGAAGTCTCTTAATTGCATTGAGATCTTCCAAAGTACACCAAGATTGTGAGAAAGTCAAATGGTCAAAATTAGTTTATTTTAATTAGAAAGTATAATATGTAGGACCACATATACAATGGGTATGATCCGACATGTTCCACCTGAGCCAACATGACAACTTGTGGCTACACCAGATGCGACAACTGTTGTTCCTGAATACCAGCCCATTGCTCTAAGGAAAGCTGTGAGAGAGTGAAGACCAACTATTTCAAAAGATAATATTGTTTATCTACAAGAAGGAGAAGCTATAGGTCTCGATATTGATGATCCTCTTTCTTTCCGTGATGCCATGGAAAACAACAAATCTCGACTTTGGCAGCATGTCATGACTCATGAGAGAAGAATTGTAATCTATGGAAAAGAATGGTGTTTGAGATCTTAAGAATCTTCTAGATGATCGTAAGAAAATTGAGTGCAAGTGAATTTTTAAAACCAAGAGAGATTTAGAAGGCCGAGTAGCTAGACTCGTGCTCAAGGATTTCAGACAGAAACCAAGTGCTGATTTCAATGAGACTTTCTCCCCTGCCTCATCCAAGTATTATCTTAGAATCATACTTGCCATTGTGGCGCACTACCATTTGGAACTACACCAAATGGACGTAAAACAACATTCTTAAATGGTGACTTAGAAGAAGAGATCTACATGGAGCAGCTCGAAGGTTTCAAGGAACAAGGTAAGGACAACCTCATGTGCAGACTTAAGAAGTCTATATACAAACTAAAACAAGTGTCAATACAATGGTACCTTAAGTTTGACCAAGTTGTGGCTAGATATGGTTTTAAGGAGAATATCATGGACAAGTGTATTTACTTAAACAGGTCTGGGAGCCGATTTATTATCCTTGTACTCTATGTTGACGACATCTTACTTGCTAGTAATGATATTCACCTCATGAACGACACAAAGCATTTCCTCTCGAAGGGCTGGATTTTGGGTTGGTCATAAAGGGCCTATACTGAGAAAGTATTAAATATATTTGGTATGGAAAATTGTGCACCTAGTGAAACCCCAATGGTCAAAGGTGACATCTTTAGCGAGAAACAGTGTCCCAAGAATGAAGCTGAAAGAAAGTAGGTAAATGCAACATAGTATGCTTCAGCTTTAGGGAGCCTCATGTATGCAATGATTTGCATGCGGCCCGACATTAGTTACATTGTCGGGATGCTCAGAAGATATCAGAAAAATCCTGGTTCAGCTCATTGGAGAGCGGTGAAGAAAGTACTACGGTACTTACAAAAGACCAAAGATTTCAGGCTAGTTTATCAAAGGTCAAATGAGCTTGAGGTCATCGGTTACACCGATTTTGATTTTGTTGGGTGCCTTGATACAAGGAAATCCACCTCTAGATTCATATTCTTGCTCACTCAAGGAGCTATCTCATGGAGAACTGATTCAACTATGTTTGTTGAATTTATTGGATGTTATGATGCTACTCGACATGCAATATGGCTGAAGAACTTCATTGGAGAACTAGGGGTTGTGGATTCCATCCATAGACCTATGGTCATCTATTGTGACAATGAAGCTGCTACCAAATACATCAAGAGTGAAAGGGTGACCAAAAGCAACAAGCATTTAGAAATTAAGTATCTTTTGGTATGCGAAAAGGTTCGCGAAGGGGTGATCGAAATCCCTCATTTGGGTACTGGTGATATGATAGTTGATCCACTCACCAAATGACTTTTGGTGAAAGTCTTTATGGAGCATGTGACTTGAATGGGAGTGTTAGAGACACTCGATTACATTGATTGAGTGAGATTTTTCCATATTGCCTTATTTAATGTCTTGTTGCTTATTCAATACTGCCAATATGATTCTGCTTTGCCTATGTTTTATTGATGATGCATTTATCGCCCATTCATGTTTCTGTGCATATGCAATGGATTTGATTTATTGTCTGTGAGTATAAGTACTCGATTAAGGTTGCTTGGGCTAAACGTGAATTGACACTATGTTGGTATAGTCTTCATCCTGGTTGGATGGATGATGGATTTCACATGGCGGATACTGTAAAACATCAGAATGACATGCTTTAGGGCATGAAGCAGAATGATTACAGGGATGTGCACCAAAGATTGCATAGGGGTGTGCATTTCCAACATGCCTCAAGTTCTGAGACCATGGAATTGTCCTAGTGTCAATTCTAGAAAATGGAACACTATAGACATTCATGATCCATTATTAGCAATATCCTTGAATCTGGGTGAAAGTGAAGTAGCACCTTAATTGAGTTAGTCAATTTTAATATTTTTTTAAAAGGATGACCATCCGTTTTCCTTTAAAATATGTCATACTTAAAGTATTGTTTTCTCAATCTTGGTGTACATGGGAAGATCTCAAAGCAATTAAGAGACTTCCATTTTTTCAAAGATTGGTGTACATGGGAAGATCTCAAAGCAATTAAGAGACTTCCATTTTTTCAAAGATTTTGGTGGTTGGGAAAATCCTGAGACAAAAAAAAAATGACTTCCATTTTCAAAGATGGTTGGTGGTTAACCATCTCTTCAAACAAAGAGACATTTACCCAAACTTAGAAATCCATGATGGGAATAACTTTTAAGTCATGTGGAAAGAAGGGTAGCCGTCCCCTCCTCCAAGTTTACATCAAGATCCCATCTAAAGTGTATAAGTAGAGTTCCTTTCAAAAGGTTTTCTTTTTTGGTGGTTTAGGATTGGGGCTAAAGGGATTCAACTCAAGAAGAATTAAAGCTCTCAAAAGGTATATTGTCATTTGATTTGATTTATTTATTTTAATCAATGTCTCAAGTCTTGATTTTGGGCTTGTGTTTATTTATATTAAGGGATTAAAATCCCTACAAGTGGTATCAGGGCATAGGATTGTGCTTGAGCTTTGATTAAAATACATAATGGCTGCCAAACAGTAGAGGATAACAGTCGAGCTGTTGGCTGGTTGGTCCCCCAGCCAACTATTGATGTTTTGGCTTAACTGCTTAAGATTGGTTTAGATGTTGTGTTATTAAAGGACTTTAACTTGACTGTTACTGGTAATACAACCAAATTAATGCCTTTATACTACCACGTCTATTTTCTTAAGTATGTCATGCGCTTATTTGATCACTTATGATTGTTAATGCTAGAAATGTTCAAATGCATGCACATGTATCCAAAACTTAAAATTTTTTGGTTCACATGTTTCATTTATTTTGTATGGATGTATGTGAACACTTCGAGGAAAAATTATGTAGTATACTTTGAACTTAGACATTGTAGGTCAGATAAGATTCTAGGTCTTTCCTATTAAAGGGGTCTAGGGAAACCGGTAAAGCGTCGTTCAAGGAAACGTAACCAAAGTAGGTTAGTAATTTGCCCAAAGGTGATCAATCTATGGAGGTCATGATTTTCTTGAATATTGAGACACATGTCTCATGAAGATCGCAAGATGCACCCACCTGCATGGAATGACTAATTCTGGCCAAAGCTGATTTAGAATTTTTCGTGTAGATTGGGTGATTATGCCAACTGGGAGAAAGTGAATCGGATGACAATAATGATCATACAGGCTTCGATCAACGAAGCATTATTTAGAGGTGGGTTCAAAATCACTGAAATGGCAAAGCAATTATCAATGATCATCAAGGAACAGTTCATAGACATTCAAAAAGCACTATAATACCTCTCTCTGACATAGTTGGTCAATTTGAAATATGATGGTAATGGTAGTATTCATGAGCACATTTTAAAGATGTCAAAACTAGCTATAGGGATCAAGGTATCACATTTGAGGAAGATTTGGTGGTTCATTTGGTAATTGCTTCATTACCAAAATCCTTTGATACATTCAAGGTGAACTACAATGCGCAGGAGACTAAATGGGACATCAATCAGCTGATAACTTTGTGTGTGACATAGGAGGAACGCCTCAAACGCCATAGGGTTGAATCAACACATTTTGCCATTCACCCTGGGAGTAAGAAAGCTTTCAAGAAAAATGGACAAAAGAAGAATGATTTTAATCACAACAAAGGAAAAGAAACCAGAAAATGATATAAGCCAAAACCAGTCAAGAATGAGGACAATGATGTCTTCTTCTTTTGCAAGAAGAAGGGACACATGAAAAAGAACTGCTACTTGTTCAAGAACATGATGAAAAAGAAAGACGGTACAAACACAGTTTTAGTTTGTTACGAATCTAACTTGGTAGATGTTCCAAGGAATTCGTGGGAGATTGACTCAGGTGCATCTGTGCACATTACTCATTCCTTGCAGGGGCAGCAGTTGGAGGAGCCCCAAGCCTGAGGAGAGACTCTACCTCGGGGATGCAGAAGCGATGAAAGTAGATGCTATTGCAATCTATCGCCTTGTTTTGGACACGGGACATGTTTCGATTCTTAAGGATGTTTTCTATGTTCCATCTTTCAAACGGAATCTCTTATCTATTTCTAGGCTACTTGGACTTGGTTATGTTTTTACCTTTATGGATAATATTTTGACAATCAAGTTTCATTTAGATAGTGTTGGACATGGTACTTTAATAGATGGGTTATTTCAGTTGATTCTGGATGGATCTTTTGCTTCTTCTCTTTTTTGTTCAAATCACTCCTTATCCGGGTCCAAACATTCTTATTAGTCAAATAAATCTTCTATGCTATAGCATAGGCATTTGGGTCATATCTATAGAAAGCGTTTAGAATAGATGATTAGATATGGTATCCTAGATCGCCTGGATTTTAGTGATTTTAATACTTGTGTTAATTGCATCAAGGGTAAGATGACTAAGCAGTGAAGATTTGAAGTTGCTAAGGCTTCAGATTTATTAGAATTGATCTATACAGATATTTGTGGACCTTTTCCTACCCCTTCTCGACTCTCGTGGCAGTCAACGCTACTTTATCAGTTACATTGATGACTTCTCTCGTTTTGCTTATGTCTATTTGAGTCATCATAAATCCGAAGCCTTCGATATGTTTAAGCTTTACCAAGTTGAAGTTGAGAAGCAATTGAATAAGGAAATTAAAGTTGTTCGGTCAGATCAAGGAGGGGAATATTATGGTAGGATGGACCATGATGGTGTCAATCATGGAAATTTTGTTGAATACCTAAAGAGTTAGGGAATAGTTTCTTAGTACACTACTCCAGGAACACCTCAGGAAAATGGTGTTTTAGAAAGGAGAAATCGCACATATCAGGACACTGTTTGTAGCATGATGAGTTATTCTGACTTACTAGAATTTTTTTGGGGTGAAACCCTAAAGACTGCAGTTTATAATCTCAACAGAGTTCCTTGTAAAGCTGCACCTGAAATCCCTTACAAGCTTTGGACCGGCCGAAGGCCAAGCTTGAATCATCTACATACTTGAGGATGTTTAGCCGAGGCAAACTTGTACAATTCTGAGCTCAAGAAATTTGATCCTCGTACTGTGACATGTTACTTTATTGGGTACCCTGTGCGTTTTAGAGGGTACAAATTTTATTGTCCATCTAGGTCAATCGAGATTGTTGAGACTGGACATGCTAGATTCATTGAGGATCACAGACAGTGGGAGTAAGAAGCATAAAGAGTTTAATTTTCAGGAAGAGCATGACGATATTCATTTATACTCCTACCAGATCCTATGCCGCACTGTACCGTCATTCCAGTAAATGTTCCCATTGAAGATATTGAGATCCCTATTCTGTAGGGATATTAATCCCTCAATATAAATAAACACAAGCCCAAAATCAAGGCTTGAGACATTTATTAAAATAAATAAATCAAATCAAATGACAATATACCTTTTGAGAGCTTTAATCTTTCTTGACTTGAATCCCTTTAGCTCTAATCCTAAACCACCAAACAAGAAAACCTTTTGAAAGGAGCTCTCTCTCTCCCTCTCTCTCTCTCCTTATACACTTTAGATGGGGTCTTGATGTAAACTTGGAGGAGGGGACGGCTACCCTTCTTTATACATGACCAATTAACAGCTGAATTGTTGAGGAAGAACTCATAGTTAAGGGAATTTCATAGTTGAAAGTCATATTTATAAAACAGGATCAATCAAGTAGACCCCGTCAAACTTGTGCACATAGGTTATGACTTAATTTGGTTAAATAGCTTCTTGTGCATGTAGCTCTCTTTGAACAAGTCCCACACCATCACTTTGTTATGCCCCAACAGTTTCGAAGTACTGTCAAGTTGCTCATAGACTGTTGTAATCTATTAACCAAATGATTGTAACCTACCAGTGTTAGATGACTTGTAAAACAGTAGCAAACTTCACATAAAATATCAAACAAAGATCCAGTACTAACAGTGGCTGACAAGCCATTAAGTACTTCATTAGCTCACCTAGAATTTCTGCTGGAAAGCTTTTCAATTTTACAGTTTAAAAAATCCTCTATGGTTATTAGATCATCTAGGGTAACCATTTCTCCAATAAATTAAACCGCATGGAAAAAGATCCTCACTTGTAGTGTATGCAGAACCATCAGACCGAATGAATAACTTAAGAAATAGAAAGGACTCAAAAGACTTTTTTCCCATCGTTGGATCTCTGTATCTGCTAAAACCAAAGGACCTCGCAGAGTTCGGGATGTGCAAAAGTTTGCTCAAAGGAATTTGATGACCCTTTTTAACCAATGTAATAAATGAATTACAATATATCAAGTATCAAAGGATCAATAAAACAAACTGTTTAGATTAGATATTCTTGAAAATATTATCTGGCATTACCTTCCATATTAGATTTTTCCCACCCAATTCAAGGTCATTGTTGTTGGATCATACCCATTGGCAGCCCTTATGTATTTTATTCAAAGCTCAAGTACACTCCTATGCTCTGATACCACTTGTAGGGATTTTAATCCCTTAATATAAATAAACACAAGCCCCAAATCAAGGCTTGAGACATTGATTAAAATAAATCAAATCAAATGACAATATACCTTTTGAGAGCTTTAATCCTTCTTGACTTGAACCCCTTTAGCTCCAATCCTAAACCACCAAACAAGAAACCTTTTGAAACGAGCTCTACCTCTCCTTATACACTTTAAATGGGGTCTTGATGTAAACTTGGAGGAAGAGGGGATGGCTACCCTTCTTTATACATGACTTAGAGTCCTTCCCATCATGGATTTCTAAGTTTGAGTAAATGCCTCTTTGTTTGAAAAGATGGTGTGGGACTTCTAAAAGAGAGCTACATGCACAAGAAGCTATTTAACCAAATTAAGTCATAACTCATGTACACAAATGTTTGACGGGGTCTACTTGATTGATCCTGTTTTATAAATAGGACTTTCAACTATGAAATTTCCATAACTATGTGTTCTCCCAAATAAAATTCAACTATTCGGCTGTTAATTGTTCATGCATGCTTAAGGTTGGCATTTCCATTCCATTATATTATTTTATGAACGTGTCAAGCATAATTTTGGAATCGAAAGGTATGGATCCTGCTTTACGTTTATAGTTTATACTTTATGGTAGGTTTATAGGTGGATACTTTACTGCAGTTAATGGGGGGAGATAATAATGTGAAATTAAACAGTTTAGTTGTTGCTTTACATCAGTTTAATTTATAACAAGGTTCAAGTTTCCCAACCCATGCAGGGCGCGTGGCAACCATCTTTGAACATTTCAACTGTGCTGACTAGCATTGGGTTGTTACTGAGTGAGCCCAATCCCGATGATGGCCTAATGTGTGAAGTTGTAAGTATGTATGTTTAAAGAAATGGTGGGCTATGTGGGTGATACTGATACCTAAAGAAGATGCCTTGATTTGTTCTTTGTTTCAATAAATATGCAGAGCAGGGAGTACAAATATAACAGGCAAGCTTTTGACCAAAAGGCGCGGTCTATGACCGAAAGATATGCCAGGGCCGGAGCTTGTGGAAATAATAGTGGGAGTGGGAACATTTCTATTAACTTAAACCCAAGCACAGTAAGAACAGCTACAGTTTTTTTGCTTCTCTTTTTTGAAAGTTTAAGTCCTGTTTCCTGTACCTGTCTCTATCATGGTTGTTAAATCCTTACGATTTACGATTCAAATCCTACGATTCGATTCGAATCCAAAGCAAAACGATTCAAATCGGAGGTGAAAATCTTAATTGGATAAATCTCATTTCATTTGCGATTCATATTACGATTTGCGATTTAAATTGTACGATTCATGCGATTCATACGATTCGATCACGAAACCCCTTTTACGGACCAATACTTAAAAAATATTTTTTATTCTTTTGATTTTCTAAATGTACTTTATAGTTTTTAAGAAGAGAGAATAAACAAGAAAACCCTTATTACGGACATGCCAAAACCCCTATTTGGGTTGTCTCTCTGTTGTTGTGAAATGAGAAAAAAAAGAGAAAGGAGAAGAAAGGAAGGAGAAAGTTGATGGAGTTGGATTTTGGGAAAACTTGATAGTTTATTTTATTAGTCTTTTTAATTGTACAAGTCTTTTGATACTTGATCTCATACAACATGATTATATGAGTTTACTTTTGTTGATTTATCTTTAATAATATTGGGTTTTTTTTCATTTTATAGAGACCATTCGTGTTTTTAATAGTGTATGCAATGAAATATTCATTACTTTTATCAATAGATATAAATGAAATCTTTTGGATAATAGATTATTCTATTTTTCTAATTTATTAAGTAATTTTTTGTATTTTTTAATCAATTTTTTAAAAAATGGATTGAATCTTACGATTTACGATTTGAATCCCGATTTGAATCGAATCGGTCCTAAAACGATTTTACGATTCGATTACGATCTAACAACCTTGGTCTCTATCTTCTTACTACAGATGGAAGTTAAAGGACCAGACATGGAGTCAAAAGATGATGTTATTGAGTGCAATGTGAGTCAAAAGAATCTGCATCGTATCAGCCGCAAGTTGTCACTGGAATTTTCAGGCCCATCCCAAAGGAAGGATGGCATTGACAAGGTGAATATGGTGCCAAATAATGACTTATTTCCCTCAAATTCTGAAAGCCAGAAAGAAGTTAAAAAACCAGACATGGAGCCAAGAGACATCGTTAAGGAGTATTATGCGACTAACAAAAAGTCAAGTGAGATTAGCCGGAAGTTGTCACTGCAATCTTTGGGTCCATCCCAGAGGGATAATAATGACAGGGACAATGTGGGGCCAAATCACGAGTCTTCATGCTCGAACTCCCCAAGCCTTTGTGTGGCTCCATTTAAGTCCTTGCCAATTCCACAGGCTAGCAACCATGATGGGCAACAACCTCATCAAGACTCTTATAGAAAAACAGGGGATTACAGCATAAACAGTAGCTCTAAAAAGCTCTTTGGGGTAAACCGGAAGCTGTCGCTAGTATTTTCAGAATCATCTGAGAAGGGGGATGGTGATAAGAAGGATAATATGCTGGTGACTCGGTCATCATACTTGCATTCTCATACCCATGAACTAAAACCTCAGCTAGATAATGATGGGAAAATGGGGAATGACTTCACCAACATGAATCATAAGAAGCTGCACGAGACTGGTCAGAAGCTGTCACTGGAGTTGTCAAGCCCATCCCAAAGAGGAGACTTCAATGACAAGGAGAATGTGGTACCAACTCACAAATTACCATGTTCAAACTCCCAAAGTGTTTTTTCTACAGCTTCATCGCATGCTGGTAAGTATGATGAACAAAGGCTTTGTCAAGATCAAGATGGGAGATCAGTAATTGGCGGCGTAAATGTGAGTCATAAGAAGCTTTGCAGGATTGGTCGGAATCTGTTGTTGGAATCTTTAGGCCCACGTCAGAGGAGCGATACTGATAACAGCCAGTCATCACTTTTGAACTCCCAAAGTTTTCCAGTAGCTTCATCCAAGTCCCTGTCGATGCCACGGGCTGATAATGTTGAAGAGAAGCAACAACCTCATCAAGATCATGATGGAAAAACTTATGGCAGCTTAAAAAAACAGGAAGAAGCGTCACGAATCGCCGAAGCAGTGATTGTGTTGGATAGTGAAGATAGTGAGGAAGAAGGGAATGGACCTACGAGATCTAGATTGTCACTCACTCGAAAGCGCTTGGCAGGTAAATGGAGAGCTAAAGTTTGAAACTTGAACATTCTTTTATTGAAGTTTAATTGTCAAAATTCTATACAAACCTTTTGCATGTTCTTGTGGTATAGTTAAACTTCTTGTCTCAAATAGGCTATCATGGGCTGGGCTAGGGCATGGCTGTCTGAGCCTAGCCTAACTAGGAAAATGCTGAACCCTAGCCCGGCCCTAGCCTTGTCGGGCTTAGACGAGTCAAGCCCTAGCATGACCCTGATGTGTCAAGCTCTAGCCTGGCCCTGACATGAGTCGGACTGGGCTCGGGCTTGATAAAGTTGTGTTTAATGTAATTACATAAAATTGTTTTTCTTGTGATTGCAATAGTTTGATTAAATTTGAGTGGAGTAGACAAATTCCTCAGGGAAATATAAATACTTGGAGATCGAATCACAGCCAATTGCGATTGAATTCAGGGAGAGTTCAATCACACCCACAGGCCAACACGTGTCTCTTTTAACCTTAATCAACTGTGGTTAAAATTCACTAACCCTTGGAGTTCAATAATATAACATTGGTTTGTAGAAAAAAATGTTTTAAAAAATATTAACTCTGGAGTGTTAAAAATTTGTAACCAGGGTTACATATTTTTTCTAAAAACCAAGGTTAGATTGTTGAACCTCAAGGAATAGTGAATGTTAACCATAGTTGATTAGGGTTAAAAGGGACACATGTAGGTGCAATTGAACTCTTCCTGAATTCAATTGCAATTCGCTGTGATTTGATCTCAAATACTTGATAGGATAATGGTGAATAGAGTAGATTTATATATATACTAAACACAAAACTCGCGCACACACACCCAGCCCTCAATCTCAACTAGGGGTGTCAACTCGTTAGCCAACTCGGCTCGACTCTAAAGAAAACCAAGCTTAAGCTTTTATTTTGGGCTCATTGAGCCGAGGTGAGTCTTAAAACTTAAAAGTGAGTTTGAAAAATTAACGAGCCGAGCATGAACAATAGGTGGCTCAACTCAATTAATTTTATAATAATGCTCTTTAAAATTTATATTATATATTTAGTATACTTTTTCTTTGGTAAGATATATTTAGTATACATTAATATAATTATTTCCTTTTAACTCAAGCTTTCGCTTTTACGTGAGTCACATTACATCCCAATATCCATTCTTTAAAAAATCACAAAAGTAAAGCAAATTGTTTTTGTCTCCAAAGTCCAAACCCTAACTCATGGTTTTCTTTTGATTTTGAAATTTACTTTCCAGTCAGTACATTTAGATTGCTAAACCTCTTAGTAATTTTTTAAAATTGAATTTAGTGTTTTTCAATGGATATCTCAAAAAAAAAAAGTGCTTATCGAGCTAAGCTCGAGCTCAATGGATTGTGGATGAGTCGAGCTTGAGTTGACCTTTTTGAGCTCGAGTCGAGCCCGAGCAACTGTAAAATTCCAACAAGCCGAGCAACTGTAAAATTCTAACGAGCTGAGCCCGAGTAGTGCCCAGCTCGGCTCATTGACACCCCTAAATTCTCAACTCAAGCCTTTAACTGAATAGAGTAGAATTACTAATAAAGTGATGGTATATGAGCATTTATAGTGTGGTCTTAAAAGATTAGCTAATTTTTTGAGCTGGAACTTAGCCCTATGGGCTAAGATTGTGCCCCGACTATAAATAGATAATTGGAAGATACCATATTATCACAAATTTACTGAATTTATCTGACTGATCTATAAGCAACAAAAATCTCTCTTTTACTTGCCCCTACTGAAATGGCTGAAAACAATTGGGCTTTTTTTTAGGCGGGGCAACGAATATTTACATGTATTTTTTTTTTACTAAAAAATAAATAAAACCAAGTATTAACCTTAAGAGTTAATGTTTACTAATCAAAAGTCAAAAGTTAATAAATCTTAAGTGGGATTAAGTAAATTAACTAAGGAAAATTTTTCTTTACATGACATTCCCTTCTTGGGATTCAACAAAAACTTCCCTACTGTTTATTTTTCCAAAGAGGGGTGAACTTCTCTGCAATGGTGCCACACCGCAATTTTCATAGGGGAACTGGACATTATCTTTTATGGGCATGCCCCATTTATGTCCCATGGGTTGCATAGATCAAAGACTGTCCAATTGCTGGATCGCTAAGGCTCCGTTCTTTTGGTAGAACTTCTAAAAATCCAGAACATTAATATTTTGGAACAAGAGGCAAAAGCCTAGGAGGAGAGAGAAGAGGGATTCTAACTCTTTTACACAATGATATCTAAAATTTAATGAGTTCAATTTAATTAGAAGTTCCGCATGAATGAAACTTTAAAACATCCAAATTTTGGATAGAACTTGAAAGTCACAAATAACAGAAATTGAAAGTTTCATATTTGTAGAACTTCTACACTAATAGAATAATATCCCTCTACACAGCAAGTAAAATTAGGCATGAAACTATGAATGTACTGGACTTTAAAAGTTCCACCAAAAGAGCATCAAGTAAAATTAGGCATGAAACTATGAATGTACCGGACTTTAAAAGTTCCACCAAAAGAAAGGATGTAATCGATGTACTCTCATCTATCCACAGTTTCTCTGGACCACTGACGCCTGCCTTGGTTCTTTCCCCTTAAAAAAAGACTTGAAAATCTGTTGAAATAGGATACCATTTTGAATTTTTTGTTTGGTAAACGTGGGTATCCAACGATTCAGACTAATCCTTCGTGATGCACAGGTAAACCCCCACCCATTCATCTAATATTGAGGGGAGCCCCTTTTGATTCACTATGGCTAGCTTCACATTCCTGGGTTGCAACTAAATATATAGGAAAATGCTTAACATACCTGCTGTTTCCATCATGTAACGACATTATGTAACAAAATGGTTGTTCCTCATTGGTCCAAGCCTCACTTTTAAACACCCACCAACCGTAGTAAAGATTTCACTCACCCATAGGGTTAAGCAATCCAACCTTGGCTTTTAGAAACAAAAAAAAAATCATAACTCTAGTTTAACCAAGGTTAAAGGGGTTTTAAAAGGGACACAAGGGTAAGATAAGGCGGACTCCAGGTCTGCTGCTCAAATATATAAGACTAAGAATCTTGGTGCTAGTGATCTGTTACCTCCTGCTAAGCACACGACTAAAAGAAAGGCAATTAATGTTGCACAACATGTTCTTGAAATTTCAGTTCAAATATAACTGTGAGTGGACTCCTAGAAAGCATAAAACTTGGCCATCAAAACAGGTTTATAAATACATATTTTGTAAAATAGAAGAATCAACAGAGACAGATAAAAAAACATTTGTTACAGCCTTCTATAAAGCAGTATAAGGATTAAGGTATACTTGAAAGAATACCATGGATTGGCTTGGAGATCAACCTTCTCAGGCTTACACAGAGACAGGCACTACCAACTCTCAAGAAAAAAATCAAACAAAATAACTATGAAGAGTAAGTATACTAATATATTTCATAGTTCTGATTTCTATTTTAAAGCAATCACATGTTCTCAAACAAAAAAAACAACTGCATCCATGGACAGAGAATGCCAGGCGCCAACACAAATACTATGTGCATAGAGCACGGACACATAAATTAACTAGAGGAAAGGTTTAGTTGATTTAGCAAGGGATTGGACTAATCCCATGTTTCAAAGGCTAACTATTATTAAGACCATACGAAACCACAGTAGGACATGGTAGCAAATATATTAAAGTACAATCGGGATCCGGAAACACTCATTTCTTCCCGCTTTTCTTGAGTCCTGCACCTCCAAATGACCCCTTCTGGGATGCTTTGGCTTTCAGCTCCTTGAGTGCCTGCTCTCCATGAAAATCACAATTGGCTGGTTATTTACTCTGGATATCCGAAATGAAAGGACAATACTGAAATAACAAATCAAAACTGAAACCTCACCTTTTCCTCGTCTTTCTTCTTCTGAATATTTGCCAGATCGGTCTGCAAAGAATAAAAAGAAACACATTTCCTATTGTAAGAGACTTTGTATGAAAACACCAAAATTAAGAGCAGGGGGCAACACCTCCCACAAAGGGCATCCTAAGTTTAAGGATCAATTGTGTTTTCAATGGAGATGTAACATGTACGTCTCCAATGAAATATAATAGGGTTGCAGGTGTTGTTAAGGAGAAGTCCAAGTTGAGCACTCAATATCACTTAATATGCGTTCAGAGCTGGCCATGAAAACTATATGTCATGACATGCTGGAGGGCGTGCAAACCAGGATTCTTTTAAAAGTTTTATCTACCACACAAATGGTGTTAATATCAGCAGAACCTATTGGACGAGTAACAGAGGTCCCATTTTCCATTTTTTGAGGTTTGGCAGAATCATATCCAATGAGTAGGAAATGAAAGCACGCAAAAACAGGCAAGTTAGAAGATTGACATATTGGGATTCCTTCATCTACCACACAAATGGTGTTAATTTCAGCAGAACCTATTGGAAGAGTACCGAAGGTCCCATTTTTGAGGTTTGGCACACTCACGTCCAATGAGTACAAGATGAAAACACAAAAGAATGCAAGTCAGAAGATTGAAAGAATCAGGAGTTCTTTTATCAACCACAAAAGGAGTGTTAAATTCAGAATAACCTATTGGAAGAGTATCGGAGGTCCCATATTATGAGGTTTGGCACATGTAAGTTCAATGAGTAGGAGACGAAAGCACATAAGCATGCAAGTCAGAAGAGTGACAGAAGATTTGAAAGAAATGCTCTGAGAGAATAATAAACTGGAATCAATCATATCCAATAAGGATGTACGGAAATCATGATTAAAAAAAAAAGTAAAAGGTCTCGAGCAGAAAATGATGCTAATTGACCGATGTACATTGCTAACATCAGCAAATGAAACAATCGGGAATCTCGAGTAACGGGCCAAGCCACTAAAGTAGTTAAAGTCTTTCTGCTAAACAAGATATATTGAACTCATAATTCATTAGATACTTTTTATGAATGTCAACTAAGTATCGTAAGTAAATTGATCCCGGTTGTTCAATTATTTGATAAAGGTGTAAAAATCAACAACAAGAATTACGTGGGAGGGAAACTTTAATGACACCAGTACGAAGTTATGCATCATGGTTTTTACAGCTGTATGTAAATCAAATTTTGTCCCATAAGGGGGGAAATATGGATTTTCTATTTGCTTGTTAGGGATTGAGATCTTATAGATATTTGAAATGACAACTCTCGGACCACAAGAAGAACTGAACCGAAAGAAGGGGTCAATAATGTGAAAACATGTTGCCATGTTTGAGAACTGGTTAACAAAAAATAATATAAAAAGGATAAATTTGGACTCTCTTTTTGCATCCTAACAACATTTTATTGAAACCCCTTTTACCGGCAACAGGTTACATTAACTGTGTTCACCAGGGGCACATACTCAAGTATGTTATGTGCATGGCATCTAAAATTTGATATTGAAGTGCAAAACACGGGAGCGACAGCCAATTTGAAATGTATGTGAAACAAAACCAACAACAAAGCCCTTGTTACATGACAATGGATTGGCCTTACTAAGTTGAGGAGGCCTATAGTACCTTTTAGGCACAACCTCTATGCTCAAATCAATCAAAGCTTAAATCAGACTGTGCCTGTTTCTGGCATTGAGTATCTATCTTCTCCGTCATGGCATATTCATTGGCCACGTCTTCCTAAACCATCTTCAATTATTTGTTCCTTTTGAGATCCTAGACACATGAATAACCATTTAGGTTTGGTTAACAATGAGCCTCTATTTTTTGACACTTAATATGTAGATAACAATTCCCTATGAACTGCTTTCTTCTCTATTATGCCCCATTTCCTTCAAAAACCCAAACTGATTGTTGGGAGGGTGATGCAGAATGCCCGGAGCGATGGCACTGAGGATGGTAACTGTCATAATTGAAGATGGTCCGCATGGAAGGCATTTTTGTGGGCCATTACACGAGGAAGGAGAGAGAGAGAGTTGGCCAACTTGGTAAGTCTTGAAATTGTTTTGACGACGGGTTCATTCTCTATAAATGACCCTACCAAGTAGCGCATGAGGAAATCCCAACTCTCCTTTACTCAAATGCTCCCTACCAAAATATTCTAGGACAAATTTGAACATGGTTTATGTTCAAGGAGGTGAGAAGTTGGAGGAAGTGGTTGGGCATTGGAATCCTAACTCTCCTTTACTCAAATGCTCCCTACCAAAATCTTCTTGGACAAATTTGAGTTGCATGCTCTATCCGTTCCTACCAAAATCTTTTTGGACAAATTTGAGTTGCATGCTCTATCCGTTCCAATGCCCAACCATTTCCTCCAACTTCTCACCTCTTTGAACACAAACCATGCTCACTGCTTCTACATTCTACATCTCATCAACAGTCTCAAAAGAAATGCTTTCTTACTTCCAGGAAGATTCAAGCATCATTTTTCTCATCTCACCAATCCAAGAGTATCAAACTCCACCGTATTAGTCATAATCCAATCTCCTTTTATCATCACTTCGCTTGCTCAGGTGTAGCAGAGAAAATTCATTTGTCACTTCCCCACTGATTGTAAACTTTAGTGACTTAGGATCAGGACACAAAAATATGTATCCCTTCACACATAGAAAAGTAAAAATACACTTATTTGTCCTAAGGTCTAATTTACTATCCTTAACATGAGCATAAGAAAAGCAAATCAAAATTCATTCTTTAAAAAATTCATCTGCATCTTCTCAAGCTTACCTGTAATAAAACACACAATGGTCAGGATGGACATGCAATAAGTTGGAAGGCTGCGAAGAGTGCTCTTAAGGAGTGTCAATTTCCCCTTTTGGATAAGAAAGATGATTTATAACTTACTAATATGCTAGCAAATCTGTCTGCCACGAGATCCCACACAGACTAGACCTAAGAGACATTCCTAAATATTTCGATGGTATAGCACCCCCCCTCCCTCCTAAAAAAAAATCTTGCACACTAAACAAAACGATAATTCTTCCAAGTTCGGAAGCTCTCCAACTCCCACAATCTCGCTTTGTCAGAAATTAATTTTCATGATACTACGTCAAATCATCTAAACAAGCACCGAAAATGAACCAATTGCCTACAAGAAGTATTACAAGGTTTTATTTTGCTTGGTGTTATTTCTAATAATTTGGCTTTCATATATACTTTGTTTTATTTTTAATCTTATATAGTATTATTTATATAAGATTTAAAGCACAACAATGTTTAAAATAAAAAGTAAAATATCCTCTCATGCCATTGAATCTTTTTTTTAAAACCGTGTCCGACACGGCGACACCCTGGATCTGAGTCCAAGACACCAACACTGTGTATGCAACAACTATGATCCTACGATCACGTTCCTTACAACAGCCCATATCAAAGAAAATAGTGAAATTTGGTGAGAACCTTTGATACAATGATACAACCCAACTTTTCTGATCTGCATGAAACTCCAATATATGTAACCATAGTTACCAGAGCGAGAAGCAGGAAACAAGGCTCAAAAAAACCTTAGGAAAAATGGAAACGAGAAATGAGATATAGGCTCCTTATTCCCATTATGATTTTATGGGTAGCTAAATTTTTTATTTTATCTTACATGAGATTTTTGTGGAAAAGTAGGTGTCTTAGGTTTCAAACCGGTGATACTTGCTTAGAGTCTACACCCTAGGCTATAAATTGTGGTCTATCTTATCACTTCACACATACAACTCCTTTTGACTACTAAATGAGACGTGATGGAAGCAAGCCTCTTAGAAAGTGAGTTTCTTAGGAAGCGAGTCAATTTGATGAAACAAGTCTACGAATTGCAACTATGTATGTAACTAAGAAAAAAATTGTCCAAAACCGTATTTATTGCAATGTACAAAGAGTAAGCTTTTGATAGTAAAAGTTATAACCACTGTGTTGAGATTCCCGGTAAGAAGTACGAACTTTGTCAAAGGTGACATTTTAACAGAAGGAGGTAACTTAAAAGGAACATTAGTAACCTTTATACACCTACACCATATAATTCTATCCATGGAGGGCAATTAGCGATTTCTCCATTTATAGGTTTGTAGCGAACTCCGAAGAGTTTCTAGAATACATATAGAAATAATAAATAAACAAGCAAACAGTCTGCAAAGCCCAGCGGTCATCATACATAGATTTAAACAATACATGCAATTAGAGATCTAAAAGAAATAATAACCACGGGTGAAAAAACTCATAAGTAACAAATTTTTCTCAAAAGAAAATTATGAAATAAAAAGACCTTCTTTTAGGGCTAACTCTGCAACATAAATTATTGGTTCCAGCAGCTAAACAACAAAGGCGATAAACGGAAACGATTTTTCAAAAAAATCAACCAAACATTTAATCCAATAAATAACAAATAAACCCTAAATTAATGAGTCAGTATCGATGCCCTAATCGCAAACAAACATGAAAAGAAAGGGTAAAACCCTTCAAAAATAGCAATACCTCATCGTATTCTTTCTTTTCCGATTTGGGTTGCTTCAAAGGCTTCGCCTTTCCACCTACAGAAACCCCAAAAAAAAAAAAAAAGTTTTTAAACGAATTAGATTCAGAAACAAATAGATCTAGGGTTTTGTAAAAGCAACTTAGGATAGAGTTAGAAACGAAGAAGAAAAATCAGATCTGCCTCTTTTGAGTACAGAGAAGAAGGAGACCAATACCTTGCTTGGAAGACATGGTTGCTTGGTCTGATCTGGTCTGGCCTGGCCGTAGAAGAGAGAGACGTGGAGAACCCTAACACGACCCAGACAATCACAATTCTTAGGTAGGAGGTCTGGTCTGTAGTCTCTACAATTATATAGAGAGAGAAAGTTTAGTAAGAGAATAAGAGAGTTATTAGAAACTGTTTCGGTGTATAAGTCTTATACACAATAAACTCCTTTTTAAAAAAATCAAATTTGTATGAATGTCCGGTTTTTCCCAAATTGTCCTGTAGTTTGCCTTTTAAAAACTCTCCTCGTAGTGGCCTTAAGATTATTTTTCACACCCCTAGATTTGGGTTTGTCCTAGTCATAGTGTATCTCCTTTTGAGGAGGAGTGACTTGTGTTGAGTCCTGGTGTGACCATTGAGCGCCCACCCTTGAGTTCTAATCCCCCTAACCCTTGCTATAGATGGATAAATGATCTAGCTGCTTACCAAAAATAAGACTATTTTCCCATAATTTTTTATTTATGAGAAGTCTGAATCACCCCTCTATTATCATCAACACTTAAAAAAATGGTTTTGAAAGAATAAGAAGAGGAAAAGAGGGATTTATGTATGTGTGTATAAGATTGGAGAAGCTTCTCACTCTCCTTATTTTTACATCTCACGAAACTCTTTTATCTTTTAATGGATGTTTTAATACAAATTTTCTTGAGCAAAGATGAAAAGTCTACAAAAAAATATGTGTTTTAACGGAGTTTTCGTGTGCATGGTCGATACCACGTGGTTGATACACCCTGTATTAATAATATCGATACTCATATTGACCAGTATCGATAATATCGATACTCATATTGACTTGTACCAATACTTATATTAACCCATATCGATACTCATGTTGACTTCTATCAATATTATTGATACAAATCGTCTTCAACCTTGGAACACAACTAGTATCGATACAACTTATCGACCTAACTTGTTGAGTGTTGACTACACACTGTAAATCATTAAAAAAAAAATACAAAGAAAGCACATGTAAAACCATCTAACATGGATTTAAGGTTTAAAATCATAAAAGCAATGATTATAATTATTTTTTCTTTAGGTTAAATTAATTTATTTTTAAGAAAAACACAAGAAATCCGAAAAATTTGTTGTTTTTCTTCCGTTAATGGCGTTCTCTCACAATCGTGATTAGTGGTTTAGCGGAACGAAGCTCACTTGTGGAAATCTCAATCGGAAATGATAGGTAATGAAATGTTTGTGGTCTCTTCTTGATCAATGAAGATACTTCATTATTGATAAGGAATGAAGGGAGTTCTCCATGGTTGATGAGAATAGAGAGGACACAAATGTCTTTCCTTTAAAATGTTTGGATAATATAATCCAAAATAGAAAAAGTTCGCATGTGTCAACTCGTTCACATGTGTGTGGGGGCGTTCGGAGAAGAGTTTTTAAAACTTGGTTATTTGGGGAACAATCCAAAGTTGAGAGGTAATCAGGGAAAAACCCCAATGTCTATCATTCATCATTGATAGGCATGACTTAAAACATTGAGTTTGTTCCTGATTACCCCTCAAGTTTGAGATTATTTGTTCTTTAAATACCAGTTTTAAAAACTTCATTCAAGAGAGTTATGAACATTTTTCATAATTCAGCATTTATGAAAAGTCTTAAACAACCCCTCCACTAACACCAACACTTAGAAGAGCTTCTTTTAGTTAAAAAAAAAGAGGTTTACAAAAGTGCATGAGATGAGAGAAGCTCATCACTCCCTTCATATTCCCCTCTCACAAAGCTCCTCATTTATTTTTTTTGTGAAATACATTTTAATTGTCCCACCTCATGCATGTGAATCTCATTTTGCAACTATTTAGTACCTCCATTTAATGCAACTATTACTAAGAGTTAGGGCTATAAACGGATTGAATTCGAAGTGAATGTGGCTATATCCAAATCTGATCTGATTAATAATCCGAAAGATCTATATTTGATGTGAGATCCATCAGACTCTAAATTGCTCACTTCCAGTCCGATTGTTTTTTTAAGATTCGAATACAATCCGAATCTTGTCCGATTAAAATTGATATCTATAAAAATTAAGTTTTAGTATAACAATTAAAAGGTTTTATGGGTAGTACTCTAATGTGTTTACAAAGTTATTATTATTATTATTATATGTAATTGAATCGGTTCGCCATTGATCTGGAATAAGGATCCAGCCTAATTGGATTCAAATCTTAATCCAATCATTGGCAAATCTACTCTTCTTCCATCATTTGTAATAATAATAATAATAATAATAATAAAAATTATTATTATTATTATTAATACTTTTTAAAACAAATATCATTCATTATTTCTCTCAAGAGTCAGCTTATGGGTACTCTCAAGTAGGGGTGTTATCGAGCCAAGCCGAGTAGTGGGGTGTTCAAGCTTGTTTATTAAGTAAACAACCTTGAAAACCAATCTTGAGATTGGCTTGTTTACTAAATAAACAAGCTTGAGCTGTAACACATGAGCTCGAGCAATTGGATTCATTAGATATAGCTATTTATTAGGTTTACATTTTACTTTATTGTCCGTGAATAGGTAAACTTAATTTTAGAATTTAAATGTTTTAAATATTTTAGTAGGTTAATAATATATAATCGAGCCGAGCTTTTAACGAGTCAAGTAGGGTTGTGTTCAGGCTTGGCTCGTTAACTAAATGAGCTCAAAAATCAAGCTTGAGCTTGGCTTGTTTACTAAATAAACGAACGACCTCGAGCTTTTAACGAGCCGAGCTTGAGCTATTCGTGAGCACCTTTGTTTGATAACCACCCCTACTCCCAAGTATACTCCCAAATTCTAACAATTTTAATTCAAATAATTAATGGTCCATATTAGGGTTGATGTGGTTTTAGAAAATGGCAAATCAGTCCAACCAAATCTAATATTGACCCTTAATTATTTGAATTAAATGGTTAAGATTTTGGAGTATATTTGAGAGTACCCATAGAGTAATTCTCTCAATTTAATGATTTTGTTTCAATTATCAAATTCTAAAATCCTCCTCCTTGTTTTCCCTTCTATCATTTCTAAGCTCTACAAAATTTATGGATGAACAATTAAAATTGGGGGGTGGAGTTAGTTTTCTAAGTTGAATGTTAAGTAAGAGGAGTAGCTCTCAAAGGTGAAAGAGTGTTGGAAGTTTTTTCCAAGCGTAAATACTATTGTTGTGTGGTGAACTCATTTAGGCTGTGTTCTTTTGCTGAGACATCAAAGACTCAGAACTATCAAAGTCCCGGGATATGCAAATTTTGGGCATTTCATAGGATTGGGCATCTAAAGTTTTGTGTTTTTTGTACCCGAACTTATATACGTGAATGCCCAAGACTTTAAATTTCAGTGCTCTTTTGATACAAGACAAATTTGTTGGGAATTTGAGATGCTAAATTGTGTTTTTATCGTTGTTGTAGATGAATTTTGAGATGCTAAAACACATCATGATGCACCAAACGAGATACAACTAAAGCACTAAATGGAACAATCATGAGCATTCAATCACATAAAATATAATTTTATTACTAATCGACTCATCACTAGTTTGGACAAATTAAAAAGTTTCAATTAACTCCCAATTTTTTTTAGTCTTTTACGCTCATTCAAAATCGACCTAAAATGAAATAAAAACTAAAGGGATGTTTGTGACTTTGTTCTATCAGTAAAGTAACATTTGAAACTTTAAAGGAAAATTATGTTTAATAAGGATATTTATGTTCAATTAGTTTTTTTTTTTTTGTAATAATTTCAATTAGTTAAATATTGCATAAATTCATAAATAAAAACTAAGGGGATGTTTGTTTTATTAGTAAAGTAGCTTTTAAAAATTCAAAGGAAAATTGTTTTTAATAAGTAAAGTTATGTTCAATTAATTTCTTTTTTTTTTAGGTAATAACGTCCACTTGATTAAATACGACATAAATGTGTAATGTTTCACCACTTTAAGATATACACCCTAGTTCACGAATCACTAGCTATATTTCATTGGTTAAATCAATAAAAATTTGATACATAATTTTATTATGATGATATGCCTCTTACTTCAATCAAATAACAAATGTCACCCTCTGCACACAAACAAACAAATAAACTAATTAGTTAATAATAACAATAAAAGGGTACAAACCAATGCAACCAAGGATGACAAAAACTTATGACAGTGATAATCAATAGGAATTTGATAGGTGAAGTAAACCCAACACAACAACTGAAATCAAATATAAACAAAATTAAAGCCTAGAAAGTCATCTCCATAATTGTAGTCGTTCTTGCCCTGTTGCGAGTTGATGTGTAAGTATAGAACATAACAATGACAAGAAAAGATTGTAGGAATCAATCGACATTGAAAGAAAAATAGAAACAATAAAATTTCAGTTAAATGAAAGGATGTCATCAAAAATTAAGAACCCTAACCTCCAAAATGGAAAAAAAAAAGAGAAAAAAGATAACATAAATCACAGGAAAAAGAAAAAGAAAACAAAACTAGCAACAAGAAAATTGATACAATTTAAAGATCATCAAATTAAAAGCAAATATATGATGAAAAACATTTTAAAAAACTCAGATTTTCGCTTATAAATTCAATAGATCAATTTCAATGGAAAATACATTCTACATGTGACAATTTAACCCAAGAACTCTTGAGGGGTCATCTTTATCATCAATGTCACATTGATACCTATTATGTTTTACCATTTCCTTCTATTAGATGACTAAGAGTAAATTTTTTTTATTGGTGGCCTCATAGGGGTTACTAGATAGCGACTAATGCTCTCATAACCACACTGGCTCTCAAACCGGTTGGGTGACTAGTTCCCGGTTTGACCATGCCATTTTATTTTTAAAACAAATATTTTTCTCTTTTTTTTTTGCCAATTCTTTGATTCCCAATTTTAAGGCTTTTTTAAAAAACAGTCTGATTTTGGTGGTTTTTGGGAACGATTGACTGGCCGGATTTTTTTTATTTTACTGATTCAACCAGTCGATCTGGTTTTCAAAACACTGAGACAACAACATTAGAGTGTATCATTAGGCAATTCAATGGACCATCATTAGGGTGTGCTAGTGCAAGATGGAAACACCCAAACAGTTCCCAAGATGGGAATTGACTTATAGACCATGGATGGGTATACAAATTGTTCATTTGCTTATGAAATTGCATTTGTAGGAGTGAATCATCATAATTTACAAATGGATTTTGGTTTTTTATATGAGGACAATTTTGATGTTGGCAATCAGAATCCGTTTGTTGTTCGCTCCACAGCCGGACTAATCGTATCGTTGTTGTTTGCTCCACAGCAGTCTAATCGTACAACTTATTGTCAGCAAGTGAAGTTCTCACTAAAATTTGGAACACCACTTCCTCTGTGGGACGCTAAGCCAAAACCAAGATGAGTCAGAGGAAGACACTAGAAACCACCTCCTAGTCATGACACCGTTTGATGGTGATGGGATGGTGAAGAAAAATTCAAGTGGCTTGCAACCCCTATTCGATGATCACCATGATTGGAATGATGAAGAGGAAAATGTGATGGATAGACTATTGATACATTACTGTAAGAAAAAGTCGGACTATGAACCAGGCAAAGTAAGAACAGGGTTGAAAGCTCCTCCTTCACATCGTGTTGAAGCTTATGCTAGAGAATCCCCACAGTATAGAAGTAGAGATTGGGCCACTTAAACGCATAGTTAATTCCTTGTCTAGCCAGATCAATCCTTCCCTTCTAAACCAAAAACTCAAACCGAGTTGGAAAAGGGGCCTGCTCGAGCCACTTCCTTTCAGCTTGAAATTTTGAATACAACACGTGACCTCAAGCATATATTTGATGAGAAACATGGGAATTCCATAGTATCTTTTGTGAATCAAGAGGTGATAATCCACACACCCAATACCCAATCTACTAGAACATCCATAATTCATTAAAACATAATTTATACGATTGACCAGATTAATTTCTTATAATGAGTTTGTTAAGAAGGTATTGTCAAAGCTTCCTACGATGGATAAGAAGCTCCAGTTAATGCGGTATCACTGCACAATAGTTCTTTGTAAAGTGGAATTCCAATGCTTTTGAAAAAAAGATGTCTTACTCCCCTGCATCAGTATGCTAGTAACACTCCCTAGACATTTTTATTCACTTGGGAATGAAAAGAAGATCAAGGAAGTAATAAATTTTTTTAAGACTTAATTCGTATGCTTAAAAGGCATTGCCTTGTCTACTTTTTGCTACGTCCAATTTCTTAAATGAAAAAAAGAAGAAGAAATATTTAGGACTTCTCTTGTATACACTGAAAGGCATGCTTGAGTCTTATTTTCTGAGGATCTCTTTCTACTACTTATACATTTGCAGTGAATCTTTCCTAGGACCAACCTAAAAACATTGTTCTTCCCCTCATACCAATGGTGATGGATACAAATTGTGCAACGATACATAATGTTGTCCCAAAAAAAGACAGTCCAAGCTTTTCATCTCGAGGAAGGAGGGAACATATTAATGTTGGGCACATACCACATAATAGCAGAGAGGATATGGTTTCAAAAAGAGGTGACGGGGACCTTTCAGTTCATGGAAGACAAGAAAGCCATTGACGATGGATACAAGTTGTGCAAGGGCATCATATCTCATAAAGATATACATATCGCAAGAAATGACTAAAATGGTAAGCAAAATCATTCGTACTCAACAAAAAGGATTTTTGAGGAAGAAACAGATAGAACTAAATCCTAGAACAATAGTGTTATCCCTCCTCCTTACGTCAAACCGAAAGGTGGTTTTAACTATAATGAAGCCCCCACAGATCCTCCAACCCTCTATAGATAAGTTACCAATAACAATTTAGAGATGATCCACTGTGATATAGCGACCTTTTTGAAAAATTAAAAAAACTAGTCCAGAGTAATCTCCACAATAGTCCACATAAAGCATACTAATATGGCGAATACCGAATCGCCACAAATTATTGAATTGTGGTGTGATTGGTCACCAAAATTCATTTTTTAAAAGAAAATAAGGACAATGTGAAACCAAAGTGAGATTTTAGGAAGGGAGGTTCTACTGTGATTCGGGGAGGGTGTCCAGCACCCCAAATCACCAGTCTAAGGACGGTAACCTATGCTTTCAAAATTCCCTAAAAGTTTATTTTAAGAGATCGGCTTAAAAATAAAATAATTAGACTAACTTGGCTTGAATTAAAAGATTCTATATTTAAGATTTTAGGAAAAGAGATGGGAAACCAAAGTCTAAAAAAAAATGAGCATTATAACAACTCTAATTTAGAGAGATTAGACATCATAATGAATCTCAAAGTTTTAGAGAAATGACTATGTTATAAGAAAATAGACATTATAACGACTCTAATTTAGAGAGATTAGACATCGTCACGAATGCATGAAAATGAATCTCGAGTTTTAAATAAAAGACTGCTAAAAAACGGGCATTATAACAGTTCTAATCTAAGGAGATTAAACATCGTCATAAATGCATTAAATGAATTTTGATTTTTTTTAAAAGAAAAGACTATGCTCTAAGAAAACGAGTATTATAACGAATCTAATCTAGGGAGATTAGACATCGCCATGAATGCATGAAAAATGATATTGAGTTTTTAGAAAAAATGACTATGCTTTAAAAAAAAAAGAAGACATTATAACGACTCTAATCTATGGAGATTAGCCATCACCAGGAATGCATGAAAATAGTATTGAGTTTTGGAAAATGCCTATATACCCTAATATGAAGGGAATACTTTATACTTCACAAGGAGTTCCAATTCTGTATAACGCGTCATAAGAGATCTTTAGTAAATTTATATTTCTATTTTAATAATTTTTGCAGATTTCCATCATGTTTTTCATTTCAATTTCAATTATTACACTCTTATTAGTAGTGTTGTATTATATACACTATGACTGATATGCCCTTGACAGCTTCAAAGGAAATCTTGAAGCATGTGATGGTACCACGTGGCAAGTAACGTTACATTTAAAGGACCAAAGAAACCTCGAATAATGGCAAGATCAAATTCTTTATTCCCCAAGAACTGTTTTTTCATTTTTGTGTCCATTTGCTTGAGGTTCTGTTATTGGAACTAAGCTCTTTGTTTTCTGCTTCTTTTTCAGGCTTTAGGTACCCATTGAGGGGTTGATGGTTCTCAGGCTCACCACAACATTGCCCACTCCCATCCATTTGATTTCTCAGGCACACCCCAATCACTCCCGTTGGTTGGGTGTACTTGACTGGCCTTTGTTGTTTTGGATAATATGGCCCACCAATTGAACGGTGATGAGTGGGAAGTCTTGAAGGAGAACGAATCACAGCCAATTGCGATTGGATTCGAGGAAAGTTCAATCTCAATTAACCATGGTTAAGATTCACTAACCCTTAAGAGTTCAATAATCTAACTTTGGTTTTTAGAAAAAAATCTTAAAAAAAAACTTTTAACTCTAGTTAAGAATTTATAACCCTTAGGGTTATTATTTATTCAATATTATTTTCTAGAAACTAAGGTTAGATTATTGAACCCTAAGGGTTAGTGAATCTTTTAAGAACGGTTAACCGGGGTTAATAAGGACAAGTGGTGAGTGGGGACTTATGGGTGCGATTGAACTCTCCCTGAATCCAATCGTAATTGGTTGTGATTCGATCTCGTCTTTTGAAGCTATAATGTATGTAAAGAACATTTGGGTGGGACTAGGGAGTAGCAGTTCGGCTGTATTTATTGGGGTTTAGGGTTCGTGTGTTCATCATCTTGTATCCATGGAAGACGAAAACGAATCAAAACCATCATCGTCTCCAGAAGAAGAAATGGAGGAGGACCATTCGAGGCAGTCCAATGGCAGAGATTTCGTGGAGCACGTCATGAGCGAGGTTCACCTGGGCTGCCCACCTCGTTTCTCTGGCCCCCATATCTCCTACTTCACATTCCTACTCCCACCAGGTTCGTTTTGAACTCTCTACTGTTATGAAATCCTCTCATTTAGATTGTTTCTACCGAATAATCCATTGTCTTTATGGTGTATAATCAACTTTCACAACTTGCAATCTTTGAAAGAAATCTAACTAAATGAAGGGATACTAAGAACTTGATGAGAAGTAACTATAGTTAGATTAATCGAAAGTTTGAGATTGTTGAAGAGAAGGGTATGTGGGAATTGGGGTTAGGTAGACTTGTCAGATGCACAATTCAGAAAATATACAATAGACACTTAAAACTTTTTTTTTTGGTTAAAACGAGTAATTCTATTGATCACCAGATCAAGGATTACAAGTGGAAGGAATGGGGGACAAAGGTCCCACCAGTCTTGTAGAAGGGCAAACAACAGGTCGATTTAATCGACGAAGACTTTCGTTTAGAGCTTGCTGAGCAAAGCAATGAGCTAACGATTTTGCATGTCGGTGGGTGAAGGTAAAGGACACCTCCCCAGTCCCCACTGAGGTTCGCCATTCACCTGATGTCCTCGATGATGGGGTGGACTTCTGCGTGGCATTGAGAAGGGAGATCATTCAAGAGGTCTACAATTTCCTTTGAATCAGATTCTATTTAAGTGAGCAGCCAGCCCCTATAGATAGCAGCTTGGAGCCCTGCTCTAATGGCTTCTGCTTCTGCTATGCAAGACGATCCACCATGAAGTGGTTTACTGTGATGAAATAGGATATTCCAACCCTGTTCCGGAGGGAGCCAAGAAGCCGAACTGTTCCTGCAATCCTTTCGAGTATCGAGGAGATTGCTAAGGTCCGGAATTGGGGTTGCCAAGACTTCACTAATGAGTAATGAGAGCCTCTCCTCGACGGATTGTTGAGATGGGATCTGGTTTCTCCCCCATAAAGACAAAAGCATTCCTCATGTTCCATATCCCCCAAAGAGTTAGCTCAGACGGACTGCTAGAGAGCAACTTCTTGAATCAAACTCTGGATGAAGAGACCACCTCCGCCACCAGTCCTTGAAAGAGGAATTGGCTCTATTCGGGGGATGCCATGATAGCGGAGAGCCGAACCAAACACACCGGGAACCCGGGCATTCAAGCAGCAGATGAGTTACCGTTTCTTCTTCCGCATGACATAATGGGCAAGTTGCATTCAAAATAATTTTCCGTGATCTCAGAGTCGTACCCACAGCCAACGCATTGTGGCATGCTCGCCAAATGAAGAGCTGAATTTTTGGAGGGATAGGGATCTTCCATATTTTTTTCCAAAACTTTTCGTTGAGGTCGGAGGGAGAAGTACTAGATGAGGGGCAACTGTGACCGGCTTGAAGTTTTGCCAAATGATATCCAGATCTCACTATGTACTTTCCGGATGTGGTGAAGTGCCAGATCAATCTATCTGGGACTTCGCAATTGCTAATGGGTATCCGACAAATAACTTTGCAAATGGACTGGGGGAATACCTCATGAAGGTGCTCGACATTCCATCTATTGAGATCCGAGTCAATTAGATTGGAGACCCTCAAAGCGTCAGGGGGGGCTGAGGGCAATACAAGAGGCTTGAAGGCCCCCAAAACTGGGATCCACGGATTAGATTTGGCATCCACCATAACGCCCGAACCAATCTGCCACCGAAGGCCCTTCTGAAGGAGATCGCGACCAGCTAAGACACTTCTCCATCCCTAGGATGGTCTGCTTCCACCTTTGCTACCAAGAAGGAGGAATTTGGGTAATAAATACCTTTTATTGTTTGAGCCCATAAGGTGTAGGATTGGTGTAGCAATCCCCAATCTTGCTTTGCCAGAAATCCCGTGTTGAAAGCTTGCAATTCACGGAAACCCACGCCCCCTTTCTCCTTTGGGAGGCATAATCTATTCCACTGAATCCAATGAATCTTGCTCCCGTTTTCATGACTCCACCAGAATTTAGACATAGCCGAATTAACTTCAGTCAGCCACCGCTTTGGTAATTTGAAGCAACTCATGGCGTAAGAGGGGATGGCTTGCACTATAGTTCGGAGGAGGACACCTCTAGCAGCCTGCGTAAGAATAGATTTCGACCACCCTTGAAGATGCTTTAATATTCTTTGCTTTAAGATTTCAAAAATCTGCATCTTAGATCGCCCAAATTCTGTTGGTAACCCCAAATACCTCTCCGGTGTTATCAAATTTTTAACTTTGAGTATTCGGGCAATCATTTGTCGGAACTTCCATGGGGTATTTGTGCTGAATAGAATTCCAGATTTGCTATAGTTTATACAAAGACCCGATGCCTTTCCGAACTGATATAGGAGGTCCATCAGAGCTATTGGTTCATCGAGGTTTGCTTTTAGCAAGACAAGGCAATCATCTGCAAATAAATAAATGAGAGATGTTAGGAGCGCAGTGTGCCAATTGGATCCCACTCATCTTTTTTTCTTGGTGGCATGCTGAAAAAGCGTCGAGAGTGCTTCGGCACAGAAAGGAATAGATATGGGGAGAGAGGGTCTCCTTGTCGTAACCCTCTCGTTGGAGTAATGTAACATGTAGGTACGCCATTAAGACGACGAGTATGTAACGGTGGTGACACATTGTTTCACAAGGGAAATCCATTGAGAGCAGAAACCCAATCTTTCCCTAGTAGCAAATAGAAAGCTCCATTCTACCCTATCATAGGCACAAATTAGATCAATCTTGAACTGCCATCTTCTATCATTCCCTTTCCTTTCCTTTTCAAATAGTGGGATAATCTCATGGCTTATATAGACAGAATAGGTATTTGCTACTTTGACACAGGCGATTGGGCTTGGATTTATGATCGTAGGAGAAGACCTTGACTCTGTTAGCAAGGATCTGGGCTACCTTTTAATGACGTCGCACAGAACTGTAGGATGGAATTGGGTTAAGCACCTTCGGGACTTTGCCACCTTGGGGATTCGAAGCAGATATGAGAGGGAATTTACATTTTTTGAGGAGGGAAGAACGATGTGAAAAAATTAGAACAAAGCAACACTAAACTCAAGCGCCCACCGTATGCCAATGAGTTTGGAAAAATAACCAGGCATTCCTCGGGTTTCGGAGCTCTTAAACGGCTCAAATTTGAAGACTGCTTGCTTTCTATCAAGTGGGTGACACCACGACAAAACGAGCCATGTCATGTGATAAGTCACCCGCCTTGGACGCAGATAAAACACCGAAATACCCTCTAGTTGAGGGAAGTGAACAAAATATTGAAGGACTGGGACGGGAACATGGTGCTCAACATCTTTTCTTCCGAAATCCAAAGTCCCTCATACGGAGTTTTAAAGACATGCTCTTTTTTTCTTTGAGCCGGCTATTGTGGAAGACACAAATGTGAAAAAAGTGGTATTTTTATCCCGAGTCTTAAAGAGGGTCTGCCCGGAATATTTGTAGAACGCCCAAAAGAGTCCCGTCTTGTTGGAAGGCTTGAGGCGGGTTGGGAGCAGAGGGAGAAAACGTATATCAATTCTGAGTCAAGGGTAGGAGGTTAGAGCTGAGCGGGCTCCTTTTTGTTCACGTCTTGCACACCTGCTATTGATTTCTTAAGAGCACTAATTCGTCTCTGAGATTTCCGAAGGAGTTTTGTTCCACCCCGAAAAGAGGTCCGACAACAGTGAGGGAGTTGATGAACTAGGACGAACCATCTGCGAGCCATAGGCTGGCATTTAAGCAAGCATGATAATACCTCTTTGCCAGTCACTGTATGGAGTTCCACATTGCTATATCGAGAATTTCGATGGTGCCGTTGGTGGACATCACGATTGCATAACAATAGGGCTGGGGTCGGAATACTATAAGACGCAAGAAGACATGAAACCAAGCAGCATTGGAATAGGGTTCCCCCAGATCACAGATATTGTGAGAGCGCGGATCATAGGCGAGCCCTCTCCAAATCGCACCCCTCCATTCTTTTGGTTCGGGACCCAAGTGAAAGCTAGGACCTTGAAAACAAAAGATCAATAGGTTTGACTGGGGAAACCAATTCCTACAATGTCGAATCTGAGAAGTATTCACCTAATTAGCCGCCGATGCTTTCCTCCACTCCACGGGATATCATTAAATTCCCTACTGCATACCATGTCCTCACGATATTGGCACGTGTGGGCAACGATGTGCCCCATAATCTGCCTCTGTTCTCTTGCCTGGGTGGCCAGTAAAAGGAGGGAGACAAACAGTCATAGAAGTTGAGAATCACGAAGACGAGACTTCCTGAGATGTGAACGTAGCCCACCTCAATTTGTAAGCTGGAGTTGTAGATGTCACAACAAGAATGGCCAAGACACACGAGAGACTATATGGGTTGACCAAAATAACAATATCCATGTTGAATCTTGCGAGCGCAAGACGCATTGCATCTTTTATTTTTGTTTCATTAAGAACAAGTTGGGTCGATAACGAAGGACGGATCCTTCAACAGTAAGAACTGTTCGGGGTCGGGCCAACCCTAACAGTTCCAAGCTAGGATGATATCGCGTTGGAAGCAGTCAACCTTTCAAGGTCTTTACTATGTGGCCTAGACTTTTAGTGTTCTTGTAAACTGGCAGATTCATGCGTTGGCACAATGCACTGGAGAAGATGGGAACATTCTCTGGGCTTCTGGGAACCTGTGTTGCAGTGTTGGATATGGTTCTGTGACTTATAAACGAAAATGAGATTGGGGAATGAGTGCATGATTGGGTTGCTCATATTAACTATTGGATGAGGCTTTGGACAACGGAGTTAGCAAGTAAGGGGATTGAGAGGGGGGACTGGGTGTGGGCTGTGGGGCGGAGAAATGGTAGCAGAGTGCGGATGAGGTGTGGTTTAAAACCGGTTTTGGGTTTATGGGTTCAGTAAAATGGCCCTGGGTGGACAAATATTTTGGTGGGTGGATGGCACTGGGGTGTGGGAGTTGTTGACGGGGCTGGGTGAGTAGCCTGCAAGGTTTGTTAAAGAACAGGTAAAGTCGGTAAACATCGGGCTAGAGTCGTCCAAACGGCAAGATCTTGGGTGGGGTGGGGGTGGGGTGGGTGGGGTGATCTTTTCCTTCAGTTGCTTCGGGGATAGGGTCTTTTCCATTCGACCTCATCATTGGTTGAGAGAATAGGTGTCAGCGTTACGGGCGTGAGACAGACGGGCTCCATTGTAGTCACAGGTATTGAGACCTCACTTCCACATGGATACTCAGATTGACAGGTGTCCTCTTGCAGTGGACGACTCAGATGTGGACGGGGGTCCTCTCGCAGGCGCTTGAGTACCTTCACGTTGACGCCGAAGCCGGAACGGATCGGGGGGATACTGACTCCTCGACTGTACCATTGAATCGATGGTCAGAAGATGCGACATGGCCGCCATTGGTGAGCCCTGGTTTGAGATGGCGTGGTTCGAAGTGGAGCAAAGCTTTGGGAGGGCGACATGAGGAAAATGGGAAGGACTCTGATCTCATACAAGGGGCAAAAATCTGTACGGAAACCTCCCCCTGCTCAAGGAAGATTGTCGTGGGGGTGCACGTTTTATCATGTCCAGATCCGTCCACTAAGAATAACAACAGGTTGGGAGCGTGTCGTAAGTTAAGGAAAAGGTTTAAGTTTAGGGAAGGGGTTCAGGGAGTAGGGTTTTTTTGGGGGTGAAGAAAGTATGTTGGTTATCGACAGGTTCGTCAAGTGTTGGTTTATACAACTGCGGGCGAAACTTGCCTCTGGGGGTTCTTTGACTGGGATACTCAGACCTCGACGAGGAACCCTAAACCATTCTCTAATGCACGACGCCCCCTTACTGTCAAATACTCT